>CM054157.1:19983553-20046290 GCA_028751875.1 Rapana venosa
TCACAAGACACCGTGAACACCGTCATGAGCTGTCAGCCTGTGTCCAGCAGACTTATTACCATCCGCCTGAGAGCAACCCCCTTTAACATAACTATAGTACAGGCATACGCCCCTACATCAGACTGCACAGATGAAGCCGTAGAAGAATTTTATGACCAGCTACAAGAGGTTCTGAATGAAACACCAAGAAAGACATCCTCGTTGTGCAAGGCGACTGGAACGCCAAGGTAGGAGAAGATGCATGGAAAGACTGGGAGGGCGTTTGGGGGCCACATTGTAATAACCAATCAAATGAAAGAGGCTTGAGACTCCTGGAGTTTGCCAGTAACAACCACCTCAAGCTAGTGAATACACTTGGCCCACACAAGAAATCCAGAAAAATGGACATGGCATAGCCCAAATGGAGAACACCACAACCAAATAGATTACATCATGTGTGAAAAGACGGTTTCAGTCTAGCGTTAACATCGCACAGACACGAAGCTTTCAGGAGCAGACATAGGGAGTGATCATGATCTTGTGATGATGACTTTCCGACTACGTCTAAAGAAAACCCACAAGCGGAACAACATCAGGATCAAATTTGACCTCGAGAAGCTGAAGGACCCAGAGGTATTAGAAATTTTTCAAGCAAGGATAGGTGGAAAGTTTGCAGCACTCACTGTGATAGACTCAGACATAGATACACTGACGAATAGTTTCAATACAGCGGTGACTGAAACAGCAAACGAGCTTCTTGGCAAACGCCGCCCAGTCAAAAAACCATGGTCAAAACCTAACATCCTACAACTATGCGACAAGCGTAGAGAGTTGAAGAAAAAGAAAAATGAAACAAAAGAAAGAGCAGAACAATATAGGGCAGTCAACAAAAGAATCAGGAAGTCCATGACGGAGGCAAAAGAGAAATGGATCGGTGAACAGTGCCAAGACATTGAAGAGAACATCAAGAAAAACAATAGCAAGAAAAGCATATCAGCTGGTGAAAGACCTGACTAGCACGAAACAGAGAAAAGGTTTAACAATCCAAGACAAAAATGGGAAGTGTTCACTGACGACCAGGATATTCTGACAGATGGACAGAATACTGCTCCGACCTGTATAACTATAGAACCGCAGGAGATCCAGAAGTCCTTAATGTACCCGAAAGCAAAGACACAGACAGTCACCCCATCTCCGAGAAGAAGTGGAAACAGCAGTCAGATCGCTGAAAAAGGGGAAGTCAGCAGGGGCTGACAACATTCCAGCTGAGTTGGTCCAAGCTGGAGGGGAAGCCATGATCAGCGCCCTACTAAGAATCTGCAACAAGATCTGGCAGACAGGAAATGGCAACACCATGGACGCAGTCATCCTCATCACCCTCCCCAAGAAAGGAAATCTACAACAATGCCATAATTACCGCACAATCAGCCTCATATGTCACCAAGCAAGGTCATGCTGCAGATAATATTGAATAGACTGAAGCCACAAGCAGAGACCATCATTGCTGAGGAACAAGCAGGTTTCAGAGCAGGGCGCAGCACAACAGAACAGATATTCAACCTCAGAATACTATGTGAGCGGTACCTTCAACATCAACAAGACCTTTACCACGTTATTTATCGATTTTAAGAAGGCATTTGACAGGGTGTGGCATGCAGCTTTGTGGGCAACCATGAATTTGTACAGCATCAATGCAAACCTGATCGAGTCATCAAACAGCTGTACAGCGAGGCCACCAGTGCAGTGTACTACAACAACAACATTGGAGAATGGTTTCGAACAACAGTTGGAGTAAGGCAGGGGCTGTCTACTCTCACCACTCTTTTCAACATCTTCCTTGAGAGAATCATGGCTGATGCATGGAACATCATGAAGGATCAGTCAGCATTGGTGGCAGAACGAACACAAACCTCCGCTTCGCAGATGACATTGATGGAATAGCAGGATCAGAAAAAGAGCTTGCCAGCCTAACAGAACACTTGGATAAGGCCTCCCAAAACATACGGCATGGAAATCAGTGCAGAGAAGACCAAACTGATGACTAATAACACCAACGGCATTAGCACTGATATCAGGGTTAATGACCAGAGCTGGAAACAGTTCAAAGCTTCAAGTACCTGGGAGCCATTGTATCCGACAGGGATCCAAGCCAGAAGTAGTATGCAGGATGCACAGACAATAACAGCTTTGTCAAAACTAAACACCATTGGAGAGATAAGAATATCTCATTATCTCAAGATCAGACTATGCGCTCCCTTGTATATCCCTATTTCTGTATGCTGTGAATCATGGACCCTGATGCAGATTTGGAGAGAAGAGTACAGGCAGTGGAGATGAGATGCTTTCGGAGACTCCTTGGCATCTCCTACAAAGACCACATAAGCAACGAAAGCGTGCATAACAGAATCCAGCAAACCATTGGACCCTATGAAAACCTTTAACGATCGTGAAAAAGCGTAAACTTAAGTGGTATGGACATGTCACAAGATCCAAGGAATTACAAAGACAGTTTTGCAAGCACTGTCCAAGGAGGAAAGAAGAAGAGGAGACCAGGAAGAGCTGGAGGATACATAGCGAATGGACAGGCCTAGAACTCAACAAAACCCCGAGAAGGCAGAACAGAGAAGGAAGTGGAGGGAACTGTGCTGAGTCTTTGAGGGTGCCCCACGTCGTCAGACTCGGGACAGATAGATAGATAATAGATAGATGGGTAGCACTTATTTTATATCATGACATTCAATTTGTATGAGTATATTAAAAAAGTGTTTGTGTTGATCGTGTGCTAAAAGTGAGTATTACATATTTAGATTATCCTGAAACACCCCCCCCCCACCACACACACACCTCACCCCACCCACACCCACCACAAAACACACACACACACACACATACAAACAACACTCACTCACTACTCACTCATCACTCACTCATATTCTCATCCCTCAATGACCGTAAGTTTAGATTCTTCTTTGTTATTTCTTGTTTTTAATTGTGTGGTTAGTATGGGTATTAAATTTATTTCATTATCATGACATATAAAATTGAAAAATAATTAAAAATGAGCGTTGATGGGACCATATGTTTTGGGAATTATATATTGGTATTATCTCTGAAATACACACACACACACACACTCCTGTCTCTCTCTCACCTTTTATCGTCTTGCATAATTATAGTGTATCCTGATGAAGGATTCATATTTATATTTCAATACTTTATTGGACTTGCCTCTGTACTTAAGTTTTAATGAGTGCCCTAATTCAATATCTTATAGTTATGTGTAACAAGTATGTGTACCATTTGACAATGTGTAGATGTTTATCTTTATGACTTATTAAGTTTGGTTGTGTTATTTTTCTTGGCTCTGTTGTTTTTCTTGTTGTTTGTTTGTTTTTCTCTTTTTTATCTTTTCTGTTGGTTTGTTTTTCTTTCTCTTTTGTTTGTTTGTTTGTTTTGGTTAGGGTTTTTTTGGGAGGTGGGGTGGGGTGGATATTTTTAGGGTTTTCTTTTATTTCCTTGCTTTGTGTGTGTGTGTGTGTGGGGGGGGGGGGTGGTTGTTGGGGGGAGCTGTTTTGAAAAGGGTTATTTCCCCTTGTTTTTATTGTGAGGACTATATAAGTATTGGGTTATTATTATTAGATGTATCCCTAACGGGCAGGGACTGGATGTCAAAAAGCACATGTGTGCTTATTCATTATCCTCGAAATAAAAGAATTTGTCATTGTCATTGTCATTGTCATTGTCTCTCTCTTCTTTTTTTTTTTTTTTGGGGGGGGGGGGGTGTTCTGGGGTTTATTTTGTCTTTTGCTCGTCTGGGAATTATATATTGGATATTATCTCTGAAATACACACACACACTCTCTGTCTCTCTGTCTCTGTCTCTCTCTCTCTCACCTTTTATCGTCTTGCTTATAGTTATAGTGTATCCTGATGAAGGATTCATATTTTATATTTTCAATACTTTATTGGACTTGCCTCTGTACTTAAGTTTTAATGATCGCCCTATCTCAATATTTTGTAGTTATGTGTAACAAGTATGTGTATCATTTGACAATGTGTAGATGTTTACCTTTATGACTTATTAAGTTTGGTTGTGTTATTTTTCTTGGCTCTGTTGTTGTTGTTGTTGTTTGTCTGTTTTTCTTCTTTTTTTCTTCTTTTGTTGGTTTGGTTTTTCTTTCTCTTTTGTTTGTTTGTTTGTTTTGGTTAGGGTTTTTTTGGGGTGTGGGGGTGGGGGGTGTTTTTAGGGTTTTCTTTTATTTGCTTGCTTTGGGGAGGGGGATGGGGTTGTTGGTGGAGGGGGGCTGTTTTGAAAAGGGTTATTTCCCCTTGTTTTTATTGTGAGGCTGTATAAGTATTTGGTTATTATTATTAAGATGTATCCCCACGGGCGGGGACTGGGTGTTAAAAAGCACATATGTGTTTATTCATTATCCTCGAAATAAAAGAATTTGTCATTGTCATTGTCATTCTCTCTCTCTCTCTCTCTCTCTCTCTCTCTCTCTCTCTCTCTCTCTCTCTCTCTCTCTCTCTCCAGTTTGGTTTCTCAACTATAATGTGCATGGACTTTTGCCCAAACTGGAAAATAAAGGGTTTATAAATTTTCTTCTTGAATATGACATTATTTGTTTAACAGAAACTTTTATTTGGACTGAATTTGAGTCTTCAATTTTTCATAATTATTCTATTTTTACGTCTAAAGCCAAAAAGTTATCTCATCAGGGGAGATACTCTGGTGGAGTAATTGTCATGGTTAAAAAGAAATTTATTTCATGTGTTGAAAAAGTTCAAGTTGAGACAGAAAACACTGTGGTTATAAAACTACACAAGAATTTACTTGGCACCATTAATGACACTATGTTAATTTGTATGTATATTCCCCCCTTCTGATTGTACATTTTGGAAAACAACACAAGATATTTATTGCTTAGAATTTTTGGAGCAGTGTGTATTAGATCTCTAGAATGCATATGATGATTTTGGATTACTGATAATGGGCGATTTTAATGCACGAACGGCTTGTGACAATTACAGTTTAGATGATGATTATGATAACTTTCAGAATCTACATCATTATCCTAGTGGAAAATTTCCCAGAATTTCACATGATATGCACACAAATGTTTTTTGCAATCAGCTGATCGAGATCTGTAACATGTTTGACTGTGTCATATTAAATGGTCTCTGTGACCAGGCTTTGATGATAGCTATACATTTATAGCACCTTCAGGTTCGAGTGTGGTAGATTATTTCATTGCGTCTCTGGGTTTAATTAGTTCCGTCAGAATTCTATCTTTGCTGGTTGAAAACGTAACAGAATCTGACCATCTGCCAGTTTGTATGGAGATGGAAACTAATAGCAGCAGTACAGAAAGAACACTACAACAGAAATCGACCAAAACTATCTGCCAGAAAGTAGTGTGGGATGAAGCAAAGAAAAATGACTTTGTAAATACACTAAATAGCAAAGACATTCAAGAGAAACTTGCAGTCGCCACAAATGTTTTGGAAAACAATATAGAAACTGCTCTGGAAATCTTTGTTAAATGCTTAAAAGAGGCAGGCACTTGCATGTCTAGAAAAGTACCCTTGCACAAGACCATAAAGTCTGAATGGTTCGACAAGGAATGTGAAATCGTAAAAAAAAGAAAGTAGATCAAAATTAAATCGCTTTAGAGTGACCAGAAATGAAGAGGACAGGTTGATTTACGTGGAAAAAAGAAAAGAGTATAAACATTTATTAAAAGCAAAAAAACAAAGTTACAGGAAAAAGAAAACGGAACTTTTAGCAGAAAACATTTCAAATTCTTGTCATTTTTGGAAAGAAGTTAAAAGGATGGGTTATGGCAATCGGGAAATAATTTACAACAACATTAGCAATGATGATTGGTTTAACTATTTTAAAGAAGTTGTTTGCAATAACAAGGAAATTGTTGAAAGCTATATCAATGTTGATGTTTTGGATGATGTAGATCATTTTTTGAACAAAGATATATCTGAAGAAGAGGTAGTTCATGCAATTGCAAGACTCAAGTTAAGAAAGGCAAGTGGGATGGATGAGGTGTCAGGTGAAATGTTAAAAAATGGGGGTAAAAGTGTGTTAGGGTTCCTGGTAAAACTTTTTAATGCTGTCTTTACCTCGGGTGTATATCCATCGGAATGGTCTAAAGCTATAATCATACCAATATATAAAAAGGAGATCCTGAAAAAACAGACAATTACAGAGGAGTATCTTTACTGAGTATAATATCAAAGTGTTACACCACAGTGTTAAATGCAAGGTTATACAGCTGGTTGGAAGATAATGAAATGATTTCTGAGAGTCAGGCAGGTTTCCGTAGGGGTTACTCCACTATTGATCAAATATATAATTTATATGCAATTGTACAAAATGTATGCTAAAGAAAGGTAAGAAGTTATACGTTGCTTTTGTAGATTTCAAAAAAGCATTCGATTCTGTCCATCATGATAAACTTTTAAATTGTATGAAAAACCAGGGTGTAAACGGAAAGTTTTTAGAATCTTTGAAATCTATGTACTCTTCGTTGCTTTCATGTGTGCGTGTAAATTGTGAACTGACAGAATTCTTTGAATGCCCAGTTGGGGTCAGACAAGGTTGTGTACTGTCCCCTACATTATTCTCTGTTTATATAAATCAGTTAGCTAACTACATATATGCTAAGGGGAAACATGGTATCCAACTTTTACAAGGTCAAATGGAAATGTTTATCCTACTTTTTGCTGACGATGTAGTCTTATTGTCAACAACTGCAGGTGGTCTACAAAATCAGCTTAATGTATTATACAGTTGTTGTAATGAAATGAAACTAAATGGAAACACTGACAAAACAAAAGTAATGGTATTCAGAAAGGGAGGATATTTAGGTCTACATGAACAATGGTATTTCAATAATAAAAAGCTAGAGGTAGTCAATAGTTACTTTTATTTAGGGTTTCAGTTTACAACAATGGTTAGTATGAAGAGAGGCACTAAGCATTTAGTAACTAAGGGTAAAAAAGCAGTTGTACAATTAAACAGAGCTTTCCAAAAGTATAAAGAAATGACTGCAAATACTTTCTTTAAGATTTTTGATGCAAAATGCAGCCTATCTTACTCTATTCATCAGAAATATGGGGGCTATCAAAATTAGATCAGGTAGAAAAAGTTCATATGATGGCATGCAAACGATTCCTAGGTGTCCCAGTCAAAACCCCAAATAGAATGGTTTATGGCGATTTGGGACGATACCCTCTATATGTGAATTCTTTTGTCTCTGTTCTAAGATATTGGTTTAAATTACTGCATATTAGTACTGAAAGATTGCCATATAAAGCATACCAAATGTTGTTTGAACTGGACAGAAATGGAAAATATTGCTAGGTGTCCAAAATAAGAGAAATTTTATGTGAGACAGGATTTAATTTTGTATGGTTACAGCAAGGAGTAGGTGATGTTTTTGAAATTATTTAAACAAAGACTCATTGCTTTTTTCATTCAAGAATGGACAGGCACACATGAATGTTATTGTTCCTTTAAAATAATCTTCGAAAAAGAGAAATACATTTGCAATGTTGATACATATTGTTGGACGGGACAGCTCAGTGGTCGGAGCACTCGCTTTCCCCCAGCCAAGTTAAGCAGCGTCGAGCGTGGTTATCAGTTGGATGGGTGACCGTTTGCGCGCCTTGGCTTCAGTACAGTTCCCCCAGTTCACCCAGCTGTAAATGGGTACCTGTCCTCTTTAGGGTCAGGGAAGGTAAAGCAGCGAGGGAGAGGAGATGGGCGCCGCCCTCAATATGCTGGCCCTAGAGAAGTGAGGTCTCTGACGCCTCGCTCCCCTACGACCTTACAGGTTATGGGACTCCTTTACCTTTACCTTTTACCTATATCGCAATTAAGATTTAATGCCCTCCCATTGAATGCAAATGCACACCGTTTCAGTAGTTTAATGCAGAAGAAAGCTTGTCCATTTTGCAGGACAGCAAGGGAAGATGAACAGCATTTTCTTTTTGTTTGCCCTACATATTCCATTTACGGGACAAATTCTGAAGGACTTTCTTAGAACCCGATCCACGATTGCTACAGGTCACAACTGATAATGAAATGATAAACTGCGAAATATATTTCCATTCAATTAACCTGAGAAAAAAGCATTTGATTGTATTGTAATTTCTTTTTTAACATGAATGGGTTTTGTATATATTGGCAGATAGCTTGGTGTGTTGCTGTTTGAAAGATGCTTATCTGTTAAAAACATATTGGTTGATGTGCGTTACAGTTTAAAAAAGAAAAGGAAAGGAAACAAAGGTTATCATTTAAGGCACAGTATATGAAAGAAATGCACAATGTTTTCACATGTGATAACGAGAAGTGAGGTATCGAGTCTATGCTAAAAATTATATATGTTGTACGTGCTATGTGTGTAGGTGTGTGTGATGTGTGTGTGAGGGTGTGGTAGTATGTGTCGTGAGAGCGTGTGTGATAGTGGAGTCGCGAGTGTGTATGTCTGAGTTTTGTTTGTGTGGGCGTGTGTAATGCGCATGCGTGTGTGCATGCGTTTGTTGCGTGTGTGAGTTGTGTGTGTGTGTGTGTGCGCGCATGCATTGTATATAATTCTCTTGTTAATTTCATTTAACGCCATTATGATGAGATGATGGTGATGACAACTGGGTAATGTGATAATTGTGCTGTTGTTACACAATTTTTGTATCTGTCACGTTTAACAGTATATGATATGATGTGGCACCCCACCACACTTCTTATTTTTGTTGTTGTATTGTGGCCATGGCCGATAGTACATTAAAACATTTCAGAGTATCAGTGTATCATCTCCTCTTTTCTCTCTCTCTCTCTCTCTTTCTTCTCTCTCTCTCTCTCTTCTCATCTCTCTCTCTCTTCTCTCTCTCTCTTCTCTGTTTTCTCTCTCTCTCTTCATTCTTTTGCAATTCTCTTCCAATTCTCCTTCCCTTCCTTCTCCCATCCCCTCTCACCCTCGTTGCTGTCTTCTCATGTTAAGCATTTCTGTCTCACTAAATGTTTTGGTAAGTGATTATGTTCTGCTATGTAGAAACCTTGTATCTGATTAGTTTTGTATGGATATGTATCATTGTATTTTGTGTTGTATTTAGCGGTTGTACATTATAAATTGTAGTTCTGATTGTTTCCTGTTCCTTCCCTTTCCTCCTCTTTCAACCTTTTCATTCTTCTCTGCTTCTCTTCTTGTCCTTTTCTGTTCTTTTATCCCCCTCCCTTTTGTCTTATCCTCTACATAAACTAATAATGAAAAATACTGCACACACCTCCCTCTTCTCTCTCAAATAAAGATCATTCATTCATTCATCCCCTCTCTCCATCTCTCCCTCCCTCCCTCCCTCTCTCTCATATCTGTGCTGTGTATGTATCTATATGTATTCTGTTTGTTTATGCATGTTTACATTTTACCTAATTCTTTGACATTTCACTATTGTTTGTTTAATTGAATGTTTGGTTGATCGATTTAGCTTTTGGACTGATGGCTGGATGAAAAAGCCACCATTGTGCTTACTCTTTTCCCTCAATAAAAATGTTCATGCATTCATTCATTCATTCATTCATTCATTCAATCATTCATTCATTCATTCATATCTATCTCTGTCTATTTTGTCAGCTGGGAATTGTGTGTTTATTGAACACATTATTATCTCTTTTCTCAAAATAGTTATAATCAATGTAACTGTTATGACAGTACTGTTCAGGTCAGTTGGGGATTATGTTTTGTTAAATACACACTTATCTCTTTAAAAAAAATCATATTGTCGTTGTTGTAGGTGGTTTTTCCCCCATTTTATTTCTTGATAGCCCCTAATCAGGGCAAGAGCCGGATGAAAAAAAGTTGAATGCTTTATCTGTTATCCTTGGAAAATACAGATTCATTCTCTCTCTAACATAGATCGGGTCTGTGTGTGGGGTTTTGGTGTGTGTGTGTGTGTGTGTGTGTGGTGTGTGTGTGTGTGTGTGTGTGTGTGAGTGAGAGAGAGAGAGAGAGGAAGAGAGAGAGAGAGAGAGAAGAGAGAGAGAGAGAGAGTGAGAGAAGAGAGAGAAAAGAGGAGAGAGAGGAGGATGAGAGGAGAGAGAGAGAGGAAGGGGCGAGCGGAAGGGAGGGAGAGAGAGTGAGAGAGGCGTGTGAGTGGCACATGGATTTGATCAGTTGTACATGCAAGTGCAAAGTGAGAGGAATATTTGAAGACTGTATCATGCTACACATATCTGACATCATATCTCTCCCTTCGTGAAAAGCCTACTCACGACAGCTTTAAATCCAGCCTCAAAACATACCTATTCAAACCTTAGATTTTTCCTTCCTGTTTCATCTCATATATGTCTCTGCCTTTAACAGCCAAAATTCCATCACCCTTTCTTTCTTTTCTTTTCTTTCTTTTCTTTTTCTTTTTATATCGAGGATAATGGAATAAGCACTCACGTGCTTTTTACATCCAGTCCCCGTGTGTATGCGGTTTTGTAAATTTTGTCATCTGTTCCCACCGGCACACAATAGCCTACTCTTTCGAAAAGCGGAACAGGATTTAACGTGTGCGCAAGATGTTCTGCATGCGTTCGCACACGGGGCCTCGGTTTATAGTCTCATCCGAAGGACTTTGACATTCAGTTCGATTTTTTTGTCAAACTGGGAAGAAAGGCAAGGCTGGGAATCGAACCCAGAAACCTCACGGTTTACTTGTTGGCAGGCAAATGTCTTAACCATCCTTTGCCTTCTTCTTCCTCAATCTTTCCAAAACCTGCTGTAATGTATAACCTGTGTGTTTTGGTGTGTGTGTTGTGTGTGTGTGTGTGTGTGTGTTGTGTGTGTGGGGGTGTGTGTGTGTGTGTGTAATTTGAATTTGTTAAAATATTGTTAATCATTGTTGGTTGTATGTGTAGGACTCTCTTCCATCACAACAGATTCAATAGAATTTGGCAATACATCAGTCCCGCTATCCACTGCAGTTAAGTATCTAGGTGTTGTTATCGACAACACACTCTCTATGCAAAAATTCATCACCCAGACCTGCCAGTCCTGCTACTATCAATTACGGCGTATAAGTGCAATCCGAAAGTACCTGTCCACTGGTGCAACATTCAAACTTGTCACATCTCTTATTCTTTCACGTCTGGACTATTGTAATTCTCTTTTGCTGGTCTGCCACATCATCTATTCTCCTTCAACGCATACAAAACCTGCAGTTTCGATTAGTCCTCAAAAGAAAAATATCTGAGCATATTACTCCACCCTGCAATCTCTACATGGTTGCCTGTGCCACAGAGAGTAAAGTACAAGATCAGTACCCTCTGTTACAAATGTCTCCACAAAACAGCACCCTCATATATCTGTGAATGTCTTCACCTCTACACTCCTTCTCGTTCCCTCCGCTCTGCTGCAGATACCATGTGCTTACCGAATACCTAGATTCAACCAATCCACTGTTGGCCGTCGCTCTTTCTCTATTTCTGGTCAATCAATCTGGAATGACCTCCCTCTCTCCCTTCGTGAAAAGCTTACTTACGACAGCTTTAAATCCAGCCTCAAAACATACCTATTTCAAACCTAAGATTTTTCCCTCTTGTTTCATCTCATATCTGACCCTGCCTTTAAAAGCCAAAACTCCATCACCTGCTGAAATGTACAACCTGTGTGTTTGTGTTGTGTGTGTGTGGTGTGTGTGTGTTTTGTGTGTGTGTGTGTGGTGTGTGTGGTTGTGTGTGTGTGTGTGTGTGTGTTGGTGCATGTGTGGTATATTTGATTTGTTAGAATATTGTTAAACATTGTTGGTTGCTTGTGTAGGAGCTGATTGAATGGAAGCGCTCTGATTTGTAATTGCAAGATATAGCGCTCTATAAATTACATATATTATTATTATCATTATTATTCTTATTACTAGAAGCGGATTGAATGCAGGCGCTCTGATTTGTATTTGCAAGATATAGCGCTATATAAATTTCATTTATTATTATCATCATCATTATTAGTATATCTGGCAGTTTTTAAAAGCAGTATTTGCATATTTTTTGTGGGTGTTGGTGTTATGGTGTGCAAATGGCTGTTTTTGAAAGATGTCTTTCCATGTTTCTATGTGCGAACGCACGCAGAATATCTTGCGCACACGTAAAAATCCTGTTCCGCTTTTCGTAAGAGTAGGCCATTGTGTGCCGGTGGGAACATATGACAATTTACAAAACCGCATACACACGGGGACTGGATGTAAAAAGTAGATAAGTGCTTATTCCATTATCCTCGATATAAAAGTTGTTTTTTTTTAAATGTGTATATATGCCATGGCGCTATGGTGTCCAAATGGCTGTTTTGAAAGAAAGAATTATTTCCATGTTTCCGCTTCTATGTCTAGGAATGCCCTGAAAACAATTAATTAAAATAAGATAGTGAGTAGAACAATACACATGAAAACAATAGAACAACACAGTTGGAGTACAGACAGGTAAACAATAGAGGGAACAATACAGGCTGAAAAAGGAAACACCACAGAGAATATACACACAATGAAAATGGCTCAGAAATAACCATCCAAAATGGGTGAAAGGAAAGAAAGAAACAAACGCTCACAACGGTAACTCAAGGAGCGTCTATCAATGCAGGTGTTTGAGTTCACAGTATCATCAGCTGAACAACAGTCCCCCCCCCCCCCCAGCCTCTCCTTATCTCAGCTGTTACTTCTGCCTACAAACAACAACAATAACAACAACAACAACAACACCAGCTGTCAAGAAGTGTCAGCATCCTCAAATAATAAATAATAATAATAAATATAATGACGATAATAATAATAATAATAATAATAATAATAATAATAATAATAATAATAATAATAATAATAATAATAATAAATGGAATTTATCTAGCGCTATATCTTACAAAACAAATAACAGCACTTGCATTTATCCTTCTCTTACACATACATCACCTTACAATTAATAGTTTTTACAAATTCAAATGTACACACACGCACCCATGCACGTGCGCGTGCACACACACACACACACACACACACACACGTGCACGCACGCGCAAGCACTCGCACAACCCCACAGAGGTTGTAAACTTTGGTAAGGTGATGGGTGTTTGGTCTGTTGAGGGCAAGGACAGAAATGAGATGAAACAAGAAGGTAGAATCTTTGGTGTGAAATAAACGTGTCTTGAGGCTGGATTAAAAAGTGTGATAAGTAGGCTTTTGGGAAAGGGAAAGAAGGAGGTAATTACAGATTCATTGGCCAGAACAGAGAAAGAACGCCAGTGGATTAGTTGAATCTAGGTATTGGTAAGCACAGGGTATCTGCAGCAGAGCGGAGGGAACGAGGAGTGTACAGGTTGTTTGTTCAGAGGGTCCTGATCTTATAGTTTACTCTCTTTGGCACAGGCAACCAGTGGAGAGATCCAAAGAGAGGAGTAATGTGTTCGGATTTTTTTCTTTTTGAGGACTAGGTGAGCTGCAGAGTTTTGTATATGTTGAAGGGAGTGGATAGATGAAGCTGGCAGACCAGCCAGAAGAGAATTGCAATAGTTCAGACGTGAGAGAATCTGAGATGTGACTAGTTTGGATGTTGCATCAGTTGACAGATACGTTGGAACTGCACTAATACGCCATAATTGATAGTAGTATGACTGGCAGGTCTGGGTGATTAATTTTTGCATGGAGTGTGTGTTGTCGATAATGACCCCTAGATATTTTACAGACGTAGATAGAGGGACTGACGTATTGCCGAATTCTATTGAAGCTGTTGTGACGAAAGACAGTTTGTGTTTGGTCCCTACAAGTACGGTTTCGGTTTTATCTGCATTTAGCTGTAACTTGTTCTGTATCATCCAATTTTGGATATCTTGAAGGCAGTGGGACATATTTGTCAAGAGAGAAGGCAGATTTTCAAGAGTATCACTGCTAAGAATCTGAGAGTCATCTGCCAAAATAATGTTGGCTGATCTGATGATG
The DNA here is from genome assembly GCA_028751875.1 of Rapana venosa. Lineage (NCBI taxonomy): Eukaryota > Metazoa > Mollusca > Gastropoda > Neogastropoda > Muricidae > Rapana > Rapana venosa. The sequence goes on from CM054157.1 coordinate 19,997,510, forward strand.
AATTTTTATATGTGAATGAGGAGCAGTGTAGAGAGTGAAAAGAACAGGGCCAAGAACTGATCCCTGAAGGACTCCACATTCCAGTTTGGCAGGTGATGACTGAATCTTGTTTACTGCAACTGTGTGGAATTGGCCTGTAAGGTATGAACTGAACCAGGTGAGGGCTGTTCCTGTAATACCAAACGCTTTTATTTAATAATAATAATAATAATAATAATAATAATAATAATAATAATTATAATAATAATAATAATGTATGGAATTTATATAGCGCTGAATCTTTGAGATGGGTGAGAAGAATTGAGTGGTCTATACTGTTGAAGGTTGCAGATAAGTCAAAACGAGTGAGAAGGGAGATTTTTCCTGAGTCAGAAGCGTGTAGAAGCCTGCTTAAGGTGTGAACTAGGGTTCCTTCGGTGCTGTGGTTGACACGATAGGCAGACTGAAAAGGGGGAAGGAGATTGTTGAAATGAAGATTGCTGTTGAGATGTTTCAGAACAACTTTTTCAAGGATTTTAGAGATGAACGTTAGGTACAATATAGATCTACAATTCTTCAGAGTGTTGGCATGCAGATCGCTTGACAGCAGACCATCCTCCTTTACCCTGAAGGGCAGGATGGGCTGGGCAGCTTTTAGTGCATCTTTTGAGGCAGCCTTACCACCCACCGGGAAGTGTTTGTTGTTACTGTTTTGCCCCGCTCCTCCTCCTCTCTCTCTCTCTCCACACAAAGACACACAATCTATCTATCTATCTATAAAATCTATCTATCTATCTATCTATCTATCTATCTATCTTTTCTATCTATCTATCTATCTATTTCTATCTATCTATCAATCTATCTATCTATCTGTCTTCTGTCTGTCGGTCTGTCTGTCTGTCTATCTATCTATCATCTATCATTCTATCTATCTATCTACTATCTATCTGTCTGCTGTCTATCTATCTATCTATCTATCTCTCTCTCTCTCTCTCTCTCTCTCTCTCTTTTTTATTCAAAGAGGGCAATAGAATAAACAGTAGTTGTTTTTTTTACATCCAGCCCCCCGGGAAACCCCCATCCCAAAAACAACAACAACAACAACACCAACAGCAACAAGCAACAATACAAACAAAACAACCCCCTCCAAAACAAAAATCACCACCACCAAAACCTCCAAAGAAAAAAGCAACCCACACAAACAAAAACAAAACCAAAAGCCAGCATAAAAGAAAAGAAAACCCCTACCTCCCCTCACCCCATCCCCCAAACAACAACCCCAATCCACCCCCAAAAAACCCCAACCCAAACCAAACAACGAAAAAACCCCCACCAAAAAAACCAACCAACATAACAAAAATTTTAGAACAAAGCAACAATACACCTCCCCCCAAAAAACCCACAAAAAAATAAACGAACAAACCGAACCCCCCACCCCCACCCCCACCCCCACCCGACCAAGAAAAAATCAACTGACGCCGAAAATTACCAAAGGACACAGTATGAAAGATTAGGTATACAGTATGTCTATGTTACTTTCATGTACTTTCCTCAGTGATATTTTTTTCTAATGTGGTGCTAACAGTTGCCTCAATTTAACAAGTGTAATATTGATGAAAGTTTAGTAGCATATTTGACTTATCTGGAACAAGTAAGATTTATAATTATGCTTGAAAGAAGTAATGCTATTTTTATTTTTAAAGATGTTTGGTAATGAGTTCCAAACAGTTCCTCCAGAGTAACCAAGGCTGTCTTGTAAAGATCTAGTCTTGGTTTCGGTAATTACTATGTTATTTGTGTACCTTGACTGGTTAATTGAAAACTTATTAGTCAGTTTAGTGTGATCCAGATCGTTCATTATGCGATACATTATTATTGCTTATTATATTCCAGATGAAAGTTAGGGGGAGAATGTCCAATTTAATATAGTCTTGTGGTAATAAAGTCGAAGACTTAAGGAGTACCATTTAAGATCTCGTGTATGGGTTCTTGAAAGAGATTTTAAGCTATTAGCACTGCACCCATATATAATGTTGAGCGTATCAATAAATGATTAGATATAAGCATAGCAGAATTGTTTACAAGAATCTAGGTCTAGAAAGTGTTTGATTTTAGAGAGTTGAAATATCTTTTGAGAGATTTGTTTGTATAGGAAGTCTATATGGGGTAACCAGGAAAGATCATTATCAATAGTAACTCTTAAGAGTCTGTAAGTATCTACTTCTTTAATAGTAGTATTACCAATATAAACTGGTGGCAGAACAAAGGTTACATTTTGTCATTTTTGGTTTTGTCGAGACGTAATTATCATGAATTTAGTTGTTTTTTTAAATCATTTAAGGCCATGTGATTAAGTCTGGTCCATTCCAGAAATTGATCAGCATTTTCTAGCATAGAGTTTGATAGTTGTTTCAAGTCAGGATGAGAAGAGTAGATGGTAGTATCATCAGCAAAAAGTTCAGTTACGCCTTTAGTAATGAATAAAGGAAGGTAATTGATATATAGTGAAAAAAGAAGAGGCCCTAATACTGACCCTTGCGGAACATCACATTTTTGCGACATAAGTTCAGAATGCTCATTATCTATATAAACAGTGTGGGTTCGATTAGTAAGAAATGATTTTAGGAGTGACAAAGCATCGTCAGAAAATTTATACAGTACCAATTTACAGATTAAAAGGTAATGATCTACGACATCAAATGCTTGGGCAAAATCAATAAATAGCACACCAGTAAATGTGTTATTATTGATATTTTTTAATCATTAATCAAGAAGACTAATCAGAGCCGTATGACAAGAATGATTTTTCTACAGCCAGACCAATTTGGATGAAGTATGTTATTTTTGTCATATTTTGAAATGTGAGCCATGAGGCACTGATATATATGCTTTTCCAAAGGCTTAGAAAGTACAGATAATATTGAAGTAGGTCTGTAATTTGAAGGATCAGGGTTATTACCAGATTTGTACAAAGGAATTATTTTGGCTTATTTGAAAATGCTGGGGGAATAGCATTTATCGATACAAAGGTTATACAAATAAGTTAAGGAATCACATAGTATAGGAGCACTGAGCTTAAGGATTTCCCCGTCTAAGCCATCTAGACCATGCGTGGACGTCTGCTTGAGATGCACTAGAGAAAAATATACTTCATGCACTGCCAGGAATGGGATTTTTACATTTGAAGTGATTTTTTATAAATGCAAAATTCTTTCACTGAGGCAAAGTCATAGAAACAAGATCTGTCATTTTTGACTGTTGAGGAGGAAACTCTGGGAACATGTTGGTTTAAGGAGCTGGTAGTGATATCTTTTATAAATGGTGTACTTTCTGATTTTTTCTTTCTTAAAGAATGTGTGGCTTTCCAAATAATTTTCTGTTCATTGCTTGAGCTATCTTATAGAAGCTCTCGAAAGTGTTTTTTTGGCATTACGTTTCATCAATGTAATTTTATTTAATTGCTTCTTAAAGTCATTAAATTGTTTGGTCTCTTTAAGTTTGTCTCTTTTGATTATTTCCTCTTCAATTTCTTTATTTAGCCACAGAGGTTTTGGGGTATGTTTCACTAATTTTATTTTGAAAGGAGTGTGTTTATTATAGATGTTCAGGAAAGTTTTTTGCCAGAATTCAAAGGCTAGATGAGGGTCAGATAACTGATAAACATTTGAAAGAGAAGAATGCATTAGGTCATATAGAAATCTTTTACTTATAATTAGTAGAGGACCTGTATCTTATTTGTTTATGATCAAGTTTAGGAATTGAACTCTTGTTTTTTAGCCTAATAAATCAGATAGGAAATGATGGCTACAACCACTTAGGGGAGAACCTATTTCTACAATGTTTACAATCATTCTCCGCTGAAATGCCCTTCGTGCCTCCGGAAAGTCAAAGTCAGATAAACCCACACAAATTCAAGCAACAAAAACAGTCGCAAAAACAGAGGATTCGCACAGAACAATACATAACCCCACTCCCATGTTACCTATTGTACACCCCTTTTTCTATATGCATGTGTATACAAATTCGAACACGTATGTTCAAGCACACACACACACACACACACACACACACACACACCAGCGCACGATTTGCCCCCTTTTACCTTTCTTTTTCTCTATTCTCATGCTTTCTGTTGACAATTGACTGGATACAAAAAATCCAAAACAGCATTGAAAACATAACACTAGTCTACTAATATCCAATGGCCAGAGATTTTCAGAATTCCAACGTCCTCTCCCAGCTTACTGAACCTGCCCATGTCGCCACACAAGGTCTTAAAGTAAAACAGCACAAAATTGCATATAAGAATGGATTCCCAGCATCTGAAAAACAGATTTGTCACACACGGCAAAAAAAACAACCCTCTGGATGGTCAGAGAAAAGACAACATCAAAGAAAAAAACACAGACTAACAACTAACAAAGATACACCTCTACCACCCCTCCTCCCTAGCACACACACACTCACACACACACAACTCACACATACACATACATACACACACACACCAAACACACTCACAAAACACACTCACAACACACAACACACACACACACACACAACACATACACACACACACACCACACACACACACACACACACACACACACACACACACACACACACACCCACACACACACACACACAAAGTTTGGGAAGGGTGGGTGAAAAACAGGACAAGGAGGGGATCAGCCACAAAACAGTTAGAAATCACAACTAGTGTGGATACCTTTATAATTATGCGATCTCTTCCCATATCTAATCCATAACTCCTCCACCCAAACCTTTCCCCACTATTGATGATGCTTACACACCTCCACCCTGTTCATCAGGATGATTATAATTATTATTAGAGTAGGGGGGGGGGGGGAGGCAGCGATAGCATCGAAGCCGTTCTCACTCACCTACGCCGTTCGCACTCACCCACGCCCACGCACGCGTATGCGCATGCGTTTTACACATGCACAACATTTGAAGACCACGTTGCCATTATGGCAGAGAGAGAGATTATGGTAGAGAGAAAGCAAGACAATGACAATGACAATGACAAATTCTTTTATTTTGAGGATAATGAATAAGCACCCATGTGCTTTTTTACATCCAGTCCCCGCCCTTAAGGATATATATGATAATAAAATAAAATAAATCCCATAGCAATACACTTAGACAGTTTACGGAAAAAAAATATCTACACAAAAATCTCCAAAGAGAGAGAGAGAAAAAAAGAAAAAAAAAGTAGCGACAAGTAAGAAAAAAGCAGACAGAAAACCACAGAAACAACCGCAAAAATAGCAAGAACCAAGACAAAACAAAAACGGCAACAACAACAAGGGGAGAGGGAACAACCGAATAGTCCCCCCTCAAAAAAGCAACAACAACCCTAAACCCAAACCAAAATAGAACCAAACAAAGCAAAACCTCCATAAAATAAAGGAGAACAAACCACGTGAATAGCTTCATTTTGGCCAACAGAAAGAAACATAAAAAATTCTTTGTGCTTTTATGGGAGGCAACAGCAAAAGTAAACTACATGAAACAAATATTGTATAAGCAATTTGCATCCCCATGCACACGTACACACACACACACACACACACACACACACACACACACACACACACACACACACCACACCACACATAAAATATAAATGACATAATTTACTGGCTCCTTTTTGTTGACTTTGAAAAAGCATTTGATGTGATCAACCACTCTTGTTATTGCGTAAATAGAATTGTACAAACTGCCACCTGAAGTTATCCAATATAGAAAATTTTCTGTCCAATAGGCAGCAGCTTTATCTGTAAATAACCAGGCATCAGAACTATACCATTAGACATGGGGTACCACAAGGCTCAGTATTGGGGACCACTTTGTTTTCAGTCTATGTAAATGATTTACCCTGTTTATTAAATGTAACTGTGAAATGTTTGCTGACGATACCACTCTCTTTTGTAGTGATTAGACTCCCAGCAGATTAACTCAGCAAATCAATACAGTATTGACAGATTGATTATTTGACTCAATTAAACCACCATGTCCTTAAATCACAAAAAAACAAAATGTATGTACGTATCAGCAAGACAGAAAAGGCAAAAAATGAATGATAGGTTTCAACCTCTGTTGTTGGATAACAGAATAGTGAAGAAGTTGATCACATAAATAATAGGTTTACCATTGACAAAATATGACTTGGATGATCACATAATGTCACTAGTAAACGCTAGCTCACAGGCTACTTCAATTATCCAAAATAAAACCTTTCTAAATAATCATTCTCGAAAACTATTTTTTTGCGGTCACATTCTACCAATCATTGACTATGCGTCAAACTATTTGGGATACCTGCAGTGGGAACGAACTTGAAATTATCATCGCTTATATAATGAGCAGTAAAACTTGTATTGTTAAAAACAAGCACCCTGACATTGAGGATTATAAGCAAATAAATGTCCTGACATTTCGAAACCGACTTTCATTCAATAAAGCTGTGTTTATGCAAAAAGTTGTTAATCAAAATGCACCTCCCAAGATTACCAAAGCTTTCAAAGTTAACCAACATAGACACAACCATTTGGCTAACATTTCCAAGACCCAGAAATAACTATATAAATCGAGCCATCTTGTATTCAGGCAGTGACCTATGGAATAAACTCCCCAAAATTTGAAATGTATTTTTAAAAGCAAATCAGTATAAAAACATCTAAAAAGATATTTCATGAATAAAAGTACAGAACACGACTTGTAACTTAAGAGAGTGATTTAAGTGTCACTGACGTTATTCTTGTCATTAAAATCAGATATGACCCAAGTTTTCATATTCATATAGAGTACAGTGTAAACATTGATCTATATATGGGTTGATATGATATCAACCCAGCACGCCTTGAATCTGATGTGTGTGTGTGTGTGTGTACAAGTGTGTGTGTACAAGTGTGTTGAGTGCGTGTGTGTTGTGTAATTGGTTCGGTTTTGGTTTTTTACTTTCTTGCTGTTTTGGCCTTTTATGTCTTTTATATTACACATAAATATGCTGATCTATTTAGTTTGTCACTGTTAGTTTTTCGGTTCATTGTACTAGATGAGCTAAATTGTTATGCTGACGTTAGTACTGCTGGTGGATTTACATTGCCTGAATTTATCTTTGATCGAAGGTTAACGGTGCTCTGCTCAAACCAAAAGCACATGTACATGTGTGTATATGACCGGGGGGAAAGGGAGGAAATGGATGTCTTTGTTATACTTCTTTGCTCTGAATCCAATAGCTGTTGGTTATTCTTGTTTTTCTTATATATGAGTATATATGTGGTAAAGGGGATTATGGGTGAGGATGTGTATGTGTATGTGTATGTAAGTGTTTAATGATACATCAGTTTTCTCTGTTTATCCATAATTTTGGTTGTTGTTGTTGTTATTGTGGTATGGTGGGGGTGGGTTCTGGTTTATTTGCCTTTTGTTTGTTTGGGTTAGGGGTTTTCTTGGGAAGGGGAGGGGAATTTTGGACTTCTTTTTCTCGTCTTTTGTTCGTTCTATATTGTTCTCATTGTCTGGCTGTTATCTTGTCCTATGTTTAGTTATAGTCGCTGTTGTTGTGTGTATGTAATATTTGTGTTTGTTTGATTGTTTATTTCCTTGTTGTGGTTGTCCTTGTTGATTCTCCTTTTGTTGTTGTTTTATTCAGTGTTTGTGTATGGTTGAAGGTTTGTGTGTACAAGTGTGTGTGAGGGGGGGGGGGGGGAGGGAAGCAGTTGGTGTGGTTTTTTTATATTTTTATCTGTTTTGTCCTTCTTTGTTTGTTTTGGTTTGGGTTTTTTTTATTGTTGTGCTTGTTTGTTTGTGTTATGACGGTATTTTTTTTCAGATTTTTGAATTATTTGAATTGTATGGTCTCTATTTTTTCTGGGTTTATTGTTTTATTTTAAATTCCACATATGCATATGTTTATTGGTTTTTTTTTGTTTGATTTGTATGGTTTACCGTAGATTAGGTTTGGGTTTTTTTTATTATCTATGTCTGCATATACATATCTATCTTTTTTTTTTCTCTCGCTTTTTTTTTTTATTTAAGATAGATTGGCTGATGAAAAGAAAAGCAAATGCACTGCTTATTCAATGTACCCAATCTGAAAATAAAAAAGGTCTCATGTACCATACTGAAAATAAACGTTTGCTTGACTTTGACTTTGACAGCACAAACACTAACACACACACTACCTCACACACCAGCGCCAGCACTCATCACAACCATGGCATCAATGCAAACATCAATCCCTATGAACATCAATGTAGAGTCAAGAGAAGGACAGAAGAGAGAGAGAGAGAGGAGAGAGAGAAAGAGGAGAGAGAGAGAGAGAGAAGAGAGTAGAGAGAGAGAATTTGTTTATTTTTTAAGAAGAGAGAAAAGATTATGGTAGAAAAGAAAGCCAGAGAGAGAGAGAGAGAGAGAGAGAGAGAGAGAGAGAGAGAGGAGAGAGAGGAGAAAGATAAGAGAGAGATATGTAGAGAAAAACATGGTAGAGAAAAGCAAGAGTCTAAAGAGAGGAGAAAGCGAGAGAGAGAAGAGAGAGAGAGAGAGAGAGGAGAGAGAAGGAAGAGAAGAGAGAGAAGAGAGAGAGATGAGAGAGAGAGAGAGAGAGAGAGAGAGAGAGAGAAAAGAAGAAGAGCAAACTAATAGAGAGAGGTAATGAGATTGGTCCTGGGACCTGGGCCAAAAAAAATACTGCATAAGTGAAAGAGCTGGAGTCAGTGAAGTGGAAAAAGGCCAATGTGCAGCCCTGACTGATGACCATTACCATATCCTCACCTGCTTCCTTACCCAAGGAGTGGCCCACAGGGAGGAAGTGGGAGGGGGGAGGTGGGGGAGCAGAAAAAAAAGCCAATAAAAAAGAAGGAGAGTCCCCTTCTTGTACCACCAAACCCATATGCAAAAGGGCAGACAATATGAGAATCAATTCGCAAAGCTGAAGTCTTCTGAATCTGCATACAGCTGTACCAGTGAACGGTGGAGCAGCTAACAAGAGGCCTTTTCTTCTCGTGCTCTGCCTCCCCTCCCGCAGATCTTTTTCCACTCTCAACCCATGTTCTCCTGCCCTTGTGCTCTTCATATCTCAACTGCTAGAGTTCTCTACCTTGGTGTGGTGGTCTTGTTGCGTCGGCACTAGTCTACTAGTGTCTGCCTCTTATCCGTCATCACAAGCCACTGGTGAGTGTGTGGCAGAGAGAGAGAGAAGAAGGGGGGGGGGTGAGGTGTGACGGAACACCTCCTTCTTTCTTCTGTCCCCTGGCTCTACTTAAACAGATCACATGAGGCGTAATTACGAGCTTAATCTGTCATTGAAATTATGGTTTTTTTATGTTTAATCCAGATCTATGATTTTTAGTTATTGACTGTGGTGTGATAAATGATTCTCAAATGATGAAAATTGTAACTGGTTACCTACACATGTTTGTTTTTCCTTCTCCTCAATATCTCTGAAAAGAAATACCATTTCTTAAGACATCTTAAGAAACATTGTCAAGCAGTGAATAATTATATGGTTTTCTACATTGTGCTCTGTGTCATCAGAAAAGAAAATAGTCCTAACCAATCTGTGTTTGGCAAAAGGGAAAGGGTCATCTATGGCAGTGAATCTGTGATTGGCCTTTGTGCTGGGATGGCCGCAGAGGTGGTGTCTTTCTGTGGTTTGAGTGATTGTTTTTGAGCTCTTTTCTCTTTGTTCAAGCAAAACAAATTGGTATAATCTAAAAGTTTATTGTTTGTGATTTCACCTCACCCCACCCACACCGTACATTTGGACCGAATCAGATTGGTTTTTCTTAATATCATTTACATTTCGAATTAACTCTTTTAATTTATAATTTTCTATTTCTGAAAAAAATTTTTGAAGATTTCAATTGACTGTATGGTTGTGTTCTACTGACATTGCTGGTTCTGTATCCATTTACTTTAAAAAACTGTAAACCCCTTGCTGCACTGTGCAAAAAGTGCATGCAAAAACACAAACTCAGATCTCGATCTCCCCCACCACAACTAACCCCTGCTTCCTCCTATTTATCCACCAATATAACAACTTAACTGCCGAAGACATTGAGAAGCTTTGCTCTCCACGTGGTTTTACAATATACCCTAACGAACTTAAACACACATTTCAACCATGAGGAATCAACCAAAATAAACAAAACAAAAACAAACACACAACAAAACAAAAACACCCAAACAACAAATAGCAAACAACAAACAAAAAAACACAAAAAAAAAACAAAAAACAATCAAAAAAAAAAACAAAAATAAAAAAAAAAAAAAAAATAGAAATCAACAAAAACAAAAACACAAAAAATAAAAAAAAAAAAAAACACAACATAAACAAAAACAACAAAAAAAAAATCAAAAAAAACAAAAAAAAAAACAAAAAATCAATCAAAAAAACAAAAAAACCCTAAAAAAACAAAAAAAAACAAAAAAATAAACAACCAAAATAAAAAAAAAGCAAAAACAAAAAACAACAAAAAACAAAAAAACAAAACAATCAAAAAACAAAAAAAAAAATCAACAAAAAAAAAAAAACAAAAAACTAAAAAATAAACAAAAAAAAAAAAACTAGCCCCACAGAGAAAACAGACAAGGTACCAAGCCAGCAGACATCAGGTCTGGGGTCCCCCCTACACCTCTCCATTTTCATTTCTGACGTCACTTCTTCTGCCTCCATGGGATCATGAGACCACTATTCATCCTGGGATTTGGAGGGTCCCATTTATGTGGGTGCAAAGATGTACTTTTTTGGCCAATCAAAACGCTTGAAAAGTTCTTGAATCTATGGACATCCAGGTATAGTGCTGCTTTTTGAGACTTGGAGACTCTATCTTTCCTGTCTTGCCTGCGTTACTCACTGTGGCAATTCTGTTTGCATCTGGACCCTTAGGCGCCAACTGCGACAGCTGCTCGCCATGTGGCCTCTCTCATTGCTGCCTGCTCCCATGAGTTTATCTCCAATGCCTGAAGGCCTCAGTGAGGCTTTCAAGTGTCCATGAATGAAAGTCGTTTCTTCTGGCCTCCCTGGGACGCTATTCCATGCTGAAGTTCGCACAAAACAGAATTTTCTTTTTTCTTTTGGTGAGCCAATGGTCTGGCATGCAACTACATGGCCTGCCCAGGCAAAGCTGGGTCTGCATCAGGATGGTGTGGATGCGGGAAGGTTTCCTCATAGTGAGATGCACCTTCAGTGTTCTGGGATTCTTGTCCAAGGCACTTGAATGCCAAACGTTTTCTCAAAACAGGTGGTGTGGAATGGTTTCAGCTTTTTAGATAGCATGGCTGGGTAGACTGTCCATGACTCTAGGCCATAAGAGCAGGTGTGATCACTGACCGCTTTGTACACACCTTTGATCTGGGTTTCTGTTGAGATGCCTCTCCTTTCCCACTCATTCTTTTGAAGTCTTTTCCAAAGGCAAGCCGGCTTTGCTTTGGGCGAAGGTCAGGTTTGACCCTCATCATCAATATGGTACTGTGCGGAGAGGGTTCCTGTCCTGCCAAGATAAGTAAATTGTCTCCCTGCTTTGAGTCTATGTCCATTTTGTCCGGAGAATGTTGGTTTAACAAGGAGGAGGGCTTTTCTGGGCGTGGTTGTGGTGCATTACCTTAGTCTTCCTTGGGACTGATTGTCAATCCAAAGTTGTCGCAAGCATCAGAGAACTTGTCAACACTGTCCTTGCATGTCAGCTTCTAGAAGGGCAGCATTGAGGGTCAATCATCAGCAAACAGGAAGTCCGTGTTGATGATAATCTGTTGAGGAACCTTGTTTTTTCTTGAAGCCTCCTGAATTGAAGAGTGATCCATCATAACCTGTAACTGTACCTGATGCTGACAGACACCAACATTTCACGAATCTCGTGAACGAAACGGCAAATCTGACGCATTGCCAAAAACATGAGGCGAGAACCAGGGTGGGAGCAAGAACACAGTCACTGCTTCACTCACTCTGTTATGACTGGGAAGGGTTCAGAGATGCCTCTTTCTCCGTTGTTCTTGTACTCGGGCCAGCATACCATCATGAAACCTATGTATGATGGCGATGAATTTTCTTGGGCACCGTACTTCGCCATGTTCTCCATAGACCTCTCTGCCTAAAGTATCGAGGGCCTTGTAAGATCAACAAAGGTGGAAGTAAAGGTCCGTTGTTTTGTTCCTGTCTCTTGGAACTTGCCTGGCAGCATCTACATCTCTCCCCATGTCGATAGTCCCCCGAACCTTCCAGAACCACTTTGACCGCAGGAAGAAGTCTGCTCACGGTAGACTATGAGCCCTGTTCAGCGTACTCTGGCCAGGACCAGGCCCTGCAGGGTGTGGGTGTGTGGTGTGTGCGCGTGTGTTGTGTGTGCAGTGCAGGGGGTTGTGTGGTGTGTGCAGGTGGTGTGTTGGTGTGTGTGGTGTGTGCAGGGTGTGTGGGTGGGCAGAGGTGTGTGGTGTGTGGTGTGTGTGGTAGTGTGCAGGGGGTGTGCAGGTGTGGGTGTGTCAGGGTGTGTGTGTTGCGGGGTGTGTGGTGGTGTTGTGCAGGGTGTGTGGTGTGTGGTGTTCTAGGTGTGTGGTGTGTGTGCAGGGTGTGTGGTGTCATGGTGTGTGGTGGTGTGGTGGTGCAGGGATGTGGTTGTGCAGGGTGTGTGGTGTGTGGCAGGGTGGGTGGGTGTGTGAGAGGGTGTTTCAGTAGTGTGGTGTGTGGGTGTGCAGGTGTGTGGTGTGTGGTGTGTGGTGTGTGCATGTGTGCAGGGTTGTTGGTGGTGCAATGGTGTGTGGTGTGTGCAGGGGTGTGTGGTGTGTGCAGGTGTGCAAGGGTGTGTGGTGTTGCAAGGTGTGTGGTGGGTTGCAGGTGGTTGGCGTGTGTGCAAAAGCTTTGGAGGAGAAAGCTGCTCTGTGGCTACTCTTCTTCTCTGTTCCTTGGTCTGTTATCTCTGATACTCCTGTTTGTGATTTATTTTTAATTTTGTCGGTCTTGTTCCCTTCCCGTTCCCAACCAAAGGCATATTTTGTGGGTTTGTTGTCTGTTGTGTTCCTTTTTGTCTCTTGGTGTTTTCTTTCTTCTTTTCTTTCGATTCATTTTTGTGATTCTGGTTTTAATGTTTTGTTGTTTTTTGTTTGAGTTAGGTTGTTTTTTTTTTTTTTCGCTTTTTGTTTTATTTCATTGTCCTTCTTGCTTTTTCTCTTTTTAGGATAGTAAATTGTTTAATGCTTTTTCGCTTTGTTTCGTTTCTTTTATGTTTGGTTAATGTTTCTTTTATTTTTAATTCTTTTGTGATTGCTGAAAGCGGTCGTATAGGAAAAGAGAAAGAGAAGAGAGAGAGAGAGAGGAACAGAGAGAGAGAGAGATAGAGAGAGTAGTGTGTGGGTGGATGTGCTTGTGCGAACGTGCGTGCGTTAACGTGTTGGGGGGGGGGGGGGGGGGGGGGGGGGGGGGGGGGGGGGGGTTAAGTGTGTTTCCAACTGGTGAAATTTCTAAACCATTCATTTGTAGACTGTTTGTTAGTTATTGTTGTTGGTTGCTGTGGTATTTTTTTATTTTTCCACTATTTGTGTTAAAAAGAGTACAGGAAGAACTGATTGTGGTGTGTCAGCTTTTGGGAAGGAGTCACGGTTCACATGTATGGTGCGTTATTGTGTGGGTGTGTTGTGAGTGTGTGTGTGTGTGGGTGGTGTTGAGGTGTTGTCTGTGTGGTGTGGTTTTGCTTGTGCGTGTTGTGTTTTGTTAGTGTGTGTGGTGTGTTTGTGTGTGTTGGTGTGTTCTGTGTGTGTGTTTGTGTTCCTGTGTTGTGTTGTGTGTAGTGTATTGTGTATGTGTGTTGTGTTGAGTTGTGTGGTTGTGTGTGTGTTGTGTGTAAGTGTTGTGTTGTGTGTGTTTGTTGGAAGTGTGTGTGTTGTGGGTGTGTTGTTGGCTGTGTGTGTGTGTTTTGTGTGTGTCTGTGTGTGAGTTGTGTGACCTGTGTGTTTGATTGTTTATAGTGTTGTGTGGTGTTGGTGTTGTTGGTGTTGTTGTGTTGGTTGCGTGTGTTTGTAAGTGTTTGTTGGTTGTGTTAATTGTTGGGGTTGTTGATGTGTGTGTTGCTTTTGTGTGTTGTGTGTAATGTATGTGTGTGTGTGTTGAGGAAGTGTGTGTGTGTTTGTGTGTGTGTGTTGTGTGTGTATGGTGGTGTGGATGATGGTGTAAGTGGTATGGTGTTGTTTGTGTAGTGTGTGGGGTGTTGTGTAATGTGTGTGTGTGTTTGGTGTTGTGGTGGTACTGTTTATAGTGTGTGTGGGTGTTTGGTGTATGTGGTGTTTTGCAACCAGTGTGCCTGAAGAAAACTACCTGCTGTAAACGCAATGCCCCCTATGGCTTCACGCTAACAAAAACGCAGTAATGACTGTCCACCTGTATAGTCTATCTGCAAACCCAAAACCAGGTGAGGTTTGTTGGCAAGGAGCAAAGGCGGGCGCGGGGGGGAGGCTGAAGTTGATATCCAGCTACAACACAAAACTGAATGTCTGTTGCCCTGTACTAACAAATGCGAATAACAAAACTGGGCCTTTAACTTCAACAAAGTTTGAAACATAGGATTTATTCAGATATCAGATTGATTGGAGTTGTTCTTCTGTTTTCCAGCCTTTCCCCCCATTTGACTCTTAGAAGATGCCCAAGAACTAAACAGTATGAACACCCATCTACAAGGCTTCAAAGGCTAGGACCCAGCAAAGAGAGACTCAGTTCAACTGCGTTGGGAAAAACAGAGCATACTAAACAGATTTCAAAAGTAAATCCAACACACTTATCTGGCCTGTGATAGATGTTGTATGGGTCAGAACCCCCGCGACACTACAAACATGACAGAGACCACATAAAACACAGCCACACAACACACACACACACACAAAGCCTAAAATAGCGACATTTTGAAGTATTCTATTTAGTTTCCCAAATGCTCTTGAAGTTCTGAAGGGTATTCTTCAATGACGAGCCTAGTCCTAGTCAATTAATCGTAACTTATTTGTGCTCATGTGACGTACTTAAAGCAATTTTGTTTTTTAATGGATAAATAAGGTTAATGATTATAATACGTTGTTTTTTGTCATTATCATACCTGTTAGGTTAGGTGGTTGTCCAACATTGTCCACAAATGGGGGACGGGTCACTGCACGGGTTTGCCTGTCCGATTTCTCCCTCCCCATAGCCCTTGTTTGGCGGCAGAGGCTCCACACCATGACACAAAACGACACGAAACACCACAATCGTTATCTGTCGTCTGTCAGTCATAGCTCTGTCTGTCCTGTCTGTCTGTATGTCTGTCTCTGTAATGTCAGTCTCGTCTGTCTGTCTCTCTGTCTCTGTTCTTCTGTCTCTCTGGTGTCTGGTCCTGTATGTCTCTGTCTCTGTCTCGTCTATTGTCGCTGTCTCTCTGTCTCTCTATCTGTCCTGTCTGTCTGTCCTGTCTTGTCCTCTTGTATGTCTGTCTGTCCTCTGTCTCTTTCTGTCTTCTGTCCTCTGTCTCTTCTGTCTGTCTGTCTTTGTCTCCTGTTTGTCTGTCGGCGGTCCCTCTGTCTCTAATCTGTCTGCCTCTGTTCTGTCCTGTCTGGTCCCGCTTCTCTGTATTTTGCTTACTGTCTAGGCCTCTGTCTGTCTATCTGCCCTCTGTCTCCTGGTCTGTCTGTTATTGGTCCTTTCTCTGGAACAGCCCCTGCCCCAACGACGGGTTGTTGAACCACCCTCCCTCCCATAGTCACGTACGTCACAGCGGGTGTGACCCCCAACTAGCCAGCCTTCAACTCCGGACCCCAGTCTCCCCAAGTCCTTCGAACGAAACTGTTAACAAGGTGTCCAGTCTGCAAACGCCCCACGCAGAAGAACACCTTGGCACAGTTACATTCTTGTTTAGCTCTTTCGCATTACTAGGACAATTGTGGGGGGGTGTGCAGAATGCCAAACACATTTAAGGCCAATTTCAAAACAACTACACAAGAGAGCAAACTTGGACTGGATGTAAGAGATAAAAACCAAAAACAACAAAAGCGTACGAGTGCCCATCCTTTATCCTGGAAGAAAGAATTGGTATCAAAATTAGGAACCATTCTGAACAAGGGTATTGTCAGTTTACTTCTACTAACCCCCTACAACACACATACAGAGGAGTGTGTGTGGCGGGCAGGTGCCAAGGGCTATATTACATTATAGAATAATATATAATATATAAATATATATATATATATTAGATATAACTATATATTATATAGATATTTATTATTATTATGTATTATCTTATTATTATTTTTATTATTATATATTGTGTATATCTATATATTTGATAGAACTAGTTCGGCTGTGACAAGCCTGTTGCACGTGCCGTGTCCTAAAGATAAAGTGCAGCAAACAACTGCCCCACGGCTACAGGTTCACAATGGCTGCCAGACCTGTGCCTGCAAAAGTTAAGCAGAGAAGAAATCGTGGTGATGATGGGAGTGATGATGATAATGATGGTGATGATGATGATGGTGATGATGAGGAGGAGGGTGATGATGATGAATGAGATGATGATGGTATATGGTGATAGTGTTTGTTAAGAAGGTGTTGGTGGTGATGGTCATAGTGGAGATGAAAGGAAGAAGAGAAGAATTATGATGAAGATGCTAATAAATAATAAGAATAATTATAAAAAAATATTAAATTTAAATGGAATTTATATACACTATATCTTGCATAACAGAAATCCAAGCGTTAGCAATTCAACACAAACCCATACATACAACCAATATCAATATCAACAGAGTTAACAAATTCAAGATGTACATGACACCGTGCACACAAACACACAGAAACACACACAACACACACACGCACAACACACACACCACAACACCACACCACACACACAACAACACACACACACACACACCACCACACACACACCACAACAGAGAAGAGAGAGAGAGAGGTATACAACCTGCAGGGTGATGTGATTTTGGCTGTGTAGGCCGGGATAGATTGAGATAAAACAATAGGGGGAAAATCAACTTGGAAGAAATATGTCTTCAGGCTGATTTTAAAAAGTGTCATAAGTATTCTTTTGGCAAGGGAGAAGGGAGGTCATTCCAAAATTAATGAAGGGAGTGATTGATGATGCTGCAGAGGCCATACCAGAAGAGAATTGCACTAGTCCCCAAATGAAAAAAATGAGAGACGCGTTTAGTTTGGATGTTGCATCAGTCGACAATACTTTTGATTTGCCGATTTATAAGCGTCATAATGAAGACTTTTGGCAAAGAAAGAAAGGGAGGTACATCCAGAATCCGATGGACCAGAAACAGAGAAAGAGCAAACGGCCAACGGCGGACTGTTGAATCTAGTACTTGTAAGCACAGGGTATCTGCAGCATAGCGAGGGAACAAACATGGAGTGTACAGATGAAGAAGGTGCAGTCACAGAGGTAGAAAAGTGCTGTTTATGGAGGCATGGAACAAGGGTACTGATCTATAGTGTAACTCTGCACAGGCAACGAGTGGAAAATTCCATGAGAAGATGAGTAATGTTGGCCAGGTTTTTTTTTTTTCTTTCTGAGGACTAGTCGAGCTGCAGACTATTGCCGAATTCTGTTGAACTGTTGTGATGGAAAGAGTTTGTGTTTGGTCCCTACAAGCATGCTTTCGGTTTATCTGCATTTAGGTGTACTTGCTCTATATCATCCAATTTGATATCGAGAGCAGTAGGACACATTAAATCAAAGAGAGAAAGGGAGATTTTCAGGGTATCACTGCTCAAGAATCTGAGATTCATCTGCATAAAAATAATGATTGATCTGATATTTTTATTTACTGTGAAAAGGATCAGTGTAGTGAGTGAAAAAACAAACCAAGAACTGAATCCTTGTGGACATCACATTCCATTTTCGCCGGTGTGTTTAAATCTTGTTTACTGGAAACTTTGTGGAATTGGCCTGTTAGTATGAACTGAACGCATGTGAGGGCTGCACTTTTAATACCAAATCGTTTTTTGGGAGACGGAAGAAAGGAATTGAGTAGTCAATAGTTTCGAAAGTCTGAGATAAGTCGAGAAGAGTAGAGGGAGATTTTCCTGAGATCTATACATGTAGAATCGTGTTTAAAGGTGTTGAACGAGGGTGGTTTTGTGCTGGGTTTATGCATAGGCAGACCTGAAAGGGGAAGAGACTATTAAGTGAAATGGCTGTTGGTTGTTTCAGATACAACTTTTTCAAGATTTGGAATACAGGTCTATAATTCTTCAGAGTGTTAAGATTTGAAGTCGTGCTTCTTGATTAGAGTAGTAACTACTGCAGTTTTTGAAGAGCTGTTTGAACAATTCCCTGAAAGAAGTGACGAATTGACTATTTTTTGGATAGTGGATATAAGCTGTGGAATGCACAGAGTGAAAAGAGAATCAGTATAAGGCTCAGTAATTACAGTTTTATTTCATTTCTTTCAGAATTATTTGGATTTCATTCTCGCATGTTGGATGAAATAAAAGGTGAGGAGGGCCGGGTGACTTGGGGATCAGGAGGCATAGGGTAAAAAGAAGTCTGATCCAATCTGGAGCGAGTGTTTGTATCAGAGAAGAAGAAAGAATAAAAGCAGGAAATCAGAGGGGAGTGGACAAACAGTATGCATGGGCTTGCCTTTGCAGGATCGAGGAGAGTTGATGTGAGGGAAAAAGAGATTTTAATCGACGTGGCAACAAGAACTTGAGGCATGTAACAGTTTGTCCTTTCCAGAATGAAAAGCAAGTTTTTTACTTTATCTATTGTTTACGCAGAGCTGTTGTTTATTTCAGTTTTTGTCTTTCTGCCACTGCCGCTCTAGTTGTCCACGTTTGGCGTTGCTACCAGGATATCGTGAGTGTACCATGGTGCACGAGGCCTATCCCTGGCAGGAAAGGTCGTGGGGAGGTGCATGCTGCATCCACGGGTGGCTAAGAACAGTGTTTTTAGTGTTTAGAAAGAGATCAGTATGGTCAGGGGTTGTGGCAAGGCGTCAGCAGCTTGGAAAGAGAAAGATGAATGTTAATGACCCAAGATACGATGGGTGACTACGCATTTTCCTTTTTGATAGCTTGCGATATTAAAAAGAAAAGAATGGCAAGAATGATCAGAAACCAGTTCATATAGTGACAGATACAGATGTGATGAAATCTTGGGAAACATCCGGTAATGAGCCAGTCTAAGATATACCTGAATCGGTGAGTTTGAATATCGGTCACGCCTGCAGAAAGAGAGTGATAGACAGAGAAAGAGAAAGACGCTTGACAATCAGGTAAAGACAGATAAATCAAATGGAAAGAGATAAGGGTAAAAGCCGAGTCAAAATGCTCAACCACTTAACTGTTTAATACCAAAACGAGGGGAGGCAACTTTTTGTCCGATTCGCTTCGCCTCAATCGAACCAAAAACTTGCATATTTTTTATATAACAAAAAAACACTAAGCAGTTTACTATGACTCGTCTTTTACCCTATCTCTCCTATCTAAAACTGAAGAAAACTAATTTATTCTAATGACAAACAAATATAAATTATGGGAATTTTTTTGCTAAACAATATATTGTCAAAACCTAATACAAAAGGCACTCACAAAAAATAAACTAAACTTCTTCTTTATTATCTTATTTATGCTTAACTTTTTTATTAAAAAAAAAAAAGTGCAAAACCATCTCCCGCTAACCCAGAGCTCCGTTCAGAAGGCCTGCGCAATTTGGAGACAACTGCAACAGAGCTTTGGGTACGAGAAGATTTCCGCATTCACGAACTGTTGGAAAATGCCGACACACGCATTCACAGAGACAAACAGAACACCACACGCATATCATCACAACAACACATAAGGACCTGTAGCTACTGCTATTTCTACCCCTACGGGGGTTCGATCACATGCCATCCCAGCCGGCCTGCCTACCCTGCCACGATCCTGTCTAAACGCATTCCGACTTCCCATCCCACTGGGCTGCCCCGAGGCGAAAGAAAGATGAAAAATTAATAAATATAAACCTTCCTATCTGATGGTGCAATACTACTTAGCCACTCCCATTTGTGTGAGTGTGTTAGCAAAAGATTGTGGCATGTTGCCAATACAACAAAAGCAGTAGGACCTACAGCTCATAGCACAGTGTATTATGTTGGTTGTGTGTGAGTAGTGTATGTGTGTGTATGTTGTGTGTCTGGCTGTCTGCATGTTTCTTGTTGTGGTGTTTGTTTTTTAAAAAATAAGCTATTGGGTTTTACACTACACAGTATTTAGTGGCTGGTCTGTTTTGAGTATTAGTTTACTATGCTTTGAGCTTCTGAGTTTTAGTTTTATTCTTTCTCTTTCTTGTCCGTCTGTAATAACATCATTCTCCCGAAGGCAATTATTAAACCCATCTCTGTCTTTCATGTGAAAAATTACAACGACTTTGATTTGTTCACATTAATCTTTTAATATGCTATTATATTTTTGTGTCAGCAACCAAACAGATATCTGTGCATGTCTCCCACTGAAGCGAGCTTAGACAAACTGTTCCTTTTCTTAACAATGTCACGCTCTGCTGAGCAGTCGTCTATTAAGAAAAGGTCTGCCAAATTTTCAAACAGCCTGTAATAGTATTCTAAACACTTGCTTAGCCTGTCAGAGGGATTGACTATAATTATATTCTCATCTGTCCAAAAAAATTTTTCTCTCTCTGTATGCTCCATTGTTGTGCAGTGTTGGACAGAATATAACAATGAACTCGAAATGATTTTTGTACACTGTTTGTAAAAAATTTCTAAAACAAATACAGTCTTGCCACAGCCAGTCTGCCCGCATATTAGAGAGCAGTGTGCTTCTTTTGGTAGAAAACTTAGCTGGTCCATTAGTAAACAATTTCTTTTAGTCTATTTCCTTCTATGTTGAGCTGTGCATCCATCACTACAAATAGATATATTTTTATGGGCTCATCATTTTCTTGCTCTTTCTCTATTTGTATAGTTATTCCTTCTGAGCCGTTTTCAATGCGTCTTCCTGAACCATGCAGCTTATCATCATCTGTTGATCTTAAGTCAACCCACAATGCATATTTAGATGTTAGGTATTCATGAAGCCTAACATCATGTAGATGTAAAGATTTGCTTGTAACACCAGTAGTGGTATCATTGTGTTGACCAGAACCAAAGTATTTTCTTACCTCATCAAAGTGTTGATATGGTAAATAGCCTGAGGCATAGACTTGATTTGGTTGCCCCTCTATAGTACATGATAAATGTTTAATACCGGGATTAATAAACCTCTCACTTAATCTGGAAAAGGGGGTGGCTGGTTCTTCAAACAGCATTAATATTCCTTTTAATGATCTTGCCGGAGTGTTCAGATTTATGTTCCACACAGTATCTGCTTTACTCTTCATTAATGTGCTATGGTTAAGCACTCTTTCATAATAGATAGCAAGCCTTGACTGATATTGCTGTGCAATCAAGCGTGCAAGCTCTGGGTGATTGACAACATCATACTCTAAAGATATACTAGATATTTTGTACTTTGCGTCAGCGTCAGTGGATGTAATAACACGAGCACTGTCGTTAAAGGTTAGTTTGCTACCACACTTCTGTTTGGATCATCTTCAGACTCTAGTTCAATCTGAAAAGCAAGCCTAGTTGTGCCTGGGAACAATGACATCATCTTTTCCTAAATTAGGAAACCTAACAGTCAGAATCTGATTTTCATCAATAGTGGAGGGGTTGTTTGTAATAGAACTGTATAAGATTAGACAACCATGCTTTCGCAGTGGCATCATCCTTACTTGGTGGGTTTAAGTATGATTTCAGTGGGTTGGGAACTTTTACTTCGAAGAGCAATGTCTCTGACACAGCAACATCTAGCTTATTAAAAACCATAGTCTTTGGGTTATAGTGAGATCCAGCCACGTATTTTGCATCTTTATTATATTTATACATTATTATTCTATAGTAGATAAAATGTTTATAACACTAACAAAGATCCAGTCAGGTGTACCTGTTAAACTAGCCATTCCTATTGACAACCGCTGTCAACATAAAACTGTTGCTTTGCATGAGGTCTTCTACAAAGTATCATGGATAAACATTGACAGCAGCAACAACTGGATTAACCAACTAGATCTTACAACTGGAGAGTCCAATAAATTTACTGTAGATGAAGGTTATTACGACTTCTGCACACTGGAAAAGGAGCTCTTTCGTCCAGCTGGTATCACACTAAAACTCAACCAAGCTAGTCTAAGAGTAACTCTACAGACTTCTTCATTTATAAGTATGCCACAACGTCTTGCAGAAATGCTTGGTTTCGAGCCCCTATTTAGAGGCGGTTCTAATGATGATTGGGAAGTAGACTTTGGTGCTGGTAATAATAATGGCGAGGACAAAACCTATGTCGGTGAAAGACCCATTGACTTGGCAGTAAACTCTTTGCTTTTTGTACACCTGTCTCAGTTAAACACAACACAAAACCAAGTGGTGACGAAGGCTTCTTCCTCATCAGTCCCTTCTGATCTACTAAGAATCCTTCCACCTAGCAGGGCAATGTACTGTGAAACGCTGCACAATAGCTTTACTACACTTCAATTCAAAGAGCTAGAAGAAGGCTTCCATGAAACACTTTGTATAACAATCAAAGACCACCCACAAAAGAACAGTTGGATGTAAAAATTTTTTCATATTACATTAGAGATAAAATAATATAAATATTAATTACTTACATAACTATGTCACTCGTCCCGTATAAGAGCACCTGAACTGCCAAACTTGAGCTTAAAGATCTTGGTGATGTAAAAGAGTTTGAGAAGATGGGAAATTGGTGAGTATATGCTTTTGAGAACACAAGTGATGGATACTAAAGCCACAGCAATAGAAGAAGCAAAGAAACCCTCCTTGGTTTCCTTTAACTTGAACAGTTTGCGTAATGTTGAAGCTGAAGCTTTAAAGCAGATGAATTTACTTAAAAGTAACATATAAAGCAATAAATGGCAATCAACAAGCATCGACGGGCAGATCAATTTGTTTATTAGTCATACACTCTTGCGCCTGACGAACTTTCCGTAAAGCCATAATGCTGGACCAGTAAACTTTAGCATTAGCATATTCAATCAGCCAGCAGAAATGAATTAGAGAAATAGCATTCCAGAATAAGGAAACGTTACATTGCTTCATAGAAAAGACTCAGTGACTAAACCATAACCACTTCTACAATTCTTCCAATTTTCCTCTGGATTATCGTACACATGGTGTTTGTTCTGGTTGCAAGAAAGGGACAGACTACTTCTTGTCATGGATGGATTACTATAATGGAAAGACCCGACGTTGATGCCCTCAGATTTTGCTATTGCTATTCGAACAGCCGGCGGTGACAATACATTTGAAGGAACATTTCCAGTTAATAAAGTCAAATTGCTCCTAGACCCACCAAGCTGACAAATAGCATCCTCAAATTACACCACATTGACCTCGTTGCAGTCTATTACACAGATGTTGTACTGCCCGACAATAATTAACCAAGACTTACTGAATGAAACCAATAAAAATTACCACGTTGTTTTTTTTTAACAGTATGGGAAGAAGAAGTTGACAACTGTAAATTTCCTAAAGTTCCTAGTGCACCAGATCCGAACCTCTTAATGATAATCTAATTACCTTTCGTTGATCAAACATTACACGGGATGCAGATGACATTGGCAACAACTAGCAAAGTAACAAAATGCAGGCAAGTACAGATCAGCATTTACGTGTTGAGCTCTATTACAAGATTACACAACATGTCTCGCCCAGCAGGAACAGGCATTGCTCTCTTGGCACGGAATTGGTGCTCCGCATCTATAGCATTGGGCTCTGTTTCAATAACAGCAGGAGCCTGTTCATTGTCACATCAGTCTTTTAAGAAGTTGTGTAAACTAAAAACATTATGTTTTGGGTTGCCTTGACATTAAGCCAAGTTTAAGCTCATTCAGGCTCTTATTACATACTCAAACAGATTCCACAATATCAGAAGAGGAGTTTCAAGCGCTTGGGATGACTACGATGACTACAAGCGCCAAAAGTTCGCCCTCCAGAACAACAACACAAAGCTATGCCTGTGGACATGATCAAAAAAAAAGGAAAAATAAAAAAGGGGATCTGCTTGGCCAAGACAGTGCTTAAAGGAAATTTCAGCTGATACTCTATTAAGGAGCTAAGAATTAACCTGCGTAGATTCACTGCTTCATACCGAAGCAAAAAAAAAAAACAAAAGCAATTAATTAATTAATTTTTTTTTTCTTACAAAAGAGTTAGGATTTTAGTTGAGGTCAGTATGGACAAAGTGTTTCAGGACAATAGAGCTAAAATGTTACAAAGCGCAAACCCGTGGTACAAAGCTTCAGATGCAATCGCACAAATACCGAAAAAAAAACCTAAACATAGACCCCATTAAGGTGGTTGGTTGCTGAAATTCTATACAACACACAAACAAAGATGAAGAATTAACTGTTCATGTGTCAACAACACAACAACACTGAAAACTCCTTTGAAGAGCCAACACAACTGGAAATAAGAGATGCGCAACTTTGAACATTCGCAGAAACAGCAAGAATGAGGGGATAGGATGACAGTTGGTAAGGTCTTCGCATAGAACTACAGCAAACAAAGTTTCATCCATTGTTGGTAGAAGTTACATTCCTTACCCTGATGTTGTAGCAAAATGAGCTTGTGAACATTCAAACAAAGATGATAAGTGTTTTATGTGAGGTTTGGCTAAGCTGTTTCATGTAACAAAGAATGCAGAGAGAGTTTCAAACTATCATGAACATCGTGACAAGCTTGACTTCACTGGCATTGACTTTCCTGTGGCTGTTAGGAGCATTGACAAGTTTGAGGAACTAAACCCACCCATCAGTGTGAATGTGTACACCTGGAAAGATGCAGCCCTATGCCCACTACGCATTTCTAGCAAGTCTCCCACTGTAGGTGATCCCAACAAAAACCATGTAGACTTATTGTTGATAAATGATCATTATACACTCATTAGAACAATGAGTAGACTTATTGCACAGACAACAAAACATCAGCACAAACAAGAGTTTTGCAGACGATGCTTGGTTCGTTTACCATCTTTACAGGCAGCAGACAAACACAGAAAACATTGTAAGAGTGAGACCGAAGCAATCACTGAACTTGTAACACCAAAGCCAGGAAGCAAGGTTTACCTCAAGAATATAAAAAAGCTACAAAAGAGTCCCTATGTAGTGTATGCTGACTTTGAGTCTATCATTGTGCCATACCAAGGACAGGCACCGGAACAAATGCCTAAAACAGTCTTACTCAGTAATCATCAAGTCTGTTCCTTTGCTTATGTTGTTGTTAGATCAGATGGTGCACGCGGCTAAGCTTTTTCTTGAACACATGAAAGCTAATCATAACCACTACTCTCAACAGCTAAACATGCAAGAGATCATTATGACAAAAAAAGACCAGGAACAGTATGCTTCTGCCACACATTGCTGGATTTGTGGTAATTTATTAACACCACAGGTAGCAGACAATCACACAGTCAGAGATCATGACCACACCAGTGGTAAGTTTTGTGGGGCAGCACATAGTAAGTGTAATCTACAACTAAAAGTAGATCCCAAAACATGGAAGCTGCCAGTCTTCTTCCACAATCTAAGAGGTTACGACTCACACCTAATTATGCAGGCAGTAACTGATGAGTATAAGGCTTACTGCATTGCACAGTCATTAGAGAAGTACCTGACTTTTACACTAAATAGCTTATCCTTCTTTGATTCTGCGCAACATCTGGTGGGATCTCTAGAGTCCTTGTCTTCATCACTGAGTAATTGCTCAATTACAGAAAAATACTTCAACACAAAGCTCGTGCAAAAAGGCGTCTATCCTTATGAGTACATGGACTCATGGGAAAGCTTTGATGAAGAAGAGCTGCCTCCAAAAGAAGCATTCTTCAGCAGATTGACGGGTAAAGGAATAAGTGATGATGACTATCAGCATGCTCAGTGGGCATGGCAAAAGATGCAGTGTCGGACGATGGGCGATTACCATCATCAGTATCTACTTGCTGATGCATGTTTGCTTGCTGATGTCTTTGAGAACTACAGAAAGACCGGAATGAAACATTACGGACTAGACCCATCACATTATATTACAGCACCGGGAATGTCTTGGGATGCTTTCTTGAAGTTTACTGGGGTGCAGATTGATTTGTTGTCTGATTTGCCCATGCTCCAAATGATTGAGGATGGTCTGCGTGGTGGCACAGTAAAGGCATCGCACAACTACTGTAAGGCCAACAACAATATTTAAAGACTATGAATCCTAGCAAAGCTTCTAACTACATCATGTACTTGGACGCAAACAATCTGTATGGTGGGCGATGTGTTCAGTCACTACCACTAAAAAAACCTTTAAGTTGTTTAATGGTCCATTTTGCTGTTGATGAGGTTCTAAAAGCGTTGTCACAAATGTCTCCTGATCAAGCAATGGCCTGGATCTTAGAAGTAGATTTAGTATATCCCCATGAAGTACATGATGCGCACAATGACTACCCAATGGCTGCAGAAAGGCTCAAAACATCTCCAAAAGAACCACCAAAGCTTGTACCAAACTTAAATGACAAGAGCAAGTATGTCTGTCACTACAGACTGCTACAGTTCTACCTAAGGCATAGGTTAAATCTTACTGCTGTTCATCGTATCATTGTGTTTGACCAAGAGCAATTCATGAAACCATACATCATGAAGAACACTGATCTGAGAAAGAAGGCAACTGATGCATCAGAAAAGGATTACTTCAAGCTCATGAACAACAGCTGCTTTGGTAAAACAATGGAGAACCCACACAAAAGAAAAGATGTTAGATTAGTCACAAAAGAAAACGAAGCCATAAAGCTAACATCAAAGCCAAGCTATCAAGACTATAGGCAATTCCATGGCAGTCTGTATGGCATCATGATGAAGAAGTTGCAGGTTAAACTAGACAAACCAGTATTCATTGGGTTCAGCGTGCTAGAGTTGTCAAAACTGTTGATGCTGGAGTTCTTTTATGATTACTTCAAGGCTAAATATCCTGCTGTAAGGGTCTTGTACACAGACACAGACTCTTTCATCCTAGACATACCCACAGAAGATATATACAAAGACTTTGTAGAGGACGTAGCGCTGGGATCAGAGTCATGGTATGACACCAGTGATTATCCAAAAGACAGCCCTTTGCATTCATCAGTAAACAAAAAAGTTATTGGTAAGATGAAGGATGGGATGAACGGCACTATTATCAAAGAATATGTTGGGCTGAGGGCCAAGATGTATAGCGTTGCAAGCCAGACAGGTGTCATAAAAAAGGCAAAAGGTGTTGGCAAACAGGTGGTCAAAACAAGCATCAGTCATGATAACTACAAAGAGGCTCTGTTTGAAGGAAGAGTATTTCATCATGACAACCCAAAGCTCTACTCAACCCTGCACCAAATCAACACAACTGTGGTTAGAAAATAGACATTGATTGCGCAGGATACAAAACGAGTATATTCTTCACCAGAGCACTCATACGCACTTGGACACTGGAGAACAAACAGTAATTAATTAATTAATTTTTTTAAAAACATTTATATACGAGTTAAAAATTTTGAATGAGACTCACAATGGATTGTTTACTCTTTATCAAATACTATGGTAGTGGTACAATGCCTCGTCTCTGCTTTTACAGTGCTGACATTCTAGAAGACTTTGGCCAACAAGTAGAAATAAAACTTGATCATGGCACAAAAGAAGAGGTGCTAAATAATATTCTAGGAGTTGTTAGTATGATGAGAGAGTGTCCAACCCACTTCAGTATTATCAAAGATGTTCCCATAAATTGTAGTAACAAAAAACAAATAGAAGAGACAATGCTGTCACTTACTTCTGATGAAATAGTGACCTACCTTACTGAAGCAGGACAGTATTAGGTGGCACTAGCTGCAGTTCCTCTCTAACAAAAGCCCGTTGTGGCGCAGGTAATGACAAATAATAAATAGGAGGATCCATCTCCACAACTTTTTTTATTTCATAAGTGTCTATGCTCTAGATGGGATCAGTTGCTTGTTTGTGACTGTCGCTGGCTTCAGCTTCTCCAGGAGCATACAGATATCTCAGTTTCTTCCCAAAGGGTATTAGTGGTTGCTTAGAAGGTGTTGTTTGGATGTGTTGTATTGTTTTGACTTTGATAGCGTCCACAGGTTTTAACCCTGTGGCTTTAGTTATCTCAGAGTTCATTGCTCTCAAAACTGCAGGCAGTCTTCTTACCCACTCTGTATTTCGTGTGCCTGGGATCATGATTTCTTGGTGGTACTGATATGCAAACAGTCTTTCTGCTAACAGCTTGTTAAAACTTTCAACCAGTGCTTGAGATCTGTGGTTGCCTGGTATACCTCTTTTTATTGCTACTCCATGCTTTAGTAACAGCTGATTAAATGCTCCTTTAAACTCTTTACCATCATCGCACTGAATAAGTCTGGGATATTTTAATGGGCCCCGACTATAGATTTCTTGCAAAGCAACTGCAGTTGCGGTGGCACTCTTTTCAGTAAGGGGCTCTGCATCTTTATACCTAGAAGCTACGTCCACTACAGTAAGAGCATACTTATACCTCTTTCTTCTGATTGTGTCATGGGGTAAGTATAAAAGGTCTATTTGGTGAGTATCATTTGGCTTCATGTTTATAAAGGAGGGTCTATTAATGCGCCTTGGTGCAGGTAAATAGATCTGCCATATTGCTTGTTTAGACAGCCACTTCTTTGCTACTTCGGAACTTACTCCTGCTGCAATGCTCAGTTTGGTAATAGCCGCCTGTCCTTTCCAGTACCCTTTTGGTGTGTAGTAGATCTTAGAGAGTTTGGCATCCATTGTTCTAATATAATAAATAAAAAAATTGCCTGTTGGTTAACCAACCTTCTGTGCTAAGAAATATACTATTGTCATGCCCACCACAATAAAAGCAATCTCACCTGTCTTCTGGTTTCAGGGGTTGATAATAATCACGAAGCTGTGGTTAGTAATAGGGGATATTTGTTTGCCTGTCACAATGTAGTACTCTTTTATTGCCGCGTCAACATCAGAAAATGTTTTTGCAGCATGTCCTTGTTCACGAAGTTTTTCATTAAAAAAGTCTAAATGAGCAATTCTTTGTCTTTCGTATTCTGCCTGTGCTCTGTTCAGTTGTTCTATTGCTTTATCATGTCTCTTCCTTTCATCGTCTGTATGAAGTTTACAAAACAAGTACTTGCTACCTGTAAAAGCAAGTGCGCTAACTACAGCACCACCAACCATCATCACTAAAGAAGCCATTTTTTATTATGGACTAATATTTTCTGGAATAATTCCCTGCTTAACCAGAAAGTCTTTTGTAGCAATGGATGCTGTTACAACCGCAACTAGCTTAGCGCTATCCTCAAAGTCTAGTTTTCCTAAATCAGCAGGCTTCATTTTTAGAAGACTCTTTCCTAACATAGTATAGCCAACTTACTATCACACAACAACAGAAGATCCCAAGGTGTTAGATGTCCCTCCACCAACCAACAACCAGCTAGCCCATACGACGGGAAGAAGTTGAAAGTGCCATAAGATCACTAAAAAGAGGGAAGTAAGCAGGAGTAGACAACATTCCATCAGAACTAGCCTGGAAAGGAGGAGAGGCCATGATAAAGGTGTTATTCACTATCTGCAATAAGATTTGGCAAACAGAGCAGTGGCCAACACCTTGGACACAGTGCTAGATTATCACTCTCCCAAAGAAAAGCAACTTAAAACTATGGCAAAACTACTATATCATCAGCTTGATCAGCCATTCAAGCAAAGTCATACTCATAATCCTCCTGAACAGACTAAAGTCTCAAGCTGAGGAGATCATCAAAGAAGACCAGGCGCGTTTCAGATCAGGACAGAGCACAAACAGAACACAGTTTTAATCTTAGAATACTCCATGAGAAATACTTGCAACACCAACAAGATCTTTACCATGTCTTTGTAGACTTTAGGGAGGCATTCAACAGAGTCTGGAATACACCTCTGTGGGCAACCATGAGGCTGTATAACATCAATACTAACCTGCTCAGAACCATTAAATGAGTTTATAACAAGGTAACCAGCGCAGTCTACTATGACAGCAGCATAAGAGATTAGCTCCCATCCACGACTGGAATCCACCAAGGATGTCTGCTATTTCCCACCCTCTTTAATATCTTATACACGCATACACACGCATACATTTTTGAAAAAAGTCATCTGAGCGCTTTGATTTGTTGCTTTACAAGATTCAGCGCTATATAAATTCCATACATTATTATTATTAGTATTAGTATTATTATCATTATTATTATTATTATTTATTATTATTATCTTCTTAAAGAGAATAATGGCTGACACACTTGAAAACCATAAAGGAACAGTCAGCATTGGAGGCGGAACAATTACAAACTTACGTTTTGCCAATGGCATTGACGGCCTAGCTGGAGAAGAGCAAGAGCTAGTCCTGGTGAATCTGGTGAATCACCTTGATGCATCTTGTCAGCATATGACATATAGATCAGTGCAGAGAAAACCCAGCTGATAACAAATAGTGCCAACGGTATCAGGAATGACAATACCGCAAGAAAATCAATACCATTCATACTTTGCATCTGGTAGCTTAAGTATGGGATGAGGGATCAAAAACTGAAATTCTCACCAGGATAGCCCAGATGACAGCTTCTAGATCAGACTGATGCAGTCCCTTATCATGTCCATGGATTGGTGGTATAGAGGTAATGCGCTTGTCTAGAAAGTGAAAAGTCTGGGTCAGAAGTGTATGGTGGTTCAATTCCCGCTTGGGCCTGAAACTCTTCCCCCATCCATTAGACCATAAGT
The DNA here is from genome assembly GCA_028751875.1 of Rapana venosa. Lineage (NCBI taxonomy): Eukaryota > Metazoa > Mollusca > Gastropoda > Neogastropoda > Muricidae > Rapana > Rapana venosa. The sequence continues at coordinate 20,028,358 of CM054157.1, forward strand.
GGTGGTCTGGGTACTATTCTTTCAGAGTAGACGATAAACCGAGGTCTAGTGTGTTACACAAAATTAGTCAGCGCACGCAAAAGAACCTACAGCAACAAGAGAGTTGTCCATGACAAAATTCTTAGAAAAACGCCAGTCTGATAGGGAAACAAATACATTTTCAGACAAAAAGGATGGCGCTGCTCTTGTTGCAACACGCTCTCCACAAGGAGAACAGCCCGAATTTCACGAACATCTGGACTGGCCAAAACTCTCCTACAGGGAACAGTACAAGGAGGGAGACGGAGGGAGACGAAGAGGCAGACAAAGAAAACTCTGGGAAGACAACATCAAAGAGTGGATTGGTCTTGAGTGGAATGAATTGCTACAGAAAGTGGAGGACCTTGGTGAGTGGAGGATGCTGGTTGCAAAATCTTCATTAGTGCCCCCACAGTTCAAGGGACTACGGGATAGGTGAGGTTAGGTGGTATTGTATTGTAATGTATTGTGATGTGTTGTATTGTATGCCCTTTGAGTCACAGCAGATTTCTCTGCATGAAATTTGGGCTGCTCTCCCCAACGAGAGCGCATTACCACAAGAGCAGCACCACCCATATTTATTTTATTTTCCTGTCTGAACATGTATTTTATTTCCTATCACAATTGCTTTTCGTACAGAGTTTTGCCAGGGACAACCTTCTTATTGCTGTTCTTTACGTGCACTAGATTAATATTGCACGTGAGACCTTGGTTTATCACCATATTCAAAAGGCTAGCACCCAGAACACCAGAGATAGGGAAAAAGCCGACTTAAGCTCAACTGCTCTTCAAACTTACCTAGTTTTTATATAAAACTCCGCAACTTTGGGCTGATTCGTCTGCGCCTCATCGTCCCAAAAAGTTGCCATGTTTTTATAAAAACTAGGTAAGTTTGAAGAGCACTTTACCTTAAGTTGGCTTTTTCCCTATCTCTTGTAATAAATAAAAAATGTTACAATCTTGCTTTGATGGGTAAAACTATAAAATTATGGGAATTTATGCTAAAACAATATCTTATCAAGAACTTGTCAAGAACTTTATCAACAACTTATTAATAACTAATCAAATATTTTGTCAAGAACTTATTAACATCTTATCTCTCTACTAAAAATGAAAATGTTCCTATTTTATTTTTGATGGGTAATATAAAATTATGGGAATTTATGCGAAACAATATATTGTCAAGAACTAATACAAAAATACTAAAAAAAGAAAGAAAATAATCTTCTTCTTTTAAATGAAAAGCTCGCACGTCTTCACTGCACACTCACACACGAAATGACATGACACGAGGCTCGGTTCTAACAAACATAGATTTCTGACGGAAATGTCGTCACTGTTACTAATCAGCAGCTGATTCTATCTAGGCTTGTGATGGGAAAAGGTATTGAACAATGTCATAGATAGTCTTACCAGGGGGCGGGAAGACACCCTAGCGCGAACGAGACACCCTAAGCCCTACCTATTGAAATCTGCGTTATTCAGTTGTCAAAGCCTAGTGCGTGCTGTGTGTCATTCAAGCAGCTGGCAGTGGGGTGTCTCCTACCACCATTTCTTTCTCCCTCTTCAACTCTTTTTCTGTGGACCATAAAGCATGAAATTCCCATAATGTTAATAGTTTTACCCATCAAAAAATAAAGTAAAGTAAAAAAATTTTTTTTTTAAAAAAAACCACTTTTCAGTTTTAAAGAAAAGGGAAAAAAGGGGCGTCAAGTAAACTGTTTATTTTTTTATATATAACTTTGCAAGTTTTGGTTCGATGAGGCGAAACCCCGAATCGGACCCAAAGTTTGCCTGGTTTTGGATAAACAGTAAGTAGTTGAGCTTGACGCCCCTTTTTCCCTTTCTCTTGTGGCCCAATTCTTCTTCGCCTTATCAGGCCAAAAGTTGCCAGATGTTTTTAATATGAAAACTAGGTAAAATGAAGTAGCAGTTTACCTAGCGGCGTACTTCCATCCCTCATTTCTCCGCTTCTATATTAATACATAATCGTCTACTATCTTATGCTAGTGGGTATAACTATATCAATAATGGGGATTTATGCTGTGCTGAAGTGGGTTTAGCGAAATGTTTTATAGAGTTAAATAAGTGCATAACCTGCCTCCGCTAACCACAGGCTCCTTACCAGAAGGAAGCTATTGTGGGCACTGCTAGAGCGTTGGGTAGCAGAAATTTTCCCATGAATGCTGGAATGCCAACACATCAAATAACAGCATTCACACACACTTGTAATCATACACATAACATGACAACATAATACACACTCGCATAACATCACTACATGGACTACAGACTAATACACACAAACACTTTACAGCACAAACATAGTACACTCAACACATAAAGATAGGACGTGTAATCTACTGCTACTCTAACTTGGTTAGAACCCCTGCCTGCCTGCAGAACGCCTGCCTCCCTGGCCTATTGCAGTCCAACTGCCTCCACATTTGGCTCTCCAAAGGGCGATAAACCAAACTGAAAACGTAATTAAATATAAACCTTCCGTTCGGAGATGCAATACGTGTACCGCTCCACAGGTGCGTGCGCCAAGTATCACACACTTTGCCGGGAAGATAGGGGTTAAAAAGACTTTTGGCATGTCGCCAATTAATCAACACTGTTAGTAGGCCTACAGCTGGTGCTCTTATTGAGTGTGTGTGTGTGTTTGATTGTGGGAGTGTGTGTGTATGTTTGTTGTTGTGGTGTGTGGTGTTTAAAAAATATACATTCTGTCTGTCTGTATGTTCTTGTGTGTATTCTCACAAACAGTTTCTTGTTGGTTGGTCCTGTTTTTAAGAATTAGCTTGAGGTGTTTTGAGCTTCTAAGTTTTAGTATTAGTTTCTTTCTCTTCTTTGTCTGGCTGTAAATAACATCACTCCCCCCGAAGAATTATTAAACCCATCTCTGTCTTGCATGGGAAAAATTACAACATCGTTGATTGTGTTCAATGGAATCTTTTAATAATCATTAAATTTTTTGGTCAGCAACCAACACAGATATCTGGTGGGCATGTCCCCGACTGAAAAGCAAGCTTAGACAAACTATTCCGGTGTGGCTGTAACAAGAGGTCAGCGGATCAGTTGCGATAGCTCCAGTGGTGTGTTTGGTGGACATCATTGGGCTACGATCGCTTGCACGAGTGCGATGTCACACTTTGTTTTGTTTGGTGAGAGAGGAGGGTACATAACTGCATCCTTCTTAGAATACGGTAGAGGTCTAAACACTCACTTAGCCTGTCCAGAGGATTAACAATAATTTATATTCTCATGTGTCCCTAATAAATTGTTCTCTCTCTGTATGTTTTTATTGGTTGTTAGTTTGACCGAATATCACAATGAACTTGAAATGATTTTTGTACACGGTTTTAAAAATCTACAACAAATTCAGTTTTGCCACAACCATCTGCCGGTATATAAGAAGCTGTGTGCTCTTTTTGGTAAAAACTAGCTGGTCCTAAGGAATCAACGTCTTTAGTCGTTTCTTTTATTGTTGATTTGTTGCATCCATCACTACAAATAAATAGATGTTGGATGGGCTCATCATTTTCTTGATCTGTCTCGATTTGAATAGTTTATTCCTTCGGACCATTATCAAGCGTCTTCCTGAACCATCAGCCTATAACATTTGTTGACCTTAAGTCAACCCACAAGGCTGATTTAGATTTAATATTCTTGAAGCCTATCATCAATGCGATCGGAATAGATTTGCGTGAAGACCATATGGGATTCATTGGTGTGTCCAGCAGCAAAGTATTTTCAATACCTCTGAAAGTTTATGTGATGGTCAATAACTGAGGTGTAGACTAATGTGGTGCCCCTCTATAGTAACATGACAAATTTTTAATACAGGGATTAATAAACCTCTCTCTTGAATCTGGAAAAGGCGCCGCCTAGTTCTTGAAACAGCGTTAGTTTTCCTTTTAACGATCTTGCCGGATGTGCAGATTTATTTCCACACAGGACTGCTTTACTTCGTCAAATGTGTATGTTGAGCACTCATCAGAATAAATAGCAAGCCTTGATTGGGATTGCGTGCATCAAGCATGCAAAGCTCGGGGTGATTTACAACATCAGACTCCTAAAGATATACCAATTTTTGTACCTTACGTCACTGTTCTCTGGAGTAATACACGACACTGACATTAAACGTTAGCTCATAGACATCCGTCTCTGAGTGCGGTCCTGATTGTAAGGCATGTGAAGCGGAGCAGTTCAAAGTCATGAGATACAAAACCTGTTACCATAGGCTCTTGCTATAGCTGCATTCTTTTTCTGTTTCCCTTTATCAGCAAATCTATCTATGTTTTTAAGGTCCCTCATCATCCTGTAACCTGATAAATAGATCTTCTCTTGTTTTCTTGTCATCCATAAATCAGTAGAGGTCAAGAATAGTCTGCATTGTTTTGAGTGACTGCACTTCTTTGCTTCTAGCTGAACACTAATCTTTTTTTTCCATAATAGCCCTTCCTAATTTGCTACCACACTTCTGTTTGGATCTGCTCAAACTCTAGTCTATCTGTAAACAAGCCTAGGTTTTGCCGTGACCAATGACATCATCTTTGCCTAAATTAGGCACTTACTGTCAAAATCTGATCTTCTCAATAGTGGAGGGGTGTTTGTAATATCTTTGTCTGTTGTTTCCTTTTTATGCCTAAGGTTTCGTTTAAACGTCTTTTGATCAAGGATTGCACCAAATGTTTGTGTGCCTTTTTTCTCCTATAAGTAGCAAAATAAAAAAAACAATAATAGAATAATGCAGACATGATATAGATAATATAGATATTGTTTACCCAGCTGAAGATATGAGTGAACAGCCAGAGCAACCCTTGCATTCACTCAGAAGAGAATATTTAGAAAGCAGGGTTAAATATTTTTCACACAAGTTTGGGACAACCAACACCCAAAGTACTAGACTATAATGACTTTGATATGGACAGCAAAGACAATCTGTACGCTGTAACTGACAAAGGACAAAAGGTTTCATTTACCAAAGAAAGTAACCCCATCAGTTTTTAAGCAAAAAATATACTTAAGAGCAAGACTAAGTGCAGCCATGCAAGAAAACGTGGTATTAGTGATGCACTGACACAAGACTACCCACACAAGCTTTTCACAACTACAAAATGCTGACAAAACCACCAAGAAACATTGAAAGTGTACCACTTCAAACTTTTCACAGATGGAAAAACACAACAACTGAATACTATGCTAAAGGTGAAACTAGCTCACACAAGCAGAGATTGAAGACACAACACTGAAAACATAAATGGTCAACCCTACCCATGCGAGAAATAAGGCCTCAATCAACACTAAGAGTATTGAGGCAAACTGATAAATATTTTAGCAAAACTTAGTGTTTTAGACTCACCATAGAATCTAGAAAAGAAGAAAACTACTGAACAGAGGACGCAAATCTTGACAGGAAATAAAAGAAAAATCACACAACGGTCAAAAATCTGCAAGATGAAGGCCAAGCAAGATTTAAAGGTCTTACACAATAACAGAACAACAACTACAATCTCAAGCTAGCAAATAAAAGAAACATCCACCCCATTCTTATGAAAACACCATTTTTTTTTTAAAACTGGCAGAAAGAATCTGTACACTGTTTCATGAGCAAGGCATAACACTTGTCATATAATTACCATTGGGTTTCCCTATTAGCACCTTGTGTATGCCTGACAGTCCGGCACTCTACCTCCACCACCACACACCTTCCCCACTCACAGGCACAGCTAGGGTAAGATACAACTGGCCACTTCGCAGGCTATTAAAAAAATTAGCCGACAAAGTGGCAACGCACTTCCGTATTTTGGCTCAGTGATTACTGGCTGGTATTCAACTGCAGGAATAGTTGTGGGATTTATTGCTGAAATGTTTGACACTACTTGTATTAGTTTTAAGGTCTTTTACTTTCATCTAGACAAAATCAGCATAGCCGCTTAAAACAAGCATAGTTTGTTATAGCAGTCACTCCTCGAGAATGTCTTTTGCAAAGGGGAAATATCTTTTTTTATATGCTTTGAGGTGGCAGGAGTTCTTTCCCTTGTTGTTGTTGTTGGTACTGTATCTGCGGTGCGACTGATCACTGCTGCTGGTGTTTTATTTACGCTTTCATTTTTGCCAAGCTGCACATCATCTCCAGCTATAAGAATATTGTTGTTGTAGTTTGTAATTATTCCTATATGTAACTGCATGTTGGAAGGCAGCATATATAAACCATGCCCTATAGGAAAGTCTACCTTAGACCATGTATAGTGAAGAACATCTTATAATGTTTAGTGCTTGATGGTAGATCAACAGCTGAGTTAATACTGTCTTCAATATTTGCTAGAAACTGATTCTGTGCATCAAACTCCGAGCCACCAATAATGCTTGACTGTTTGTTTCTGAATTTCCCTCAGTGACCATGTTTCTATACACAATTATGTATGATTCAGAAAGGGAATGTTGGTAATGAGGATACTGGTCTCGTCTTTGCCCTAGGTCATTTTTTCGGGATACAGGTTTTTTGTTTTGTTGTGGGTTTTTTTAAATATAATTGTAGTTAATTTTTTGCTTTGCTTTGCTGGGTGTTTTTTGGTTGCTCTTGATGGTTCGTGGTTTGGTGTGCAGGTTTGTTTTTTTGTTTTCTCCTTCTGGTTTTGAGTATTTGTAATATATTTGAAAAAAAAAAAACCTTATGAATAAAAATAATAATAATGCTTGACCTTGTTTTGCCTGTCGCACCAAGCAAGCACCACACATAGGCACCAAACAGAGTCATTAATCCTCTCTAATCCTAGAGTCCTGGCGTTACCCTTCACCTCTTATCAAGAATGAAAGTTGTCCATGCATTCTCGTCATTTGCGCTATTGATTCATAGATCAACTCCTTGCCTGTGTGAGAAGATGTATTTGGAGGCCACCAGTCGTTTGTCATACCCTCCTGTGCACACCCAAATCAAACCTCAGAGTCCCCAATCTATGACTGTTGTCTGGGTTGTCTGAATGCAAGTTTTAGAATCCAATGTTAAACTCATTGGCACAGCCCTCATATGCCTTAATGTTTTCCTATTATTAAATGGATTGAAGTTACTATCAGTGAGCAGTGGAAACTGCAGCTCAGATAACACACGCTTAACTGAAGTACAATGAACCTGTACACAGACTTACTAACTGGTTTGCGGATAGTTTCATGTAGTTGGGCATATACCACACATAGCCTGTATTTTCACAGTGAATAGCAAATTTAGTGGTTTTGGTAAAACTGTATTGGATGAGACAACCATGCTTTTGCAGTGGCATCATCTTTAATGGGTGGGTTGAAGTATGATTTCAGAGGGTTGGGAACTTTTACTTTGAAAATCAATGTCTCTGAAACAGCAACATCTAGCTTATTAGGGGTAATAGTATTTTGGGTTATAGCCCCTTTTCCAGATTAAGTGAGAGGTTTATTAATCCCTGTATTAAACATTTGTCATGTACTATAGAGGGGCAACCAAATCTAGACTACACCTCAGGTTATTGACCATAACAAAACTTTGATGATAACACAATGATCCCATTACTGGTCTTACAAGCAAATCTTTACATCTGCATGATGTTAGGCTTCATGAATACTTAACATCTTAATATGCGTTGTGGGTTGACTTAAGGTCAACAAATGTTGATAGGCTGCATGGTTCAGGAAGACGCATTGACAATGGCTCAGAAGGAATAACTATTCAAATAAGAAAGATCAAGTGAAAATGATGACCCATGAAAATATATCTATTTGTAGTGAATGGATGCACAACTCAACATAGAAGGAAACAGAAAAAAGAAGTTGTTTACTAAGGGATCCAGCTAAGTTGTTTTCTACAAAAGAAGCACACTGCTCTTTTTATATGCAGGCAGACTGGTTGTGTCAAAACTGTATTTGGTTTAGATTTATTACAAACAGTGTACAAAAATCAATTTCAGTTCTTTGTGATATTCTGTCCAACACTACACCACAATAAAACATACAGATAGAGAAAATTTATTTGGACACATGAAATTATAATATTTGTTAATCCTCGACAGTGCTAAGTAGTGTTTAGAATACTATAGTACCTTGTTGTGATAAATACAGTAACATTATTTCTTATAGATGACTCTCCAGCCAGTGGACATTGTTAATGAAACGAATAGATGTCTAAGCTTGCTTTCAGCGGAGACATGCACAAGATCTGTATGGTTGCTGACACAAAAATTTAATAGCTTTATTAAAAATTCACCTACCATAACAAATCAAAATGTAATTTTTCACATGAAAGACAGAGATGGGTGTTAATAATTGCCTTCAGGGAGAGTGATGTTATTACAGACAGACAAAAAAGAAAGAATAAACTAAAACTGAGAACGCAAAACACCTCAAGCTAATTCTAAAACAGACCAACCTACAAGATACTGTATTGGTGAATACACAAAGAACATACAGACAGACGAATATATGATTTTAAACACACACACACAAAACAAAAACATACACCACACACTCACACACACAAACACACACACATATAAGAACAGCTGTAGGCCTACTACCAACCTGGTGTTTGGGGGGTAATGGAACAGCCAAAATCTTTTAAAACAAACACATTTTTCCAGTCTTTGGGCTCAGCACAAAGGGGTCGTGCGAGTACGTGCATCATCAAAAGGAAGGTTATTATTTATTAATTTTCAGTTGCTATCGTCCTTCCGAGCAGCCCAATGGGAAAGTTGGAATTGAAATAGACAGGGCAGCAGCAGGCAGTGGCAGGCAGGCAGGGGGTTCTCGAAGCGCCGAGAGTAGTATGTGAGTCAGTGAGCTACACGTCCATATCTTATTGTTGTGTGTACTATGTTTGTGCTGTTAAGTGTTGTGTTATTATGTCCTGTTTGTAACTATGTGTGTTATGCCATGAGTGTATATGTTGTCAGGTTAGGTGTACTGATTACCAAGTGGTGTGTGAATGCGGGGTGTGGCCATCCAGCATCATGGGAAAACCTTCTCCGCTACCCAAAGCTCCTTGCAGTGCCCTCCAAGATTGGCTCTCCTTCTGTAAGGAGACCTGGGTAGCGGAGAAGGTTTTAGCACTTTTAACTCTGAAAAAAATCAGCTTAAAACTTCAGCACTGCATAAATTCCCATAATTTTATAAGTTGTACCCACTAGAATTAAGATAGTAACATTTTTAATTTATTAAAAGAGAAAGGGAAAACAGCATTCTAGGTACACTGCACGGTCAAGTTACCTAGTTTTTCATATAAAACATGGCAACGTTTGGCCTGATAAGAATGGGCACAATTGCGAGGTTTTTATATGAAAACTAGGAAATTGAAGAGCAGTTGAGCTTGAAATGCTTGTTTCCCCTATCTCGCTGTCTTCCATTGACTTCGAAGCTATTAGTGATCTTGGAGGGGCCATTTCCATTGACAACTTTGTGAACAATAAAGCTGATTTAGATAAAGTCTGTTTTTGAAGTTAGGATAATTGTTGCTTATAATTGTTGATGGTAGTGAGCTTGATTTCTAGTAGAACAAATATAAGTGCTCTTTTTTATAACTATGAATCAATTTTTAAATTGTATCACTGCTGCTGTCCCAAAGAGATGAAGCATAGTCAACTATAGGCAAAATAATAAGGCCGCAAAAAAAAGAGTTTGCGAGAGTGTTATTCAGAAATGTTTTATTTTTGATAATCAAGTAGTCTTGTAAGCCAGACGTTTTATTAGCCATCCATGGTCAGTCTGAGTAACTTTTTTGTCATAATTACAACCCAAAATTCTGTGGGAGTCAACTTCTTCATTTTCTCTTTTACCTATCAACAGAGGTCGACATGAATCTTTCACTTTTTGGGGTGGTACTCTTTTGTCTTGCTAGTACAATAAATACACTAACGTTTCATGTATTTAGGACATATGTTTAGCTGAGTCCAGTAACCAATCTGTCAATACTGTTTTGAAATTAAAGTGTAAGTCTGTGTGATCAGAATTAACTACAATAGAGGATGTGTCATCAGCAAAACATTTACAGCTACATCTAGACATTGGGGTAAGTCATTTACAAATTGAAAATTTGAAGTGACCGCAATATGACCTTGGGTACGCCATTTTAATAGGTACTAGTTTTTGAAGTTTATTATATTACAGTTACTAGCTGCTTGCCTATTCCGACAAAAAGCTTTTCCAAATGATTTATCATTTCGGTGTTAGTTATACAAGGAAGTTTACGCAATAATAGGAGAATGATTGATTACATCAAATGCTTTTTTCAAAGTCACAAAAAGAAAGGCATGTATATTTATTTTGAATTGCGTCTGTGTGGAGGAGACTGTCCGTAATTTTGTGTAAAGTGGTGTGACATGACATATTTTTACGAAAACCTGACTGATCTTCATTAATAGATTGTTTTACAAAGTAGGAATATAGCGGATTTTTTTTAATGTTTTTCAATGGGTTCTTAGATAAGACAGACATAATTGAAATTGGCCTGTAATTGAAGGACAAGCAGATCCCACCTGATGTGTGGACTGGGTAGATTTTGGCTTTTTGAATATGACAGGAAAGTTGTTTTTCCTATGCACAATAATACAAGGAAGTCAGTGTTTCCAGCTTAACTTGACCACAAAAGTTTAGTTATGCTTCCACTAAATTGTCTAAACCACGTTGTTCTGAAACTTTTTGAGAGAGCTAGGCGTTCAGACATCTGTGACTTTTCACTGCAGTAAGTTTAAATAGGTAAATTTTATTTCTTTGATTTTATAGATTGTGTTGTTCCCCCTAAAGTATGGAAGGTCATTTTTCATTTGACTTGTCCACCTTGATATTACTTTGGTGCACTGTTTAAGAATGTTTGTTCAATTCATCAGCTGTTATATCTTTAAACTGTCTTTACTTTTGATATAGGTTTTATTACCTAATGTACTGATGCTTTCCATACCATGGCGAGAGTTGGTTAGTTTGTAATTAACAACTTTTGAAAAAATCACGTTTTGAATTTGCGTTTGATAGTGAAAGTTAATTGTTTCTTTGTGGCTCTGAACTACTCTTTTTGAAACCAATTGTTTTCAAATAATCTCTTAGGTATAGTTCGTGTCTTGTTAGCCAAGGTGGTTCGATTTTTTCTGTAACTCTTTTTTTGAAAGGGGTAAATGTTTGTCTATACTGAAGAAATGTCCTAGTCCAAAATTCAGCAGCTTTATCAGGGTCTCTGATTGATATATGTCATGTAATGGCAAGTTTGTCAATCTGAAAGAAATTTAAAAAAAAAGGCGCTTGCACTCAACTCATTCTAACACACTCACACCACCAGTAACTAATGAACAGTTCAATCAGTCCAAATGTGCACACTATGCACCCACCCACACACACGCACACACACCCACTACCATCCCCCCACCCACACACACACACAAATACACACTAGGTATCTCGCCCTGGCAGGGCAATAGAATCTTGGCTGTTGCAGGCAGGGAAAAGCTATGAGACGAAGCAGGAGAGGAAAAAATCTTAGGTTTCGAATAAATATGTCTGAGACTGAATTTAAAGTGTCATAAGAAGGCTTTTGGCGGAGAAGAGGGAGGTCTTTCCCGATCAATGGACCAAAATAGAGAAAAGATCGACGCCGATAGTGGATGGGTTGAATCTAAGTTATTTAAGACAGGGTATCTGCAGCAGAGCTGAGAGAACGAGAATTAGTGACAAGTGAGGAGCTTTCACAGAGGTAGGACGGGTGCTGTTTTGTGGAACCTTTGTAACAGAGGTTACGGATCTTATAGTTTTACTCTCTGTGCACAGGTAGCAGTGGTGAGATTGCAAGAGAGGGATATGCTCAGATTTTTTTTTGTCCTGAGATAAAGGCTAGCTGCAGAGTTTTGTTACATATTGAAGGAGTAGGATTGAATGATACTGGCAAACCACCAACAGAGAATATGGACAACGGCCTTCCACGATCGCCCAAACTTGATGACACAGACCAAGCTACAGCAGAACACAGATAAAACCGAAGCCTTCCTCCTGAAAAGCAAACACAAACCTCTCCCATCAAAACATTTTCAATAAAATTTGCAATACCAAGTCCTCACCCACTGCTGTGGAGTATCTTGGATCGTTACTCGACAACACACTCTCATCAAAAATTCACCACACAGACCTTGCAGTCATGGTACTATCAATTACGCATCTTAGTGCAATTCGAAAAGTTCATGTCCACTGAAGCAACATCCAAACTAGTGGCGTCTCTCATTTTTTCAACGTCTGGACTATTGCAATTCCTTCTGTTGGGTCTTCCAGCATATCAGTCCACTCCCTTCAACATATACACAACTTACAGCTCGACTTAGTTCTCAGAAAGAAAAAAAGCTGAGCATATACCTCTTTTGCAATCTCTCCCACTGCTACCTGTGCCACCAGAGAGGAAGCTATAAGATCAGTACCCTCTGTTACAAAAGGTCTCACAAAACGGCTCCCTCCTACCTCTGTGACTGTCTTGACTTATACCACCCTTCTCATTTCCAACGATCTGCTGCACATACTCCTGTTGCGTATGAAGACCAAGATCACCACCATTGACGTTGCTCTGTCTGTTTCTGGTCGGATGATTTGAAATACGTCCTTCAGCGGTCCCCTTCGCGAAAAGCCTGTTATAACAACTTTTGAATCCAGCTCCAAACATATCTATTCAACCTAACTAGCCCTCCCCCCCCTGTTTCAGCCCATTGTCCCTCCCTTCAAAACCGAAATCCCCACCACCCTGCCAAAGTGTATATCCGTGTGTGTGTGTGTGTGTGTGTGGTGTGCGTGGTCGGCTCGGCGGTCAACGCTGTTAATTGTATTGGTTTATGTGTATGGAATGGAAACACTTTGAGTTGTTTTTTTTGCAAGATATAAGCCACTCGTCCAGCCCACTCAATTAGTCAACCAATCAGCTAATCATAACCCAATCTATCGATAAACGTAAGGAAGCATTCAATAACACACAACCTTTGCGCGTACTTGCTGTTTTTATTGAACTTGACGTTCATGTTGGGGATAGAGTCCCCACCAGACCCCCTAAGGCCATAATATTGGCACTGCACCCGGTTCAATGTCAGCCAACTCCATAACATTCACCTCGAAGTTCAACGATAATCAACACCATGAAAAAAAAGAAAACAACAATAAAAAACAAAACCCAAACCAAAAACATAATGCAAATCCTTTCAAATACTAACTACCATTCATTCTGAAAAAAGAAGAAAGAAAGAACGAAAGAATAAGAAGGATGAAATGACAAAGTACCTTAGTTTGTTTCTTCCAAGAAACTAGGCCAGACCCGAGACGCCAGCCATTTCTGTAATCTTTTCATCATCCCCAGGTTACCCCCCAAAAAACAAAAACAAACAACAACAACAATATAAAACAACCCCCAAAAAACACACTCACAAAAAAACAAGCTAGAAAAAGTCAATGTGGTAAAAGAAAATAACAAACCAAAAACTAGGAAATACCTAATATGAAATAACACTTTATCATCTAAAAACGGGGAAAATCTTGGTAGGGTGAGGGCAAGCATTAAACTAACTCTCTCTCTCTCCTCTGTCTCCTCTGTCTCTCTCTGTCTCTCTCTCATCTCTCTCTCACACACACATATACACACACAAGCGCGCGCATGCGCGCACACACACCACACAATACTCCCCACTCACTCACGCGCGCGCGATCACGCCACTCACACACACACACACACATATTCTCTAACTCCACTCATGCGCGCGCGTGGGCGATGAAATGAACTAATAGAAAACAATAATCCTAATCACAAAGTCAAACATACAGAAAGGGCTATCAGACCGTTTCATTCACAGGCATTATGCTCGGATCTAAAATTAATCAATGAATCACATCTGTCACACCAAACGAAACGCCACCGCAAGTTAACACTGCAGAATGGATCCTGGTGCCATCCCGGTTTTACACACTACCCCCCCACTACCTGGTCTCTAGAACAAAGCAAAAACCGGTCAAAGTGTCATTATTATCTACAAAAAAGACACATAAAGATTTGCTTGACCCCCGAAAAAGGCTGAGAATGGACTGGGGGGGGGGGCGGAAAGCAGAGGAAAAGAAAAAAGGAAGGAAAGAGGGTTAAGAAAGGGAAGGAAAAAATCCCAAGAGACAAGATGCAAAGAGATAACAGAAACAGGGTAAACATTCTAGCTCGGAAATATCAAAAAGGGATGGAATCTGTTTATACGAAGAGGCCGAGCCTTCCCAACGAACAGGTGTCTGCACGTACACGGTGCTTGAAGTACATATAGTTTTACACTCATTAATGACTGTTCATAATATTATTTTGTAGATGGGTCATACCTGGCAACTACTGCACCAACAAGCAGCCTAACGTGATCGGCAAGAATCAGATTTGCGGAGAATGGCGAAGATACTAAGAATTTCATAACCCTCTGTTTAGTGTTCTTGACATCACCTCATAACTTTGTTCCCCTTGGTGGAAAATGAAATTCGAAGAACAGCTCAAAATAATAGTAAGAAATAAAAGTGACACCACCGAGTGTTCGATTTGTAAGCAGAATCGTATAAGCTCAAATTAGCAAAGCTGCAACACATGTAGTATTCATGCATCAAGCCTAAGGTTGAAAGTCCTGCAGACGAGACACTTAAAACCAAAGTTTCGTGTTTGAACGAGCGCAGAACATCTTGTGCACACTGTAAAAACTGCTCCACCTTTCAGACAACCAAAGTTAAAATAAAAGTAAATAAGCTTATAAAGAGTACTTGATAAACAAAAAAGAATAAGCTGTAGCTTAAAGAGCATCATATCATACGGAAAGAAAATACATAACGTGTCTATACTGTGAAGAGAGATATCAGGAAAAGAAATTACAAACATATAAAAAGAAAAGAGAACCAGACAAAAACAAAACAAGTGGGTTTTTTTCCCTTTGTCTTTAGACAGTGAATGAGCCGTTTACACATGAAAGTAGGACACATTAACCCACGAGTAACAACAACAATAACAATAACAACAATAATCATCATCATCATCATCATCATCATCATCATCATCATCACATCATCATCGTCTCATCATCACATCATAATAATAATAATAATATTTAATAATAAAATAATAATAAATGATAACAAAAAACAACAACAACAACAACAATAACGGCATGCATAAAGAAACAAGTGGTAGATCAAAACCCTGCCCACCCACCTCCATCACCACCACCACCACCACCACTAACCCGTCCCTCCCTTCGCACTCGCATCTCGAACTAAAACATGTGCATGTATTGTGCGTGCCCACACGCCCAGCATGCAAGCATGCCCCCCTCCCCTCACACACACACCCTTTACGTAGAAAAATTGTATACTTCCTGTACCTAAGCCAGTTTGCATGTTCTCAATCCAGAATCCTAACCTGGTATAACTCGTTCAGCTGAGCATAGTAAATTCCTATTGGATATTAAATCACTAATGTAGTGCAGCGTTTTAATCTGTCCCCATCATTTGATGACATCACGCCCTTCCAGGGACGTAATTGAACCTGCTTCGTCCATCACCAGTGACGTCAGCCTGTGATATACACGTCTAGTCAACTTCTCTAGGCATTCGCGTCATCATGCCTGGTTGTGTTCACGTCACCGGCTGCGTGCAGCATGTTTACAAACCCTTCTTTTAGTTTCTAATTCTGCTGACGCATCTTAGCTCGGGTAACTGAAACCTTCCACAAGACAGTGAATTAAACATCTGCCGTTGTGCTATAACAAAATTGGTGCGTGTAATAGACAAGCAGCAACAAATAAGCCCATCCTGGCATAAGGACGGAGCAAATCAGTTTTAACAAGTGAAGCTAAGAAATAGATATCGAGATGCCCCCCCCCGCCTCCGCCAAAAAAAGGTAGGAAAGAAAACAATGAATGCATTGATCTATGGGATAAAACCACCAAACTGAAACATGTGCAGACAGAACAATAGCTACTAGAAAGCAAAGCTGGTGCTGCAGTGGTTACAGCAGTCTCTCCAGGGAGAGCTGTCCAAATTTCACACAGAAAAGTTTTGCTGTGACTGAAAGGGGTACACAGTTATACTCTCTTACTAGAGAGAATGGCTCACATTTGACACAGCCTAAAACAACTAAACAAGCAAACAAACAACCCCTAAAAACAAAAACAAACAATCCCTTAAACCTGCCATGTCAATGATAGAATCTATAACCAAACACAGTTGGTACAGTGTCGAGCAGGTGTAATATAATAAAATTATATCATTTATCCCTCAGCTGAGATACGTGGGTCCAGTTCTTGTTAAAGCCAATGGTGAAATTCTTGTCTTGGTGGTGTAAAGTGACGTCAGGTAGTCGTTGGGGCAGGCATGACAACAAGGGCGGTTTTTGGAATCAGAAATGACCATCAGGCCTGTGGCCTAGGCCCCTATGAAGAAAGTATGGGGAATTGAACCTTGATTTTACGCTCCTCTCCTTTTTCACCTCATAATATCCCGTGCAGCCTTGCCTGAGATTGTATGGAGGCGGTTAACTGATGCTGATGCAGGAACTGATACAGTGACAGGGACCTCATGAGACCCCACGAATCATCCACTGTTCACGTTCGCTCCACTTGCAGGCTGTCCACTCTCCGGGATCCTGAATGGACCGCGTAGGTCTGAACAGTTTTCGCGTCTCGTGCATGTAATGATTGGGTGTGGTTTTCCATACGTAGCTGTTGAAGGTTTCATCAGATTGCATTTGGCCTGGGGATCTTCCAGGGAGCCATTCTTGATCATGACCACGAACGCTCCCCCTGGTTTTGACACTCTCCCAACTCACCAGAAGCCGCTCAACATCCATCAGTGAACACCACAAGAGGCTAGCACAAATCCGACTGTCAACGCGCATAAAGGACTTATCTTTTTCACCTGGGGCCCACCCGGAATGACAAATTGGGGATGTCGGTGGCGCTTGACGTTCAGGGGTGGCTGAGTCCAGTCCTATGTCTGGTGGAAATGCTTTGTCAGGGGCACGGCGCTTTGTCCTGATACCACAGCCACGGCCAGTCAGTGAGGGGGGGGGGGGGGGAGTCTGGCACTCTCTTGCTCCCTGCAGAAACGAGGATGGTGTCCACGAATGTGGGCAATCGTGCCACGATGGGCGGTATGACGGACGTCACTGCTATCTCGAGACACGAAGACTTAAGCTTTTTCATCATGATGTTGAGCCAGATATTGGAATCCACTCAAGGTGTAGAGTTTAACAATCACTCTGTGACGAACCAAGCAAACAGAGGATCTGAAGGCAGATTCCTAGTGTGACTCTGCAGATGTGGTGAGGTTAAAAAAGCCTCCGCTGCGAGCAAGTTTTGTTTTTATTTTTTTTTGGGGGGGGTTTTTTTTTTTTGGGGGGGGTTAGGGGGTCCATGATTTCGGGAATGGCAGTTTTTAGGTTCAAAAATTTTCGTAATTCTGCCGAGTTTTTAAATCTCCCCCAAAAAGTGAACATGAAGGTTTGGCTGCTTCCCCATTGGGTTTTTTGTAAAGATTAAACTTGGAAATGCCTCGGCTCGTTTCAGATGCTTCATTTTGTCTCTGTCAGAACAATTTTAAAAAGGTGACCAAGCAATGTTAAGATTTTATCAAAATATCAAAATTTTCCGCTTGTCTCGACTTTTGAATTTCGGGAACATTTTTTTTATGCGTTTGTGTTTTGCTCTTATTCAAAAGTAATACTCGTTGCTTTTGGGGTTTTTTTGGGTAGTGCCTGGTTTTTGTCTTCATTTAAAAGCAAATAAAATAATTAAAAATAATAATAATAATAAAAAATTTAAAGATAATGATAATGAAAATAAAATAATGTTGTAAGTTATTTATCGTGAATTTGTTAGGCAACAAATCAAAACGCCAAAAGGGCAATTTAAAAAAAAATATAAGGA
>CM054157.1:20046790-20098779 GCA_028751875.1 Rapana venosa
GGCAACCAAATCTAGACTACACCTCAGGTTATTGACCATAACAAAACTTTGATGATAACACAATGATCCCATTACTGGTCTTACAAGCAAATCTTTACATCTGCATGATGTTAGGCTTCATATCTTAATATGCGTTGTGGGTTGACTTAAGGTCAACAAATGTTGATAGGCTGCATGGTTCAGGAAGACGCATTGATAATGGCTCAGAAGGAATAACTATTCAAATAGAGAAAGATCAAGAAAATGATGAACCCATGAAAATATATCTATTTGTAGTGATGGATGCACAACTCAACATAGAAGGAAACAGAAAAAAGAAGTTGTTTACTAATGGACCAGCTAAGTTTTCTACCAAAAGAAGCACACTGCTCTTTTATATGCAGGCAGACTGGTTGTGTCAAAACTGTATTTGTTTTAGATTTATTACAAACAGTGTACAAAAATCATTTCAAGTTCATTGTGATATTCTGTCCAACACTACACAACAATAAAACATACAGAGAGAGAACATTTATTTGGACACATGAAAATATAAATATTGTTAATCCCTCAGACAGGCTAAGTGAGTGTTTAGAATACTATTATAACTTGTTTGAAAATACAGTAACATTATTTCTTATAGATGACTGCTCAGCCAGTGTGACATTGTTAAGAAACGGAATAGATTGTCTAAGCTTGCTTTCAGCGGGAGACATGCACAGATATCTGTTTGGTTGCTGACACAAAAATTTAATACCTTATTAAAAGATTACCATGAACAAATCAAAGTTGTTGTAATTTTTCACATGAAGGACAGAGATGGGTTTAATAATTGCCTTCGGGAGAGTGATGTTATTACAGACAGACAAGAAAGAGAAAGAATAAAACTAAAACTGAGAAGCTCAAAACACCTCAAGCTAATTCTTAAAACAGACCAACCAACAAGATACTGTATTGTGTGAATACACACAAGAACATACAGACAGACAGAATATATTTTTTAAACGCACACACACACAAAACAAAACATACACACACACTCACACACACAAACACACACACATAATAAGAACAGCTGTAGGCCTACTACCAACTGTGTTGTAATGGCAACATGCCAAAATCTTTTTTTAACACACATATTCAGCTTTGGGCTCAGCACAAAGGGGTCGTGGCTAAGTATTGCATCATCAGAAAGGAAGGTTTATATTTATTAATTTTCAGTTTGCTATCGTCCTTCCGAGCAGCCCAATGGGGAAGTTGGAATGAAATAGACAGGGCAGGCAGGCAGGCAGTGCAGGCAGGCAGGGGTTCGAACCCAAGTAGTGTAGCAGTAGCTACACGTCCTATCTTTATGTGTTGTGTGTACTATGTTTGTGCTGTTAAGTGTTTGTGTGTATTATGTCCTGTTTGTACTATGTTGTGTTATGCATGTGTGTATTATGTTGTCCTGTTATGTGTACTGATTACAAGTGGTGTGTGAATGCGTGTGTTGGCATTCCAGCATTCATGGGAAAACTTCTCCGCTACCCAAAGCTCCTTGCAGTGCCCACCAATTGCTCTCCTTCTGTAAGGAGCCTGGGTAGCGGAGAAGGTTTTGCACTTTTTAACTCTGATAAAAATTCAGCTTAAAACTTCAGCACTGCATAAATTCCCATAATTTTATAGTTGTACCCACTAGAAATAAGATAGTAACATTTTTAATTTATTAAAAGAGAAAGGGAAAACAGGCATTCAAGGTAAACTGCTACTTCAAGTTACCTAGTTTTCATATAAAACATGGCAACGTTTGGCCTGATAAGGAATTGGGCCACAATTGCGAGGTTTTATATGAAAACTAGGTAAGTTGAAGAGCAGTTGAGCTTGAATGCTTGTTTCCCCTATCTCTCTGTCTTCATTGACTTCGAAGCTATTAGTGATCTTTGGAGGGGCATTTCCATTGACAACTTTGTGAACAAATAGAGCTTTATTTAGATAAAGTCTGTTTTTGAAGGTTAGGATAATTGTTTGCTTATAATTGTTGATGGTTAGGGAGCTTGATTTTAGTAGAACAAATTTAAGTGCTCTTTTATATAACTGATGAATCAATTTTAAATTTGTATCACTGCTGCTGTCCCAAAGAGATGAAGCATAGTCAACTATAGGCAAAATAATATGGCCGCAAAAAAAGAGTTTGCGAGAGTGGTTATTCAGAAATGTTTTATTTTTGATAACTGAAGTAGCTTGTAAGCAGACGTTTTATTAGCGCCATCACATGGTCAGTCTGAGTAACTTTTTTGTCAATAATTACACCCAAAATTCTGTGGGAGTCAACTTCTTCAATTACTCTTTTACCTATCAACAGAGGTCGGAAATTATCTTTCAATTTTTGTCTCTTTTGTCTTGCTAGTACATAAATACACTTACTTTTTCATGTATTTAGGGACATATGGTTTAGCTGAGTCCAAGTAACCAATCTGTCAATACTGTTTTGAAATTTAAGTGTAAGTCTGTGTGAGTCAGAATTACTACAATAGAGGGATGTGTCATCAGCAAACATTTCACAGCTACATTCTAGAAATTGGGGTAAGTCATTTACATAGATTGAAAATAGAAGTGGACGCAATATTGACCCTTGTGGTACTCCATGTTTAATAGGTACTAGTTTTGAAGTTTGATTATTTACAGTTACTAGCTGCTGCCTATTCGACAAAAAGCTTTTCAAATGATTTATCATTTCTGGTGTTAGTTTATACAAGTGAAGTTTACGCAATAATAGGGAATGATTGATTACATCAAATGCTTTTTTCAAAGTCAACAAAAAGAAGGCCTGTATATTTATTTTGATTGCTTTTGTGTAGGAGACTGTCCGTAATTTGTGTAAGAGTTGTGTGACATGAATAATTTTTACGAAAACCTGACTGATCTTCATTTAATAGATTGTTGTTTACAAAGTAGGAATATACGGATTTTTTTTATATGTTTTTCAATGGGTTTAGATAAGACAGACATAATTGAAATTGGTCTGTAATTTGAAGGACAAGCAGGATCACCTGATGTGTGGACTGGTATGATTTTTGTCTTTTTGAATATGACAGGAAAGTTGTTTTTCTCTATGCACAAGTAATACAAGTATGTCAGTGTTCCAGCTATAACTTGACCACAAAGTTTATTTATTCTTCCATCTAAATTGTCTAAACCACGTTTTCTGAAACGTTTTTGAAGAGACAGGCTTTCCAAGACATCTGTGATTTTCACTGGCAGTAGTTTAAATGGTAATTTTATTTCTTTTGATTTTATAGATTGTTCTAAGTAATGGAGGTCATTTTCATTTGACTTGTCACTTGATATTACTTTGGTGGCACTGTTTAAGAAATGTTTGTTCAATTCATCAGCTGTTATATCTTTAACTGTCTGTTGACTTTTTGATATAGGTTTATTACCTAATGTATTGATGGCTTTCCATACATGGCGAGAGTTGGTTAGTTGTAATTAACAACTTTTGAAAAAAATCACGTTTTGATTTGCGTTTTAGTGAAGTTAATTTGTTTCTTTGTGCTCTGAACTACTCTTTTGAACCATGTGTTTTCAAATAATCTCTTAGGTATATTTCGATGTCTTTTGTTAGCCAAGGTGGTTTGATTTTTTCTTTAACTCTTTTTTTGAAAGGGGTAATGTTTGTCGTATACTGAAGTAAATGTCCTAATCCAAAATTCAGCAGCTTTATCAGGGTCTCTGATTTGATATATGTCATGTAATGGCAAGTTTGTCAAGTCTGAAAGGAAATTAAAGCGCTTGCACTCAACTCATTCTAACACAGTCACACCACCAGTAACAATGAACAGTTCAATCAAGTCCAAATGTGCACATATGCACCCACCCACACACACGCACACACACCCACACTCATCCCCCCCACCCACACACACACACACATACACACAGGTATCACGCCCTGGCAGGGCAATAGAATCTTGGCTGTTGAAGGCAGGGAAAAGCTATGAGACGAAGCAGGAGAGGAAAATCTTAGGTTTCGAAATAAATATGTCTTGAGACTGAATTTTAAAGTGTCATAAGAAGGCTTTTGGCGGGGAGAGAGAGGGAGGTCTTTCCAGATCAATGGACCAGAAATAGAGAAAGAGCGACGGCCGATAGTGGATTGGTTGAATCTAAGTATTTGTAAGGACAGGGTATCTGCAGCAGAGCAGAGAGAACGAGAATTAGTGTACAAGTGAGGACATTCACAGAGGTAGGCGGGTGCTGTTTTGTGGAGACATTTGTAACAGAGGTTACGGATCTTATAGTTTACTCTCTGTGGCACAGGTAGCCAGTGGTGAGATTGCAAGAGAGGGGTAATATGCTCAGATTTTTTTTTCTGAGGATAAGTCTAGCTGCAGAGTTTTGTACATATTGAAGGGATTGGATTGATGATACTGGCAGACCAGCCAACAGAGAATATGGACAACGGCCTTCACGATATCCCAAACTTGATGACACAGACCAAGCTACAGCTGAACACAGATAAAAACCGAAGCCATTCTCCTGAAAAGCAAACACAAACTCTCTCCCATCAAAACATTTTCAATAGAATTTGGCAATACGTCAAGTCCTCTACCCACTGCTGTGGAGTATCTTGGGATCGTTATCGACAACACACTCTCAATCAAAAATTCACCACACAGACCTTGCAGTCATGGTACTATCAATTACAGCATCTTAGTGCAATTCGAAAGTACATGTCCACTGAAGCAACATCCAAACTAGTGGCGTCTCTCATTTTTTCACGTCTGGACTATTGCAATTCTCTTCTGGTTGGTCTTCCAGCATTATCAGTCCACTCCCTTCAACATATACACAACTCTACAGCTCGACTAGTTCTCAGAAAGAAAAAAAGCTGAGCATATAACTCCTCTTTTGCAATCTCTCCACTGGCTACCTGTGCCACAGAGAGGAAGCTATAAGATCAGTACCCTCTGTTACAAATGTCTCCACAAAACTGCTCCCTCCTACCTCTGTGACTGTCTTGACTTATACACCCCTTCTCATTCCCAACGCTCTGCTGCACATACTCTGTGCTTATGAAGACCAAGAGTCAACCCACCATTGGACGTTGCTCTTTCTGTTTCTGGTCGGATGATTTGAAATGACGTCCTTCTCCCCTTTCGCGAAAAGCCTGTTATAACACTTTTGAATCCAGCCTCCAAACATATCTATTCCAAACCTAACAATCCCTCCCCCCCCTGTTTTCATCTCAAATTTGTCCCTTCCTTCAAAAGCCGAAATCCCCACCACCCTGCCAAAGTGTATAACCGTGTGTGTGTGTGTGTGTGTGTGTGTGTGCGTGGTCGCGCTCGTGCTGTCAACTCTGTTAATTGGTATTGGTTTTATGTGTATGGATGGAAACACTTTGATTTGTTTTTGCAAGATATAAGCCACTCGTCAGCCACTCAATTAGTCAACCAATCAGCTAATCATAACCCAATCTATCGATAAACGTAATGAATCATTCAATAACACACAACCTTGTGCGCGTACATGCTGTTTTATTTGACTTGATTTCATGTTGGGGATAGATTGTCCCCACCGACCCCCAAAGGCCATAATATTGGCACTGCCACCCGGTTCAATGTCAGCAACTCCAGTAACATTCACCTCGAAGTTCAACATCAACACCATGAAAAAAAAGAAAACAACCAACAAAAAACAAAACCCAAACCAAAAACACCATGCAAATCCTTTCAAATATCTAACACCGTCATTCTGAGAAAAAAAGAAAAGAAAGAAAGAAAGAAAAAGAAGAGATGAAATGACAAAGTACCTTAGTTGTTTTCTTCCAGGAAAACTAGGCCATACCCCGAGGACGCCAGCCATTTCGTGTAATCTTTCATCATCTCCAGTTAACCCCCCCCAAAAAAAACAAACAACAACAACAATAAAAAAAGAACCCCCAAAAGACACACTCACAAAAAACAAGCAGAAAAAAAGTTCAATGTTTAAAAATAACAAATCAAAAACTTAGGAAATACCTAACTGAATATGAAAACTTTATCATCTCAAACGGGGAAATTCTTGTAGGTTGAGGGCAAGCATTAAAACTAACTCTCTCTCTCTCTCTCTCTCTCTCCTCTCCCCTCTCTCATCTCTCTCTTCTCTCTCTCTCTCTTTTCTCTCTCTCTCTCTCTCTTTTTCCCCTCTCTCTCACACATACACACGCGCGCGCGCGCGCGTGCGCACACACACACAACACACACACACACGACTCTCCTCACTACGCGCGCGCACGCACACACACACCACACACACACTAATTCTCTCACTCACTTGCGCGCGCGCGATAAATGAACTAAAAAAACAATAAATCCTAATCATAAAAGTCAACATGCAGAAGGGCATCAGCGTTTATTCACAGGCATTATGCTCGGATCTAAAATTAATCAATGAATCACATCTTTCACACCAAACGAAACGCCACGCAGGCAAGTAACACTGCAGAATGAGCATCCTGTGCCCATCCCAGTGTTTTACACACTAACACTACCTGGTCTCTAGAACAAAGCAAAACGGTCAAAAGTGTCATTATTATCTAGAAAAAAAGGCACCGTGGTCGAGTGGTTTAGGCGGTCAACTCGTGATCCAGAGGTCGCGGGTTCGATCCCCGCTCGGCTCGGTGTTGTGTCCTTGGGAAAGACACTTTACTCCTATTTTCCTCACTTCACCCAGGTGTACAAGTGGGTACCAGCTCTGCTGGGGAAGTATCTGGCGACATACTAGCGTCCTGTCACAGGGGTGGTAAAAAACCATCAGTTCGCTTAACGCTACAGAAACCGGGATAAGCTCCGGCTCTATGGGCCTTCTGGCTCGAAAGAACATACTTATACTACCTGGTCTCTAGAGCAAAACAAAACGGGCAAAGTGTCATTATTATCTAGAAAAAAGAGAGCCAAAAAAAGGCAGGAGAATGGACCGGAAAGGCAGAGGAAAAAAACGGAAGGAAGAGGGATGGTAGAAAGGGAAGGGGAAAAAATCCCAAGAGACAAATGCAAAGAGAGTTACAGAAAAGGTGAACATTTTAGCTCGGAATTTCCAGCAAGGGGCGGAATCTGTTTATACTGAAGAGTCCCTAGCCTCCCCAACGAACCCAAAGGGGCTGCACGTACACGTGTTCTGGCTACATAAAAGATACACACATTAATGATTTTCATAATGATCATTATGTTATATGGGTCATCCTTTCAACTACTGCACCAAGCAATCAGCTTAACGTGATCCCAAAAGAATCAGAATTGCAGAGAAATGGCGAGGAACAAATAATTTCATACCTCTGTTTAGTGTTCTTGACACACCTCATAACTTGTTCCCCTGTGGAAAATGAAATTCGAAGAACAGCTCAAAATAATAGTAAGAAATAAAAGTGACACCACCGAGTGTTCGATTTGTAAGCAGAATTGTATAAGCTCAAATTAGCAAAGCTGCAACACAAGTAGTATTCATACATCAAGCCTAAGCTTGAAAGTCCTGCAGACGAGACAATAAACCAAAGTTTTGTGTTTGAACGAGTGCAGAACATCTTGTGCACACTGTAAAAACTACTCCACCTTTCATATGAGTAGGCGAATGTGTGCCAGCGGGAATGGATGATAGAGTTCACAAACTGCACTCTCACGGACGCTGGTTGTAAAAAATAGTTTTCTCATTATTCATTATGGTCGAACCCAAACCAAAGTTGAAATAAAAGTAAATAAGCTTATAAAGAGTACTCGATAAACAAAAAAGAATAAGCTTTGGCTTAAATAACATCACATCATAAGGAAAGAAAATACATAACGTGTCTATACTGTGAAGAGAGATATCAGGAAAAGAAATTACAAACATATAAAAAGAAAAGAGAACCAGACAAAAACGAAACAAGTGACTTTTTTCCTTTGCCTTTAAACAGTGAATGAGCTGTTTACAAATGAAAGTAGGACACATTAACCCACGAGTAACAACAACAACAACAACATAATAATAATAATAATAAAATTTAAAAATTTAAAATTAATATAATAATAAAAAATAATAATAATAATAAATAATATTATATAAAATAAAAATAATAATTAGTAGTAACAACAACAAAAACAATAGACGGAATGCATAAGTGAACAATGGAGATCAGACCCTGTCCACCCCCCCCCACCATCTTCACCGATTTTGCATAGTTGGCATACTAGTTTTGAGACTGTTTTTAGCACAATTTATTTATGTTGCTAATCCATGACACAGAGAGAGAGAGGGCGAGAGAGAAAAGAGGAGAGAGAGAAGGGGGGGGATTAATTGGGTATATAGTAAGGGAGGATATATTTACTTTGTCTCCAACAGATCAAGTGTGGATTTTATTTTAGATGAGAAAGAGAAAGGGGGGTAGGGGAGGGGAGTCCCCATGCAGAAGAGAGAACAGAGGTGTCTACGCAGAAAATAAGAGAGACTGAGAGATACACAGAGAGAGAGGTCCACCCCCCCCCCCTCCCAAAGTGCTACGCCTAAGGATAGCAGCACAATAGACTCAAGATTACTCTTTTACCTTTCTGGGAAAATCAGTCCAATTCAATCTATCAAATTCATTTATTTCGAAGATAATGATATACACTATGTGCTTTTTAACACTCAGCTCCCCGCCCTTTTCAGGGATATATCATCGGAAATAAACAGAAAGATCATATAAAAAATTCTTAAGCAAATACCATACCCCTCCCCCCCACAACAAACCAAACAATTTACATATTAAAAGCACACACATACACATGCGATACACACAAGCAATGCAAAACATCTAAGGAAGAATTAGAAATAATAAAAAGAAACAAAGAAAAGTAGAGAAAGAAACAAACAAAATAAATAATACAGCCAAATAGATCTATAATATAACACATCTCTATAATAACAAAAGAAACAGCCAACAAAAAATAGAGTATGGTAAGAGAAGTGGTGTGTGTGTATATGTGTGTGTGGTGTTGGGGGTGAGGTGTTTGAGGGAAGGAATAAGGGAGCTGGCCCAAAAATATATCTGTATTTCAGTCTGTTTACTTTCCGACTTATATCACACTAAAATCACCACCCCCTCCAGTTTGCACTGAGTATCTCTCACTCACACGCGAAAAACGCGCGCAGCGCTCACCACACAAACACACACACACACACACACCCACACACACACACACACTTGGAACAAAAAAATATGGGGGAGACGACACAGTCCATTAGATCATTATGATATCCAACCCTCCCCATGTCCTGAAGGAATGTAAAGTCAAATTGGGGATCACCATAGAGTCTAAGTACTTTTGTTGTTTTACATTGCCTTATATTACCTTATAACCATGTGAGAAGGAAAAAAAGGAAACAAAGAACGGTATAAAATTTCCTGTCTGTCATTTTTTTGTTGTCGTCGTTTTTTCTCTGTCTGTCCCCTGTCTGTCTGTCTGTCCTGTCTGTCTGTCATGTCTGTCAGTCTGTCTCTCTCTCTGCTCTCCTCTTCTCTTCTCTCTCCTCTCTCTCTCTCACTCTCTTTTCCTCTCTCTCTCTCTCTCTCTCTCCTCTCCTCTCCTCCTCTTCTCTCACACTCTCTCCTCTCTCTCTCTCTCTCCTTCTCCTCCTCTTCCTCTCTCTCTCTCTCTCTCATCAGCCTCTCTCTCTCATCCTCATGTGAGTGTGTGTGTGATGTTGTTCAATTTTTTTTTCTCCTGGAGGTGAGAAGGGCTTGAAGGGTGGAAGTGAACTATTTCTTGGTTTTTTGCTCATCTGTTCTACTTCTGATTCTTAAGTTACATGTCTCCTGCAGAGTCCATATACACACAACATACTTATACATAGTCCCACCAAGGTGTTTTCCAGTGGATGTTGTGGTTGATGGAAGGTCCACAACTCAAATTCCTGCTATTATGTAGATCATCTTGAAGTTCATTGGGGGGGGGGGGGGGGCAGTTCACATAGATCGATGATAGTCTGCTCGCATTCAGGGACTTTTCACACATCCACTTTAGATACATAATGAGACAGATTGATAGCTTAAGGCAATAATCTTCGTGGTGATACTTTCACTATCAAAACATCACACTTTTTATTTATTATTATTAATATCAGCTTGATTACCTTTTTTTCTTCCTTATTTGTATTATTATTATCAATCTAACAAAAAATATAAAATTACAATCAGCTGAGTGGAAAGGCATTTGGCAGAAAGCGCAATATAAGCAGCTGCTGCACAGTAAAGAAACAGGCCCTTTTTTTTCTTTTCAAATCTCCAGTGTATGTGTTTGTACGTTTGAGTGCATGCCTTTTACACACCTCAAGGACAAGATCTATTGTAGGAAAAGCACTGTCCGTTCTTACAAACCTGCATACACATAAAGATAGACTCCTCTTTAAGCAGCTTAGGTTATTCAACATCCAGGATGTAGTCTTTTGGTAGTGTGTAGTCTCTTCAAATCATGGGGTTGCTATGCAATCACAACATAGGGAAAGAATTTCGGACTAGTGCTTCAAGCAAGGTGAGAGGTTGAGTTCTTTTCCAAACACCCTGGGATGCTGTACACTTCCAGGAGGGCATAATAATAATAATAATAATAAATAATAATAATAATAATTAATAATAATAAATAAAAATCTATAAAAATAATAATAATAATGAAAATGATAATAATGATAATAATACTAAATGGAACTTATATAGCGCTATAACTAGCAAAGACAAATCAAAGTCATGCATTCAATCTAATCTTTTCACAGTCAATTGCAACCAATGACGAACAATCAATAGTTGAAACAAAACATATATTACAAACATGGTATGCTGCAGACCAAATCTATGGAAATAAATTTCAATAGTCCAATTGTTTTTTTCAAAAGCACACACATACACACACACACCCGCGCACGCT
The DNA here is from genome assembly GCA_028751875.1 of Rapana venosa. Taxonomy (NCBI): domain Eukaryota; kingdom Metazoa; phylum Mollusca; class Gastropoda; order Neogastropoda; family Muricidae; genus Rapana; species Rapana venosa. Next base: position 20,057,665 of record CM054157.1, read on the forward strand.
GCAAACTACACACACACACACCACACACACCCCCCCCAATACCCAAAAAAGAAAAACCAATATGTCATATACTTCAGCAAGGTGTTGGGACATGGGATTGTGAAAGTGGGATAGTTCTGATATGAAACAAGAGGGGAACACCTTAGGTTTGAAGTAAATATGTTTTGAGGCTTGATTAAAAAGTGTAATAACTAGGCTTCTGGCGAAGAGAGAGAGATAATTAATTCCAGGTCGATGGGCCCAAAATAGAGAACAAGCAATGGCCAACAGAACAGAACAGAGAACAGAACAGGGCCTAGAACTGATCCCTGTGGGACTCCGCTTCCAGTTTGGCAGTAAATTGATTTGAAAAAACCTTGTCCTATCTTGCAACTGTCTGGAATTGGATAGTGAGTATAAATTAAACCAGTGAGGCTGTGCCAGTAAACACCGAACGATGGTTAAAGACAGGAGAGAAGAATTGAGTGGTCGATAGTGGTAAAAGCAGGTGATAAGTCGAATTAGAGTGATAAGAAGAGTTTTTTCCCTCCTCTCCCGAGCAAGAAGCGAGTAAGAAGCATGTTTAAGGGGTATATTTGGGTGGTTTCATTGCTGTGATTGATGCAATAAGGACAGACAGAAACTCAGGAAAAGACTGTTGAGAGAAGGTGGTGGTTTGATGCTGTTTGAGTACAACTTATTTTCATAGGACTTCAGAAATTAAAGGTAGATTGGAAACAATTCTAAAATCCTTCAGACTGTGTTAGGGTCAAGGTCAATACTTTTTGAGTAGATGTAGACTAACTGGAAACAACACAACATAACACACACACCACACACACACACCCACACACACACCCACACACACGCACGCACACATAACACACACATGCAATCGCAACAAACAACAACAACAAAACATCATCAAAACACAACAACGAAAAAGAACACACGAACAATAACAGAAAAACACAACCTGCTTTAATTAGAGGATCTCCCTATAATTATCCTGTGTGCTAACTAATATAGAGAAATTATCACCTTTGAACCTAAATGATACCATAGAATTCTCCCTGCTTCATAAAGTTCCCCCTCAGTGAAGAATTCCCTCCCTTGTCTGTCTTTTGTCTGTGTCTCTGTGTCTGTGTGTCTATGTGTGCTGCCTATGGCCCTGTCTTTTGTTTTTGTTTTTGTTTTGTTTGATTAATCCACCGTGTAAGTCCACGAGATTCTGTTTCACTGCGTGAAATTCGGGCTGCTCATCCCCGGGGAGAGCACGTCGCCACAAGAGAGCGCCAACCCCTTTATTTTTTTTTTTTGTCTGACAACTGTATTTTCTTTCCCTACCATAGTGACTTTTTTCTAAAGAATTTTGCCCAGGGACACTCTCTTGTGCCGTGGTATCTTTTTCGTGCGCTGCATAATTTTTTGTAACACACGGGACATCGGGTTTTATCGTCTCATTCCACGAAAGACTAGCGCCCAGACCACCCTTCATTAGGTCCTAATGGATGGGGAAAAGTTCGGGCCCAAACGATACGAACCTGGACTTTTCGCTTCTAGACAGCGCGTTAACCTCTAGACCACCGATCCACCGTCTCTTCGTCTGTCTGTCTGTCTCTTACTGTGTGTGTCTTTCTATCTGGCTTTCTCTGTCTCTGTCTGTCCTGTCTCTCTCTCTTTTCTGTCTGTCTTCTCTCTCCTCGTTTCTTCTGTCTGTCTGTCTGTGTCTCAATCTGCCCTGCCTCCCCCCCCACTCCTCTCTCTCCCTCTCCATCCCTCCCTTTCTCTCTGCCACCCCCCTTTCTCTCTCTTATCTCTGTTTTCAAGTCTGCCTGTTCTCTGTCTACCTTTCTGTGTGGCCTGCCTGTCTCTCTGTCTGTCTGTCCCTCTGACTCTGTTCCTCTCTCTCTTGTAAACGATTTTTTTAACTACATGCTGTGATAAATAAGCCTAGTTCCTACTCATCAAAAGGCGGGATGAAAAAAAAGAATAAAAAAAATACTTATTTGTAACTCTTGGGAATCAACATTCTCACTCGCTCTTTCTCTTCCTCTCTCTCTCTCTCACTCTCTCTCTCTCATCTTCTCTCTCCTCTCTCCTCTCTCTCTCTCTCTCTCTCTCACCATTCCTCTCTGCTCTCACTCATCCAGTGTGGTGTGCGTGTGTGTGCGTGCGTGCGTGCTTCTGTGTATGTGTGTGAGATTAAAAATCACCCACCTAAATCTGTAAGAAGAAAGTACATACATGAAAAGCAAAACCACATAAATTAAAACACTGGAGATGTGATAACACACACACACAAAACTTCATTTTAACGGATAGCCAAGTCTAAACGCTCTGTTTGATGCTATCCACGAAAGTTGACATTTCCGTAAGAACTGGATTTCTCTAAAAGCGTTACCGCCAAGTAGCAGCCACCCACATTACGGATCTCGTTAATTTTAGAGGGTATCATGGATAAAATCAACCACTCCACACAACAACACACAACACGCATACACACAAAGACAACACCCTCATGCATATACACAGGCAACCATATATACACAACTTGCGCACGAAGAGAGAAGATGAGGAAAATAGAAGAACACACTGAACACTGAACACTGAAAGTAAATTATTGCCATTAACAAATACAGTCTTTTTTGCAAAAGCACAGTGGAACACAATTAAAACTATATGCTTTTGTCAACAAGGAAATAATGAAAACCAGAAAGAGAAAAAGGCATCTCCAATAGCAATTTTCAACCGAATACATGATTGTTACATACTTTATATTATTTTTCACAAGCTTGCACTTGTACACACCACACACACACAACACACACACACACACACACCAGTGCACATTACCACAAATCACAACATTATAGGACAAATCGACCACCCGCCCCTCACATTCAAATAAGGCAATTTAGCCCATGATAATCGGATTCCACACAAATAATATGGAAAACAAAATAATGTTACATTGAAAAGGTTATATCATTAGGCTGGCAGTTTCTCTTTTCTGCGCTGTCCCGAAACAAGGGAACCTAAATTTTGCAAGTGATATTAGACATTCCTTCATCTTCGAATTAGAGAGTGCTAACTATATATCTAATTCCTGAGATTTCTTCATAATAATGAGGCATTTCTGACGGATGTTATCGTACGAATTACAATCAAACAAAAAATGCATTTCATCTTCAGTCTGCCCGCCACACATGGGCCATGACTTGCAGGCATTTAGGCCTAAAGTTCTTAATCTGAATCGAGCAAGATTACTACAATGCCATTTCTGTGTTGCAACTGTAACATACTTTTCTGTTTGAAAAATACTTTTAAAGGAAGAGTACCAGTTATATTTTGTGTGAGTGTGTGTGTGAGAGAGAGACAGACAGACAGACAGACAGACAGAGGATTTTGAGGATCCAATTCTTTTATATCACGGATAATGAATAAGCTTCTATGTGCTTTTTTTCACATCCAGCCCCCATTGTGAAAGGGAATAAGCACGCTGAGCTGCATATTTACATTCAGTCCCTGTGTCTATGCATTTTCTTAACTTTGCCAACAGGCCGTTTCCCACCGCACACAATGACCTATCCTTCCCGAAATGCCGAACAGAGAGAGAGAGAGAGAGAGAGAAGAGATATAGAGAGAGAGAGAGGAAGAGAGAGAGAGAGAGAGAGAGAGAGAGAGAGAGAGAGACAGACAGACAGACAGACAGTCTGAAGACTACCGAGAGCAGCGAACGAGAGAGAGAGACAGAGAGATAGAGAGAAGCGAGAGAGTAATCTTTGCCAACAGCCCGACAGACAGACAATGACAGACACCTCAGATAGACCAAAGGCAGAGAGAGGGAGCACGAGAGAGCGAGAGAGAAAGAGAGAGAGAGAGAGAGAGAGAGAGAGAGACAGACAGACAGACAGAGACAGAGACAGAGAGAAAACAGAACAGAAACGTCATAAAAAACAGCACACAAGTTTCCCCCAAAGCATGCTTCTTTTCTTTTTTCTTTTTTCTTTTCATTGCTGTTTTTCGGTCCCTCTTTCTTTTTTTCTTCTTTTTTTTTTTACTGGGGGAGGGAAGGGGGTCAGGGTTCAAACTTGCAACGTGAATTGTGAACATTTTTCAGCTTTTGCTTTTTTTTTAAAAGTGTTCATCTCTGTCAACTAGTCAAAAAGCCAAGGCCTGTTTGAATCTTGGTCTTTAAATGAACAGCAACTGCGTACGACTGTCTTGTGCAGTTGAAACAGTAGGCACTACAAGGAAAGAAGCCTCTGAAGACTTCAACACTTTGCCGAATACCACAGAAAGAAGCTAGGAGAGACACAGGGTTCGACAAGTTGTCCTCCCAGCTGTGACCTGATTTCAGCCTTTCTCGAGCAACACACACACCATAGGGCCACATAGGGGCAAGACATCAACCTACTAGCCCTCCCTAAACTACTGAGGGAATGACTTGTTCCTGGAGGATTCCAGACCAGTTCTAATTCCATCAGCGAGCTCTCTTTGTCAAAAGTCAGGAATGGCATTGGTTTGAGTTGAAAATTGTTTGTTAGTGTTTGAGTTGTTGGTTTTGTTTTGTTTGTTGTTGTTGTCATCTTCGTGAATAAAGCTTACTTTGAAGATCACAATATTATTTCTACTTCTTTTATGTCGAGTAAATGTGTTGTTAGTTCTGTTGTCATCGTCACTGTTTAATGCTTGCATTGAAAATCATGGGAAGGGTTTTTTTTTAAAGATAAATTGTTGGTTAGTTACTGTTGGGTTTATCGTCATTGTTTAAAAAGCTTAAACTTTGAAGATCACCAAGATGCGCAAGATGTTCTAAGTGCATTCGCTTTCGTGATTCCCGATTATATCATACTCATCCGTAAGATTTTCGGGGTGCAGTGGGAAGGGTGGGGGGAGAGATAGAGGGAGTGGAATCTGTACTGACAACTCTAGGGGGAAGTAACCTCTTGAATGGGTGTCTCTGTGATGGTTTGAACCTTGTCTCGATCTTAGGGCGTCAAATCGCAAGCTGGCTCTCTATCTCGCTCACACACACACACACACACATACACACCACACGCGCGCGCACACACACACAATTTTGTCTTCTTTTTTACTGGAGATATTGACCAGAAAGCAAAACTGTATGTTTAGATATGTACTCTCTGATCGCTCGAATGTCAGATGTAGCAGAATGTTAAACTATTTTGTCTTGTACACTATTTTCGGAATTGTACATTTTATCGTGTGTGCAAATTTTTTTTTTTCTTTTTTGTTTCTCGACTACCGTTCTAAGGTTCATCAATGATGACATTTTGCCGTATGCAGACCATTTTTGCCTACCATTCAGGTAGCCACAATCCGACTTCAGGAATTGAAGTCCTAAACACACCATAGTGCATTCCTATAAAAATAAATCATACATTCGTTACGGTGCATATGGTACTGACACTTTTGAAAGTCAAAAAGGTTTAACTGTTGCGCAAGGAGCGCGTCTGCATAGACGTGTGCAACGCATGACTTTGGTATATCTCCATACCAAAAGGACTTCCCGGTGAGTGAATCACACTTAATGTAACCTCCAAAGTAAGAATCCCTTGAACAGCGTCTCGGTGGCGACTTATCCCGGGCTTTTAAAATCAAAAAAGCGCAATGCTCTAACTACTAGGCTATTTCCCCTCCCCCCCCCCCCCCCTCCCACAAGTGTATTATGGATTCTGTATGCCGAATATCACCAAGAACAAGTTTAATACCGTACAGATTTTATACAACTATTTTCCCCTTTTGATTCAAAGGTACTTTATTGTTCAATGTATTTATTCTTTTATTTTGAGATAATGGAATAAGCAAAGCACTCGTGTGCTTCTTTACATCTAGTCCCCGAGTGTACGGCAGTTTTGGTAAATTTTGTCATCCGTTCCTACGGACACACAATGGCCTACTCTTACGAAAAGCGAAACGAGTTTTAACGTGTGTGCAAGATGTTCTGCTGGCGTTCGCATACGGGGACCTCTCGGTTTATATCCCTCTAAGCAGTTTCAAAGCTCATATGTTCAAAGTGACCTGGACACTGTAATTTTTTTTTCCCAGAAATTTCGACAGCATATGGTTGGGGATCTGGGGCCTTGGCCAAAGTAGGTGACCTATGAGGAATTTTCCACCTGGAGCCAAAACTTTTCTTGTTCGTTTCCTCGCTACAGCCCGATGTTCACCTTAGTTGAGATGTTGAGAGTAGACGACCTTTTGTCCACCGTTAAGGCAGCCGCATTCTGACTAAGGGCCTGATGTCTAAGCGCGAGACTAGTGTGCATGCAGATTTTAGTCTATTATCTTCTGTTCTTACAATCCGCTGCCTAATGACCACTCTTTTCCGAAAGACGTAACGGGTTTTAACGTGTGCGTAAGATGTTCCGCGGTGTTTTCGCCCACGGACCTTGGTTTATAATTCTTGTCCGGACTTTTCGGGAGGAGAGGGGTGGGGGTGAGTACTATAACTGGGGGAAAAAAAATCAACTTTGAACGAGTGCCTCGAACCCGCCATTACTTTTGTGCGCGCAAACGCTCAAACCACTGGCCTTTACCCCCCCCACCTGCCCCCCCCCCCCCCATCCCCACAACCCCCCCCCCTTATGAATTCTGTAGTTCTAAAGATCGCAATGAATAGAGTTGAACGCAGTTTCAGGCGATCATTCTATTCGCTACTTTCTACCCAGTTGCCGTAACATATTGCGTAGTACCGGAGATGTTTCTGAAATGATAAACATTTAGGGGGGGGGGGGGCAGAGCTCAGTGGTTAAGCTACTGACTTCCAGATCTTGATGTATTTCATAACACAGGTTCGACCTTGGTTGCACCGTCTACAAGGAAGTTTGTTTTCTCTGAGCTAAAATTTAACCGTAACTCGGTCCTCAGAGAATCCTGCGGACTTTTTTAATTTCGTTTTCTCAGAAAGAGCTCTGAATTTCACCATCGGCGAGATTTTGGGTATCAACCATATTTTGGGCACCATTAAATAGCCGCATTCTGAGGATCAGGGATGCTGTGTAAAAACTCCATGTGCGTGTGTTTTTGAGGTTGTTATCCATCCCTACCAGCACGAAATCGCCGACTCTTTTGAAAGGAATAACAAGTTTTAATGTGTGCGCCAGATGTTCTGCGTGCGTTCGCACATGTGACCAAGGACATCTCGGAGAGTAGAGTAGGTAAGGTAAAAGTAAAGGTGTCCCATAACCTAAGTGGTCGTAGGGGAGCGGGGCATCAGAGACCTCGACTTCTCATGGGGCCAGCATATTGAGGGCGGCGCCCATCTCCTTTCCCTCGCTGCTTTACCTTCCCTGACTGTAAAGAGCCAGGTACCCATTTACAGATGGGAGAACTGGGGAACTGTACTGGAACCATGGTGCGCAAAAGGTCACCCATCCGACTGGTAACCTTGCTCGATGCTGCATAACGCTGGCTGGGGGAAGGTACAGATTTTTGAAATCAAAGGGAAACATTCCCCTCAAACAGGTGCCTTCTGTGGTGCACGAACCCGTGGCCGTCAGATCACAAAAAGCGGCAGCACTTGAACCGCTAAGGTTATCCCCTCCTTTTTTTGTTGTCGACTTGATTTTATTTGGGGGGTAAAAAAAAAAAAAAGTACTGTAGACTATGTAAGGATAGTTGTGTTCATGGTCTTGTCAGCAGGATCTTCCCGAAGATCGTCAGACCCTCCTTACCAGTGATGATGGAGACGGCCATTCGTGGTCCTTTGCACCAGATCTTCACCCTGTGATCGTGACATTTTCTCACGAGAGATATGGAGACGCCCTTCCTGGTCTTTGTCACCAGATCTTCACCCAGCTGATCGTCACCGACCACACCAGAGATATGGAGACGCCATTCATGGTCTTTGTCACCAGATTTCTTCACCAGGATCAACACCCTTCTCAACGTAGAGACTCATGAAGATGCCACGGGCCACGATGTTGGAGCGCATGACCCAGAACATTGACGCCAAGATCCCCATGACTCAGTAGACAGATGTCGAGATGGTATGGGGCTTGAAGGATTAGACTGAGGAGATAGAAGTGTGCTTCACACACCGAATTCCCTGAAGGGCAGACCTAGCGCTCTCGCTGCCTGGTTCCGTTGCCCAGGATCTAGAACAATCCATGGCCTCTTCACCTTCCCCACTGATTGAACAGCGAAGTAGGTAGGAGTTTGGGGGCTTTAGGTATCAGAGTGTTTGTCATATGACCTCCCTATCTCTGAAACACTTTAGGTATAATCGACGAGACATCCGCCGTCCCGACAATTCACCAACCCTGGTCTTTTTTCTTCTGTTCTTCTTTTTCTCTGTTCTCCTTTTCTTCACTCACACAACAGCTACTGATGCCTGTCATAGGAGGCGAAAGTGCCTCACTGCCGCTAAAACGCCTGACGAATCAGGCCCAGTGCATCCGACCTCGACGCGTTAACCCGACGCAATTAGGTATAGGTTTCTAGGAGCCCATCCAATCGTGGTCGCCGAACAAAGGATGTGGGGTCCTGAAACGCACAGGCTGCCAACCCTCGCACACAGTGCTCATGAGGGCGAAAAACACCTCACAAACCCCCAAACAATTTCAAGCACTTTCTCACCTTCTTTGGGTCTCTCGTCATGCTCCCGATACCTCAGAAGTCTTGCATAGGTGTCGATAGTTTCATGGGATCGGATCCTCATCTGGGCTGTGTCTCTCAACAGTTTCTATCAGACGCATCAAGAGCTAGCGATAGGGTAAGGTAGAGGAGGACAGGGGAGAAGGTAGTGTAGGATAGAGGAGGCAGGGTGGAGGGTAGGGTAGGAAGTGAAGAGGAGGAGAGGAGGAGGAAAGGGTAGAACAGGACATAAGTGAGGGCGGGTAGAAAGGACAGGGTGGTGTTAGAGAATATAAAGACAGGGTGGAGGTGAGGAAGATAGACAGGTGCAGCAGAGGAGGGAGGGAGTAAAAGTAAAGGATGATACAGTGAAGGGTGGGATATGAGTAAGTAATGGGTGTAGTAAAAGAGTACAATGTGAGGAGAAAGGGTAGAGAGCGGAGGACAGGGTGATGGGTATTGGTAGATAAGGACAGGGTGGAGTTTGGGTAGGTAGAGAGGACATTTTTGAAGGTAGGGTGGGGTAGAGGAGGAACAGGTGGAGTGTTTGGATAGAGAAGGACAGTGGGATGATAGGGATAGAAGGACAAGTTGGTGGGTAGGTAACAAAGGTAGGACAGGGATGGTAGGTAGGAGTATGTTAGAGGAGAACAAAGTAGAGTAGGGAAGAGGAGGACAGGGGGAGGTGGGTAGGGTAGAGGAGGACAGGTGGAAAGGGAGGTAAGGGGAGAGGAAGACAAAGCATTGAGGTGGGGTAAGGAGATAGGGTGCGGAGGATAAGGCGTGCAGAGGAGGACAGGGTAGAGGGTAGGCTAGAGGACGTCAATAAAGGTAGGGTGGGTAGAGATAACAGGGTTAAGAGGTTTTGTAAGATCGCCAGGATGGAGCGTAATGTAGAGACTTGGTGGAGGTATTGTAGGGCAGAGGAGAACAGGTTGAGGTGGTAGAGGATGACAGTGTGTAGACGGTGGAGTATGGGTAAAGATATATGGGGAAGGTAGGGTGGGGTAGAGGAGGACAGGATGGGGGGGGGAGGTTGTAGAGGGATGACAGGGTGGAGAGTAAGGTAGAGTAGGAAGAAGTGGAAGGCAGGAAAGAAGAGGGCGAGGGTGAGTGTTTGGGTAGCAATATGGTCAGACACAGGGTTGAGTTTGCGGGGTAGAGAGGACAGTGATGGAGGGTGGGGTAAAGGACAACAGGGTGGAGTATATGATAGAGGTGAACAAGGTGGTTGAGTATGGTAGGGTCGATGATGACAGGGTGTAGGGTGGGGTAGGGTAGAGGACGACAGGGGATGAATGGTAGGGGTGGGTTAGAGGAGTACAGGATGGTGTGTGGGGTAGAGGATTACAGGGTAGGGGGTTGGGTAAAGGACATCAGGGTGGAGGGTAGGGAAAGGTAGGAGGACACGACAGGGTGGAGGTAGGGTCAATGGACGAGTGGGTAAGGGTGCTTTAGGTAAGGAAGACAGGGTTGATTGGAGGGTACGTAGAAGGTGAGAACAGGGGTGAGGTGAGGATGACCGACACAGGGTGGGGTATAGGATGCAGGGTGAAAGTAGGGTATGGAGGGAAGCGTGGAGTAGGGGTAAAGGGAGACAGGTGTTGGGGTTGTAGAGGAGAACAGGGTGGAGATATGGTAGAATGACAAGGGTGGAGCAGGTTAGGGTGTAGGTAGGGAAGAATGGGGAATGGTAGAACTACAGGGTGAGGATAGGGAGAGGTAGAGTAAGGGCAGGGTGGGAAGATAGGTAGGGTAGAGACGCAGGGCGAGGGCAAGGGTAAAGGTCTGACAGGGTAGAGGTCCCCCCCCCCCGGGGTAAGGAGGACAGAGGTGGAGTAGGCTAGAGAATGTCAGGCGTGGAATGGTAGATGAGGAATAGGAGGACAGTGGACTGTAAGGGCAGGGAAGAGGATGACGGGTGGAGGTTGGGGTAAGAAGAGGACAACGTGGGGGTAGAAGTATAGGAACAGTGGTAGGAATTTGCGATTAGAGGATGACAGGGTGGAGGGTGGAATAGAGGAGACATGGTGGAGGGTTGGGTAGAGGAATGACAGGTGGAGGATGAGGTAAAGGAGGACGATTGTGGAGTTGGGTAGAGGTGAAAAGGTTGGAGGTTAGGGTAAGAGGACAGGTTGGCCGTTATTGTGGTAGGGTAGAGGAGACAGGGTGGAGGAGAGGGAGGGTAGAGAAGTCAGGTTGATGGGTTGGTAGATGAGGACCAAGGATGGACAATGAAATGATCAAATAACAAATTCTTTATTTCGAGGATACTGAATAAGCACCCATGTGCTTTTTTTACATCCACTCCCACTCTAGGGATATATATGATAAAGTAAAATAAATGCCCAAACCAAAAGACACTCACTACGGTATAACTGAAAAAATATCTACACAAAAAGCTCCCCGAACAAAAAACCACCACAAAAGAGAGAGGTGGGAGAAAGCAACAACAAGTAAAGAAAAGGAAAGCAAAACTGAAAACACAAAACACCAGAAAAAATAGCACAAAAAAAAACCAACGAGCAAACAAATAGCGGCAACAACAAGGTGAAAGGGTGGACAACCGAAATAATCCCCCAATCACCACTGTCACCACCATCCCCCCATCCAAAACAAAAGTAAAACCAACAACAGCAAATCCACCAAACTAAAAAGGATGACAACCACATAATAGTATCATTTTGGCTAACAGAACGAAAAAACGCAACAAGATATATTGTGGCTTTTATGGAAGCAACAGCAATATTAAACTACACAAAACAAATATTGTTAAGCAGACTTAGGAGAGATTAATTGCACAAGCAATTTGCATCCCCCATCACACGTACACGTACACTCCACAGCGCGCGTGCGCGCACATGCGCGCGGCACAAGCGCACCACACCATGCACCAATGCCAAAACATCAAAATAATTTAAGAATATCATGTATAGTCAAAAGATAGTGAAACCTGCACAATGGAGTTAGGCTATAGCATAATTTGTACACTCAGAACAAGATACAAAAATAAAACATTCACTAAAGTCTCAATATACAGTCAACTTACGCAATAAAACTGAAATAATAAACTTGAATAAAGTATCACCAGATACTAATTCTAAACCCGACAATTAAATATATAAGCAAAACAATAAAAGGAAAAACGAGAGAGAGAAAGAGAGGAGAGAGAGAAAGAGAGAGAGAGACAGACAGAGAGATTACAGCAGTAGCACCTTTGAATCCATATGATTATTGAATACAATTGTCAATTCATCAAAACTTATCACCCCATTAAACTCACTGTGATTTAAACATTGTACATGTTAAGAATCGTCCTATAGTTAAGATAAAGAGTACGATAGTGGACACAAATCATTTCTAGAATTCAGTTTGCAATAACACAATAGCGAATACAAGTAAACCATTCACACCTCAACATAGAGATAGAAGGGAGGGGAGGGGGAAAAGAGAGAGAAGAAAATTTGTATTATGTAAGGGAGATATATTTTACTTTGTTTCCAACAACAAGTGTGGATTGTTTACTTTTTTGAATGCATCCAGTGGATGAAAAAATGACTATTGAAATTGTTAACGAATGTGTGTCCTAAATAGAATCAGGACGGAAAAGTTCCAGACAGCACAGTGCCTGAGTAAATAAGCTAGATTTGAACAATCATTCTTGGAATGGACACTAACTCGGCATTTTCATAATTTTCTGAATGATTACATTGTGGAACTTTGGTCTTTTAAGGATGAGGGAACAGATCCTGTCCATTATCTTAAACATCATGAGGCCTATTGTTAAATCTTAGTCTTGGTGATCGGGAAGAATAATTAACATGAATATATTCATTTCTAGAAAGGTTGTCTTATTCGAGAAAGGACATTATAAGAGCACGTCATACAAGTGACTTAAATAATGGTTTCATAGTGTTTGCACCTAGCCTAATCCCACAGGTTGAAGCATGATCTATTGAAGAATTGTATATTAACTTGAAAGAATAGTTTTCTTGAATGAAAGTCAAGAAAATGTTTGATTTTAGTGAATTGGTATACTCTTTGAGACATGTATTTGCACAGATGGGATATGTGGTGAAGCCAGCTGAGATTTTCATCAATTGTTACTCCTACAACTTTGTGGTTAGAGGCTTGTTCAATTGCTTCTTTTTTAATATGGATTGGAGAAAATTTATTAGATAGATTTTGTCGCTTTTGTCTGGTAGTGATAAGCATGTATTTTGTTTTAGGGGGTGTATAGACATCTGGTTTAGTTAAGTCCATTTGACAAGATCATCAGTACTTTTTTTGCAATATCTAACAATTAACACAAAACTAGTACATAATAAACACACAATTACACAACTTAACATAGCTACTAGATAATTCTTACTTAATTGTTTTGGTTATTAATCCATAGTATACATTTCAAAGCCATAACACAATGGCTAATTCATTGATTATATGATCAAGGTGGCATGCTGTGACTATTCCTTGAACAGAAATTTTAACTGGCGTACATGTGGCACGAGAACTGTTGTTCAGCATATCAGTTAGTCCTTTTGAGAGTTGGGTATCACATAGCTTTCTTGAAAGCTTCTTAGACTTTGGATGTTTTTCACGTATGTTGTAAAGCGTGTTCCAGAGTAACGTGAGGCTTGGTTTATAATAGAGGTCAATTCTAGGTATTGGTAAAGTGAAATTTTGTAGAATGTCGGGAAGTCAATTGTATTTAGATTGGGGGTGAGAGTGGAAGCTTGACCCGTCATAACTTTTAGAAGAAGATTCCTTTAATCAGGGGAAACATACTTATAACGGAAGAATCTCAAGTTTTGCATAGTCTGCTACAGTTAAAGTAGAAGAATTATTAAGAGAACTGTTTGGAGTGCTCGTTCGTATGAGCTATTGGGTGGTTTTAGAATATTGGCACTGGGCTGTGTCAAAAGGGTAGAGCAATAAGTTGATTGAAGATAAATGTTAAGCAGTAGAAATAGTTTTTCTGGCAGTATGTTGATCAAGTGTTTGATTTTGCATAGTTGGCATACTAGTTTTGAGACTGTTTTTAGCACAATTTATTTATGTTGCTAATCCATGACACAGAGAGAGAGAGGGCGAGAGAGAAAAGAGGAGAGAGAGAAGGGGGGGGATTAATTGGGTATATAGTAAGGGAGGATATATTTACTTTGTCTCCAACAGATCAAGTGTGGATTTTATTTTAGATGAGAAAGAGAAAGGGGGGTAGGGGAGGGGAGTCCCCATGCAGAAGAGAGAACAGAGGTGTCTACGCAGAAAATAAGAGAGACTGAGAGATACACAGAGAGAGAGGTCCACCCCCCCCCCCTCCCAAAGTGCTACGCCTAAGGATAGCAGCACAATAGACTCAAGATTACTCTTTTACCTTTCTGGGAAAATCAGTCCAATTCAATCTATCAAATTCATTTATTTCGAAGATAATGATATACACTATGTGCTTTTTAACACTCAGCTCCCCGCCCTTTTCAGGGATATATCATCGGAAATAAACAGAAAGATCATATAAAAAATTCTTAAGCAAATACCATACCCCTCCCCCCCACAACAAACCAAACAATTTACATATTAAAAGCACACACATACACATGCGATACACACAAGCAATGCAAAACATCTAAGGAAGAATTAGAAATAATAAAAAGAAACAAAGAAAAGTAGAGAAAGAAACAAACAAAATAAATAATACAGCCAAATAGATCTATAATATAACACATCTCTATAATAACAAAAGAAACAGCCAACAAAAAATAGAGTATGGTAAGAGAAGTGGTGTGTGTGTATATGTGTGTGTGGTGTTGGGGGTGAGGTGTTTGAGGGAAGGAATAAGGGAGCTGGCCCAAAAATATATCTGTATTTCAGTCTGTTTACTTTCCGACTTATATCACACTAAAATCACCACCCCCTCCAGTTTGCACTGAGTATCTCTCACTCACACGCGAAAAACGCGCGCAGCGCTCACCACACAAACACACACACACACACACACCCACACACACACACACACTTGGAACAAAAAAATATGGGGGAGACGACACAGTCCATTAGATCATTATGATATCCAACCCTCCCCATGTCCTGAAGGAATGTAAAGTCAAATTGGGGATCACCATAGAGTCTAAGTACTTTTGTTGTTTTACATTGCCTTATATTACCTTATAACCATGTGAGAAGGAAAAAAAGGAAACAAAGAACGGTATAAAATTTCCTGTCTGTCATTTTTTTGTTGTCGTCGTTTTTTCTCTGTCTGTCCCCTGTCTGTCTGTCTGTCCTGTCTGTCTGTCATGTCTGTCAGTCTGTCTCTCTCTCTGCTCTCCTCTTCTCTTCTCTCTCCTCTCTCTCTCTCACTCTCTTTTCCTCTCTCTCTCTCTCTCTCTCTCCTCTCCTCTCCTCCTCTTCTCTCACACTCTCTCCTCTCTCTCTCTCTCTCCTTCTCCTCCTCTTCCTCTCTCTCTCTCTCTCTCATCAGCCTCTCTCTCTCATCCTCATGTGAGTGTGTGTGTGATGTTGTTCAATTTTTTTTTCTCCTGGAGGTGAGAAGGGCTTGAAGGGTGGAAGTGAACTATTTCTTGGTTTTTTGCTCATCTGTTCTACTTCTGATTCTTAAGTTACATGTCTCCTGCAGAGTCCATATACACACAACATACTTATACATAGTCCCACCAAGGTGTTTTCCAGTGGATGTTGTGGTTGATGGAAGGTCCACAACTCAAATTCCTGCTATTATGTAGATCATCTTGAAGTTCATTGGGGGGGGGGGGGGGGCAGTTCACATAGATCGATGATAGTCTGCTCGCATTCAGGGACTTTTCACACATCCACTTTAGATACATAATGAGACAGATTGATAGCTTAAGGCAATAATCTTCGTGGTGATACTTTCACTATCAAAACATCACACTTTTTATTTATTATTATTAATATCAGCTTGATTACCTTTTTTTCTTCCTTATTTGTATTATTATTATCAATCTAACAAAAAATATAAAATTACAATCAGCTGAGTGGAAAGGCATTTGGCAGAAAGCGCAATATAAGCAGCTGCTGCACAGTAAAGAAACAGGCCCTTTTTTTTCTTTTCAAATCTCCAGTGTATGTGTTTTTGTATACTTTTGAGTGCATGCCTTTTACACACCTCAAGTACAAGATCTATATGTAGGAAAAGCACTGTCCGTTCTTACAAACCTGCATACACATAAAGATAGACTCCTCTTTAAGCAGCTTAGGTTATTCAACATCCAGGATGTAGTCTTTTGGTAGTGTGTATCTCTTCCACATCATGGGGTTGCTATGCAATCACAACATAGGGAACGAATTTCGGACCTAGTGCTTCACAAGCAAGGTGAAGATGGTTTGAGTTCTTTTCCAAACACCTCTGGGATGCTGTACACTTCCAGGAGGGCATAATAATAATAATAATAATAAATAATAATAATAATAATTAATAATAATAAATAAAAATCTATAAAAATAATAATAATAATGAAAATGATAATAATGATAATAATACTAAATGGAACTTATATAGCGCTATAACTAGCAAAGACAAATCAAAGTCATGCATTCAATCTAATCTTTTCACAGTCAATTGCAACCAATGACGAACAATCAATAGTTGAAACAAAACATATATTACAAACATGGTATGCTGCAGACCAAATCTATGGAAATAAATTTCAATAGTCCAATTGTTTTTTTCAAAAGCACACACATACACACACACACCCGCGCACGCTGCAAACTACACACACACACACCACACACACCCCCCCCAATACCCAAAAAAGAAAAACCAATATGTCATATACTTCAGCAAGGTGTTGGGACATATGGGATTGTGCAAGTGGGATAGTTCTGATATGAATCAAGAGGGGAACACCTTAGGTTTGAAGTAAATAAGTTTAGAAGGCTTGATAAAAAGTGTAATAACTAGGCTTCTATTCTGCGAAGAGCGAGAGAGATATTAATTCCAGGTCGATGGGCCCATAATATAGAACAAGCAATGGCCAGCAGAACAGAACAGAGAACGAAAAACAGTGCCTAAACTGATTCCCTGTGGGACTCCGCTTCCAGTTTGGCAGTAAATTGATTTGAAAAAACCTTGTCCTATCTTGCAACTGTCTGGAATTGGATAGTGAGTATAAATTAAACCAGTGAGGCTGTGCCAGTAAACACCGAACGATGGTTAAAGACAGGAGAGAAGAATTGAGTGGTCGATAGTGGTAAAAGCAGGTGATAAGTCGAATTAGAGTGATAAGAAGAGTTTTTTCCCTCCTCTCCCGAGCAAGAAGCGAGTAAGAAGCATGTTTAAGGGGTATATTTGGGTGGTTTCATTGCTGTGATTGATGCAATAAGGACAGACAGAAACTCAGGAAAAGACTGTTGAGAGAAGGTGGTGGTTTGATGCTGTTTGAGTACAACTTATTTTCATAGGACTTCAGAAATTAAAGGTAGATTGGAAACAATTCTAAAATCCTTCAGACTGTGTTAGGGTCAAGGTCAATACTTTTTGAGTAGATGTAGACTAACTGGAAACAACACAACATAACACACACACCACACACACACACCCACACACACACCCACACACACGCACGCACACATAACACACACATGCAATCGCAACAAACAACAACAACAAAACATCATCAAAACACAACAACGAAAAAGAACACACGAACAATAACAGAAAAACACAACCTGCTTTAATTAGAGGATCTCCCTATAATTATCCTGTGTGCTAACTAATATAGAGAAATTATCACCTTTGAACCTAAATGATACCATAGAATTCTCCCTGCTTCATAAAGTTCCCCCTCAGTGAAGAATTCCCTCCCTTGTCTGTCTTTTGTCTGTGTCTCTGTGTCTGTGTGTCTATGTGTGCTGCCTATGGCCCTGTCTTTTGTTTTTGTTTTTGTTTTGTTTGATTAATCCACCGTGTAAGTCCACGAGATTCTGTTTCACTGCGTGAAATTCGGGCTGCTCATCCCCGGGGAGAGCACGTCGCCACAAGAGAGCGCCAACCCCTTTATTTTTTTTTTTTGTCTGACAACTGTATTTTCTTTCCCTACCATAGTGACTTTTTTCTAAAGAATTTTGCCCAGGGACACTCTCTTGTGCCGTGGTATCTTTTTCGTGCGCTGCATAATTTTTTGTAACACACGGGACATCGGGTTTTATCGTCTCATTCCACGAAAGACTAGCGCCCAGACCACCCTTCATTAGGTCCTAATGGATGGGGAAAAGTTCGGGCCCAAACGATACGAACCTGGACTTTTCGCTTTCTAGACAGGCGCGTTACCTCTAGACCACCGATCCACCGATCTCTTCGTCTGTCTGTCTGTCTCTTACTGTGTGTGTCTTTCTCTGGCTTTCTCTGTCTCTGTCTGTCCTGTCTCTCTCTCTTTTCTGTCTGTCTTCTCTCTCCTCGTTTCTTCTGTCTGTCTGTCTGTGTCTCAATCTGCCCTGCCTCCCCCCCCACTCCTCTCTCTCCCTCTCCATCCCTCCCTTTCTCTCTGCCACCCCCCTTTCTCTCTCTTATCTCTGTTTTCAAGTCTGCCTGTTCTCTGTCTACCTTTCTGTGTGGCCTGCCTGTCTCTCTGTCTGTCTGTCCCTCTGACTCTGTTCCCTCTCTCTCTTGTAAACGATTTTTTATTTTAACTACATGCTGTGATAAATAAATGCCTAGTTCCTACTCATCAAAAAGGCGGGATGAAAAAAAAGAATAAAAAAAATACTTATTTGTAACTCTTGGGAATCAACATTCTCACTCGCTCTTTCTCTTCCTCTCTCTCTCTCTCACTCTCTCTCTCTCATCTTCTCTCTCCTCTCTCCTCTCTCTCTCTCTCTCTCTCTCACCATTCCTCTCTGCTCTCACTCATCCAGTGTGGTGTGCGTGTGTGTGCGTGCGTGCGTGCTTCTGTGTATGTGTGTGAGATTAAAAATCACCCACCTAAATCTGTAAGAAGAAAGTACATACATGAAAAGCAAAACCACATAAATTAAAACACTGGAGATGTGATAACACACACACACAAAACTTCATTTTAACGGATAGCCAAGTCTAAACGCTCTGTTTGATGCTATCCACGAAAGTTGACATTTCCGTAAGAACTGGATTTCTCTAAAAGCGTTACCGCCAAGTAGCAGCCACCCACATTACGGATCTCGTTAATTTTAGAGGGTATCATGGATAAAATCAACCACTCCACACAACAACACACAACACGCATACACACAAAGACAACACCCTCATGCATATACACAGGCAACCATATATACACAACTTGCGCACGAAGAGAGAAGATGAGGAAAATAGAAGAACACACTGAACACTGAACACTGAAAGTAAATTATTGCCATTAACAAATACAGTCTTTTTTGCAAAAGCACAGTGGAACACAATTAAAACTATATGCTTTTGTCAACAAGGAAATAATGAAAACCAGAAAGAGAAAAAGGCATCTCCAATAGCAATTTTCAACCGAATACATGATTGTTACATACTTTATATTATTTTTCACAAGCTTGCACTTGTACACACCACACACACACAACACACACACACACACACACCAGTGCACATTACCACAAATCACAACATTATAGGACAAATCGACCACCCGCCCCTCACATTCAAATAAGGCAATTTAGCCCATGATAATCGGATTCCACACAAATAATATGGAAAACAAAATAATGTTACATTGAAAAGGTTATATCATTAGGCTGCAGTTTTCTCTTTTCTGCTGTCCCAAGCAAGGGACCTAAATTTTGCAAGTGATTTTAGACATTCTTCATCTTCGATTAAGAGAATGCTAACTATATATCTAATTCCTGAGATTTCTTCATTAATTATGAGGCATTTCTGACGGATGTTATCGTACGAATTACAATCAAACAAAAAATGCATTTCATCTTCAGTCTGCCCGCCACACATGGGCCATGACTTGCAGGCATTTAGGCCTAAAGTTCTTAATCTGAATCGAGCAAGATTACTACAATGCCATTTCTGTGTTGCAACTGTAACATACTTTTCTGTTTGAAAAATACTTTTAAAGGAAGAGTACCAGTTATATTTTGTGTGAGTGTGTGTGTGAGAGAGAGACAGACAGACAGACAGACAGACAGACAGAGGATTTGAGGATCCTATTCTTTTATATCAAGGATAATGGAATAAGCATCTATGTGCTTTTTCACATCCAGCCCCCATGTGTAAGGGAATAAGCACGCTGAGCTGCATATTTACATTCAGTCCCTGTGTCTATGCATTTTCTTAACTTTGCCAACAGGCCGTTTCCCACCGCACACAATGACCTATCCTTCCCGAAATGCCGAACAGAGAGAGAGAGAGAGAGAGAGAAGAGATATAGAGAGAGAGAGAGGAAGAGAGAGAGAGAGAGAGAGAGAGAGAGAGAGAGAGAGACAGACAGACAGACAGACAGTCTGAAGACTACCGAGAGCAGCGAACGAGAGAGAGAGACAGAGAGATAGAGAGAAGCGAGAGAGTAATCTTTGCCAACAGCCCGACAGACAGACAATGACAGACACCTCAGATAGACCAAAGGCAGAGAGAGGGAGCACGAGAGAGCGAGAGAGAAAGAGAGAGAGAGAGAGAGAGAGAGAGAGAGACAGTACAGACAGACAGAGACAAGAGACAGAGAGAAAACAGGAACAGAAACGTCATAAAAAACAGCACACAAGTTTCCCCCAAAGCATGCTTCTTTTCTTTTTTCTTTTTTCTTTTCATTGCTGTTTTTCGGTCCCTCTTCTTTATTTTTCTTCTTTTTTTTTTTTACTGGGGGAGAGGAAGGGGGTCAGGTTCAAACGTTGCAACGTGCAAATTGTGAACATTTTTCAGCTTTTGCTTTTTTTTTAAAAGTGTTCATCTCTGTCAACTAGTCAAAAAGCCAAGGCCTGTTTGAATCTTGGTCATTTAAAATGAACAGCAACTGCAGTACGACTGGTCTGTGCTGTTGAAACAGTAGGCCCTACAGGAAAGAAGGCCTCTGAAGACTTCAACACTTTGCCGAATACCACAGAAGAAGCAGGAGAGACACAGGGTTCGACAAGTTGTCCTCCCAGCTGTGACCTGATTTCAGCCTTTCTCGAGCAACACACACACCATAGGGCCACATAGGGGCAAGACATCAACCTACTAGCCCTCCCTAAACTACTGAGGGAATGACTTGTTCCTGGAGGATTCCAGACCAGTTCTAATTCCATCAGCGAGCTCTCTTTGTCAAAAGTCAGGAATGGCATTGGTTTGAGTTGAAAATTGTTTGTTAGTGTTTGAGTTGTTGGTTTTGTTTTGTTTGTTGTTGTTGTCATCTTCGTGAATAAAGCTTACTTTGAAGATCACAATATTATTTCTACTTCTTTTATGTCGAGTAAATGTGTTGTTAGTTCTGTTGTCATCGTCACTGTTTAATGCTTGCATTGAAAATCATGGGAAGGGTTTTTTTTTAAAGATAAATTGTTGGTTAGTTACTGTTGGGTTTATCGTCATTGTTTAAAAAGCTTAAAATCTTTGAATATCACCTAAGATGCCAAGATGTTTCTAAGTGCATTCGCTTTACGTGATTCCCGATTATATCATACTCATACCGTAAGATTTTCGGGGTGCAGTGGGAAGGGTGGGGGGAGAGATAGAGGGAGTGGAATCTGTACTGACAACTCAAGGGGGAAGTAACCTCTTGAATGGGTGTCTCTGTGATGGTTTGAACCTTGTCTCGATCTTAGGGCGTCAAATCGCAAGCTGGCTCTCTATCTCGCACACACACACACACACACACACACACATACACACCACACGCGCGCGCACACACACACAATTTTGTCTTCTTTTTTACTGGAGATATTGACCAGAAAGCAAAACTGTATGTTTAGATATGTACTCTCTGATCGCTCGAATGTCAGATGTAGCAGAATGTTAAACTATTTTGTCTTGTACACTATTTTCGGAATTGTACATTTTATCGTGTGTGCAAATTTTTTTTTTATCTTTTTTGTTTCTCGACTACCGTTCTAAGGTTCATCAATGATGACATTTTGCGTATGCAGACCATTTTTGCCTACCATTCAGGTAGCCACAATCCGACTTCAGGAATTGAAGTCCTAAACACACCATAGTGCATTCCTATAAAAATAAATCATACATTCGTTACGGTGCATATGGTACTGACACTTTTGAAAGTCAAAAAGGTTTAACTGTTGCGCAAGGAGCGCGTCTGCATAGACGTGTGCAACGCATGACTTTGGTATATCTCCATACCAAAAGGACTTCCCGGTGAGTGAATCACACTTAATGTAACCTCCAAAGTAAGAATCCCTTGAACAGCGTCTCGGTGGCGACTTATCCCGGGCTTTTAAAATCAAAAAAGCGCAATGCTCTAACTACTAGGCTATTTCCCCTCCCCCCCCCCCCCCCTCCCACAAGTGTATTATGGATTCTGTATGCCGAATATCACCAAGGAACTATTAATTAAAACCGTACAGATTTTATACAACTCTTTTCCCCTTTTGATTCAAAGGTACTTTATTGTTCAATGTATTTATTCTTTTATTTTGAGATAATGGAATAAGCAAAGCACTCGTGTGCTTCTTTACATCTAGTCCCCGAGTGTACGGCAGTTTATGTAAATTTTGTCATCCGTTTCCTACGGACACACAATGGCCACTCTTAACGAAAAGTCGACGAGTTTTAACGTGTGTGCAGATGGTCTGCTGGCGTTCGCATACGGGGACCTCTCGGTTTATATCCCTCTAAGCAGTTTCAAAGCTCATATGTTCAAAGTGACCTGGACACTGTAATTTTTTTTTCCCAGAAATTTCGACAGCATATGGTTGGGGATCTGGGGCCTTGGCCAAAGTAGGTGACCTATGAGGAATTTTCCACCTGGAGCCAAAACTTTTCTTGTTCGTTTCCTCGCTACAGCCCGATGTTCACCTTAGTTGAGATGTTGAGAGTAGACGACTTTTGTCCACCGTTAAGGCAGCCGCATTCTGACTAAGGGCCTGATGTCTAAGCTGCGAGACTAAGTGTGCATGCAGATTTTAGTCTATTATCTTCTGTTCTTACAATCCGCTGCCTAATGACCACTCTTTTCCGAAAGACGTAACGGGTTTTAACGTGTGCGTAAGATGTTCCGCGGTGTTTTCGCCCACGGACCTTGGTTTATAATTCTTGTCCGGACTTTTCGGGAGGAGAGGGGTGGGGGTGAGTACTATAACTGGGGGAAAAAAAATCAACTTTGAACGAGTGCCTCGAACCCGCCATTACTTTTGTGCGCGCAAACGCTCAAACCACTGGCCTTTACCCCCCCCACCTGCCCCCCCCCCCCCCATCCCCACAACCCCCCCCCCTTATGAATTCTGTAGTTCTAAAGATCGCAATGAATAGAGTTGAACGCAGTTTCAGGCGATCATTCTATTCGCTACTTTCTACCCAGTTGCCGTAACATATTGCGTAGTACCGGAGATGTTTCTGAAATGATAAACATTTAGGGGGGGGGGGGGCAGAGCTCAGTGGTTAAGCTACTGACTTCCAGATCTTGATGTATTTCATAACACAGGTTCGACCTTGGTTGCACCGTCTACAAGGAAGTTTGTTTTCTCTGAGCTAAAATTTAACCGTAACTCGGTCCTCAGAGAATCCTGCGGACTTTTTTAATTTCGTTTTCTCAGAAAGAGCTCTGAATTTCACCATCGGCGAGATTTTGGGTATCAACCATATTTTGGGCACCATTAAATAGCCGCATTCTGAGGATCAGGGATGCTGTGTAAAAACTCATGTGCGTGTGTTTTTGAGGTTGTTATCCAACCCTACCAGCACGAAATCGCCGACTCTTTTGAAAGGAATAACAAGTTTTAATGTGTGCGCCAGATGTTCTGCGTGCGTTCGCACATGTGACCAAGGACATCTCGGAGAGTAGAGTAGGTAAGGTAAAAGTAAAGGTGTCCCATAACCTAAGTGGTCGTAGGGGAGCGGGGCATCAGAGACCTCGACTTCTCATGGGGCCAGCATATTGAGGGCGGCGCCCATCTCCTTTCCCTCGCTGCTTTACCTTCCCTGACTGTAAAGAGCCAGGTACCCATTTACAGATGGGAGAACTGGGGAACTGTACTGGAACCATGGTGCGCAATAGGTCACCGCATCCGACTGGTAACCTTGCTCGATGCTGCATAACGCTGGCTGGGGGAAGGTACAGATTTTTGAAATCAAAGGGAAACATTCCCCTCAAACAGGTGCCTTCTGTGGTGCACGAACCCGTGGCCGTCAGATCACAAAAAGCGGCAGCACTTGAACCGCTAAGGTTATCCCCTCCTTTTTTTGTTGTCGACTTGATTTTATTTGGGGGGTAAAAAAAAAAAAAAGTACTGTAGACTATGTAAGGATAGTTGTGTTCATGGTCTTGTCAGCAGGATCTTCCCGAAGATCGTCAGACCCTCCTTACCAGTGATGATGGAGACGGCCATTCGTGGTCCTTTGCACCAGATCTTCACCCTGTGATCGTGACATTTTCTCACGAGAGATATGGAGACGCCCTTCCTGGTCTTTGTCACCAGATCTTCACCCAGCTGATCGTCACCGACCACACCAGAGATATGGAGACGCCATTCATGGTCTTTGTCACCAGATTTCTTCACCAGGATCAACACCCTTCTCAACGTAGAGACTCATGAAGATGCCACGGGCCACGATGTTGGAGCGCATGACCCAGAACATTGACGCCAAGATCCCCATGACTCAGTAGACAGATGTCGAGATGGTATGGGGCTTGAAGGATTAGACTGAGGAGATAGAAGTGTGCTTCACACACCGAATTCCCTGAAGGGCAGACCTAGCGCTCTCGCTGCCTGGTTCCGTTGCCCAGGATCTAGAACAATCCATGGCCTCTTCACCTTCCCCACTGATTGAACAGCGAAGTAGGTAGGAGTTTGGGGGCTTTAGGTATCAGAGTGTTTGTCATATGACCTCCCTATCTCTGAAACACTTTAGGTATAATCGACGAGACATCCGCCGTCCCGACAATTCACCAACCCTGGTCTTTTTTCTTCTGTTCTTCTTTTTCTTCTGTTTCTCCTTTTTCTTCACTCACACAACAGCTACTGATGCCTGTCATAGGAGCGAATGTGCGCTGCACTGCCGCTAAACGCCTGACGAATCAGGCCCAGTGCATCCGACCTCGACGCGTTACCGACCGCATTAGGTAGGGTTTCTAAGGAGCCCATCAATCGTGTCGCCGAACAAGGATGTGGGTGTCCTGAAACGGCACAGGCTGCCAACCCTCGCACACAGTGCTCATGAGGGCGAAAAACACCTCACACCCCCAAACATTTTCAAGCACTTTCTCTACCTTCTGGGTCTCTTCCTTCTTGCTCCGATACCTCAGAAGTCTTGCATTGGTGTCGATAGTTGTCATGGGGATCGTATCTCAGTTCTGGGCTTGTGTCTCTCAACAGTTTCTATCAACGCATCAAGAGCTAGCATCAACGCATCAAGAGTTGCATCAACGCATCAAGAGCTAGCATCAACGCATCAGGAGCTTGCATCAACGCATCAAGAGCTAGCATCAACAGAACAGCTAGCATCAAGAGCCAGCATCAACGCATCAAGAGCTAGCATAAACGCCACAGAAGTACCAAGAGTTCGTCGTCGAAGCAGTATCAAGCGCAACATCGAGGAGCAGTATCAAGCGCAACATCGAGGAGCAGTATCAAGCGCAACATCGTCGTCGGAGCAGCATCAAGCGCAACGTCGTCTCTGGAGCAGCATCAAGCGCAACATCGTCGTCGGAACAGTATCAAGCGAAACATCGAGGAGCAGTATCAAGCGCAACATCGTCGTCGAGGCAGCATCAAGCGCAACGTCGTCTCCGGAGAAGCATCAAGCGCAACATCGTCTTCGGAGCAGTATCAAGCGCAGCATCAAGCGCAACATCGTTTCCGGAGCAGCATCAAGCGCAACATCGTTGCAACATCATCGGAGCAGTAGCAAGCGCAACATAGTCGGAGCACCGTCGTCGGAGCAGTATGAAGAGCAACATCGTTAGAGCATCGTTGCTGGAGCAGTATCAAGCGCAACATCGTCGTCAGAGCAGTATCGATCACAACGTTGTCGCCGAAGCAGTATCAAGCTTAACATCGTCGGAGCATCGTCGGTGCAGTTTCAGAAACATCGTTGCTGCAGCTGTATCAAGAGCACCATCGTCGCAACATCGTTGCTGCAGCTTTATCAAGAGCAACACCGTCGTCGGAGCAGCATCGTCGTCGGAGCAGTATCAACAGCAATATCGTCGCCGGAGCAGCATCAATCACAACATTGTCTGAGCAGTATCAAGAGCACCATCGTCTTTGGAGCAGCATCTTCGTCAGAGCATCATCAAGAGCAACATCGTCGTCGGAACAGTATCAAGAACAACGTCGCCGAAGCAGTTATCAAGCAC
The DNA here is from genome assembly GCA_028751875.1 of Rapana venosa. Taxonomy (NCBI): domain Eukaryota; kingdom Metazoa; phylum Mollusca; class Gastropoda; order Neogastropoda; family Muricidae; genus Rapana; species Rapana venosa. The sequence goes on from CM054157.1 coordinate 20,083,704, forward strand.
AACATCATCGGAGCAACAACGTCATCAAAGCAGCATCAAGAACAACATCGTCGTCGGAGCAGCATCAAGAGCAACATCATCGTCGGAGCAGCATCAAGAGCAACATCGTCGTCGGAGCAGCATCAAGAATAACATCATCGTCGGAGCAGCATCAAGAACAACATCGTCGTCGGGGCAGTATCAAGAACATCGTCGTCGGAGCAGTATCAAGAACATCATCTTCGCCACAGCAGTATCAAGAACAACGTCGTCGGAGCAGTATCAAGAGCAACATCGTCGCAACATCGTCGGAGCAGTATCAAAAACAACGTCACCGGAGCAGTTATCAAGCACAACATCATTGGAGCAACATCGTCGTCGGAGCAGCATCAAGAGCAACATCGTCGTTGGAGCAGCATCAAGAGCAACATCATCGCCGGAGCAGTATCCACAACTGAAACATGTAAGTACACACAATTTTTTTTGGTTCCTCTGTAAGAGCTTCAAGGTTCTCTCTCCAAGGTGAGATTTTGTGTATGCGACGGCTCTCCTCCCCCCCCCCCCCTCCCCCCCCCCCCCCCCCCCCCAACCTTTAAGGTAGCTGCATTCTGACTTTGGAGGACATTGTCTAAACACTTCAGTGTATTTGCATTTATTTTTAATATATTTTCTCCTTTCCACACGCAAAAGCCTACTCTTCTTGGGTTTGAATGTGTGCGTAAGATGTTTTAAGTGTGTTTGCACAACGGACCTCGGTTTATAGTTTCATCGGAAGGACTTTCTTGCCAGTGGAGTCTGTACTGATGTTAACTCCAGGGAAAACATTCCCTTGAACGGGTGCTGTGGTGGTGACTCCAGACGTTTAGAGATCACGAGCGCATAGTTTTGACCACTATGCTATCCCGCCCCCTCAACATGTTCTAAATTGTTAGCTTCATTTTTTAAATGTATTGGTGCTACTGTGAAGCTGTAGATGGATGCTGAATATTTTACTGTTTTTACAAACCCATAAGTAGACAGAATGAATCTAAAGCATTGGCAAGTCTGCATCTTAATTTTGTCACAAAAAATATGAAAAAAATCCAAACTTTTATTCTTTTGAGGATAATGGTATAAGAACTCTGTGCTTTTTTTACACCCTGCTCCCGTAGGTATGCAGTTTTGTCAATTTTGTCATCGTTCCACCAGTACACAATGAACAACTCTTCCGAAAAGTGAACGGGCTTTAACGTGTGGGCAAGATGTTTCTGTGTGCGTTCACAGACAGAACACCTTTTAATAGTCTCATCCGAAGGAGAGAAGTAAATTCATCAAGTGCTGTTGAGATTTACTCTTGAGACCCCTAAATTCTGAAGTCTTCATGACAAACACACATGTCACTTTAGTCATTTTGCTATCATATCCACGGGAAATAAGTCGTACTTTCAATAATTACTGGGCTTAATTGCAAACATAACTTTTTTAGTATAAAGCTTTGTAAAAATGTGTTAGGAGCATACTGGAATTGCACTGAAGTCAAGGGAAAATATTTCATTTATATTCTTTGATATTAACATGGAAATCTAACCACCTAGAAAATAAACTATGACGTTCAAAAAAGCTAATAGCAGCGTGGTGTTGAAATATTGATTTGTATTGTATACCCCTTCAAATCATAAAAGATTTCTCTGCCTGAAATTCGGGATGCTCTTCCCAGGGAGAACGCGTTGCCACAAAAGCAGCGCCACCCATTATTTTTTCCTTTTCCTGTATGCATATGTACGTTTCTCTATCAGTGTGGCTTTTTTCCTACGACATTTTGCCCAGGAGAACTCTTTTGTTGCCGTGGGTTCTTTTACGTGCGCTAAATGCGTGATGCGCACAAGACCTTGGTCGATCATCTCATCCGAAAGAATAGTACCCAGACCACGACCACTCACGGTGTACCCAATGCGGATAAAGTTTCGGGCACAAACAGGGATCGAACCACCTCAGTCGGACTTCTCGCTTTCTAGGCAGGTGCATTACCTCTAGACCACTGATCCACAAATAGAAAATAAAGCCTCCCCTGGATATCACTGAAAACATTTTGGTCTTTTTACCAAGAGTGCTATTTTCTTCGTGCCTGCTATTTTCATTGTCGCGTCATAGTTCAGAATACTCATAAATGACTTAGTCTTTTTTTTCTTTCTTTTTTTAAAAATGTCTTCCGGCTAGAGCTTCGAGGTTCACAAATGGCGGGATTTTGCATAGGCCACCATCCCTTTCAACTAACTTAAGGAATAATGTCTATTTATTTTTTTTATTTTTTTTCATTTCGAGGATAACAGAATAAGCATTGATGTGCTTTCCTACATCCAGTCCCCGTGTGTATGCAGTTTTGTAAATTTCGTCATCTGTTCCCACCGGAACACAATGGCTTACTCATCCGAAAAGCACAACGGGTTTTAACGTGTACGCAAGATGTTCTGCCTGGCTAAATACGATACCAGCGTGCACGCGCATTTTTTCTGTTTGAAATTTTGTCATTCTTTCCTACCGTCATGCAAAGGCCTACTCTTTCGAAAAGCGGAATGGGTTTTAACGAGTTTGCAAGATGTTTTATGCGCGCGTTCGGACACAAGACCACGATTTATAGTCTCAATCTGAGGAACCTAAGGGCGATTGGAGTGGATACTTCTTGAACGCTCAGACAGTAACTATTGTTTGTCACATGAGTGCAAATGCGTTACTGATAACGGGGGCGGGGAAGGGGGGTGTCCTCTTAAAAGAATGCCTTAGTAGTGGTTCGATCCGGGCTGTATGATCACAAGTGCAATGCTCAAACCACCAGGCAATCCCGCCCCACTAAACATAGTTTTAGACATTTTGGGTGTTTTTTTTCTTTCTTTTATTTCGAAGATAATAGAATAAGCACTCATGTGCTTTTTTGTTTTCATCCAGTCCTTGTGTATATGCAGTTTTGTAAATTTTGTCATGTTACCACGGGCACACAACAGGCTACTCTTTATGAAAGGCGGAACTGGTTTTAACATGAGCACAAGATGTTCTGCGTGCGTTCGCACGCGGGGCCTCAGTTTATAGTCTCATCCGAAGGACTTTTGATCCATTTGACATGGCCCTTAGATCCCACGTTCAAACCACTAGCTTTATTCCCCTCCCCCCCTCCTCCCTCCTTTCCTAATATCAGTCTGAATCAGTCATTAAACAATTTATTTATCCCCCCCCCCCCTCTATCTAATATGAAACCACCAAAAGAAAAACCCCAAACAAACAAAACCCAAGGCAAATTTCAGGTGAGCTGAATTTTGTTTCTCTGATCAATACAAACGGAATCCAAAAGTTTTATTTATTCTTTTATTTCGAGGATAATGGAATAAGCAATCATGTGCTTTTTTTGCATCCTGTCCCCGTGTGTACACGGTTTGTGTAAATTTTGTCATTTGTTCCCATAGGCACACAATAGCGTACTCTTTCGAAAAGAGGAACAGGATTTAACGAGTGCACTATATGTTCTGCATTATGTTGAAGCTGATAGAAATAATCTCAATGTCTTTGCTCTGAACATTCTTGTCATGTTTTTCTTTATAAAGATGTTTTCTTAATCGTTCCTTGACTAGATCTCCGCGATTTGACAATGGTGATATTTTGCGTAGACGGCGGTTCACCCACCATTAAGGTAGCCACAATCCGACTTCGGGATGATGTCTATGAAACATAAGTTCGCGCGAATGGGTATTTTGACATCTTGCCATCCGTTCCTACCAGCACGAGATGGCCTACTCTTACGAAAGATGGAACGGGGTTAATATTTCCAGAAGATGTTTTTGCGTGGGTTCACACACGGAACTTCGGTTTATAGTCTCATCCGAAAGGTGGGGAGGGGTGGAGTTGGTTTTTAGTCTCATACGGACTTTCGGGGGAGTGGAGTTGGTTTATAGTCTCAATCGATGGACTTTCGGGGATATGGCATCGGTACTGATGCCAAGGGCAAAAATCCCCACAAACAGGCGTCTCTGTAGTGGCTCGAAAAAGGGCCATCAGATCAGGAGCTCAACGCTCTAACCACTAAGCTATCCCGCTCCTGATTTGATTTGTCTTTATTTTAAATATGGCAGACTCTGAACTTACCTTACTTCATAGTTGATACAAATTATTTGTGAGATCTGACAAAAATGGAGCGGAAAATGACTAGGGGAGCATTATTTACGTGTGCATTTCTGAAATCAAGTTCACCGTTTTATTCCATTTATTTTATTCTTTTATATCGAGTATAATGGAATAAGTTCTCACGTGCTTTTTACATCCAGTTCCGCGTGTGTATGTAGTTTTATAAATTTTGTAATCTATTCCCACAGGCACACAATGGCCTACTCTTTCGAAAAGCGGAACATGATTTAACGTGATCGCAAGATATTCTGCGTGCGTCAACACACATGGCTTCGGTTTATAGTCTCGTCGGAAGGATTTCAGGGGAGAGTGGAGTCTGCACTGATGTTTACTCCAGGGGAAAAATCCCCTTGAACGGGATTCGAACTCGGATCGTCAGAAAGCGAGCGCAAAATGTGCAGGGATTTTGGGGAGTGGGGGTGGGTGGGTTGTATAGATAGCATGGATCCATTTTTAAGTGACTGAAATGATATGTTTGATCATGTAAACTGTGAGGATTGCTAAGGTTGATGGTTGTTGATGCTGTTTTCAGGGGTTCTGGTGCCGAACCAAAGTACCAAGCAGCGCAACGGCCTGAAGTGACCAGTTCCAGACTACAGGTAACGGTCAACGAGGAAGAGGACAAGATTGGATCGGATTGGATTTTTTAAAAATGAATCCAAGTTATTGGTTAGTTCTCAAAGAACTTTTTGCCCTTCTTTAATCTTGGGGACTACAAATTTTTTTGCTTTTTCGCAGAATAAAACCAAACGATTATGAAAAACCATCACGTTAATCCATCCCTTGAAATGTTTTATTTTTTCCCCCTTCTTCCTCCAAAGCTGGGCGGCAACTCGTTGTCTTATGAGCAAAAAATTGCTTTGCCCCTGCCGTTCAAGCCCCCTGTAAAATTTGGAAAAAAAGCACATCCCCCCTCACCCCGGGGAGAAAACTTTTAAATTCTTTTAAGCCTTTCGGGAAAAAAGGCAGGAGAATGGACCAAAAAGGAAAAAAAATTTAAGAGGTTGCCCATGAAAAAAAGGAAAAAAAGGGCAAAACCCTTGAAGGGTTAGAAAAAAAAGGGAAATTTTTTTGCAAAAAAAATTCAAAAGAAGGGGGGGGGATGTCTTTTTTTTACATGAGGGGCCCCCACCCCCCACCCCCCCCCCTTTTCCCATGGGAATTTTAATTTTTATATAGAAAATAGGAAAATTTGTTCCAAAAATTTAATGAAACCCGTTAGGAAACTCAGTGTCGGGGACCAAAAAATGAAACGGAAAATAAGACAATTGAATAGTCGGGTGAATTTTTTTCCCCGGGGTTTTTAAAAAAAACCCCAAAAAATGAAATTTAAATAAGGGCCCCCATGGTCATGAGGGCAACTCTACCCGGACTGTTTTGTTCCCAGAGGGGCAGTTTCACTTTGATGTTTGGGTTTATTCCATTGGAAATCCGAGAGAGTAGTTCAATTGGAAAATAGATAAAAAAGTTTTGATGATAGCAAAAAATTTGGGAAAAGGTTTCCGGGGATTGTTAACAAAATTTAGTGGAGAATTTTTTCCTTGGTTTTCCCCTTTCCCCGCTTTTCCCCTGTTTTTTCTCTCTGGGCTCTGTCTCTGCTCTCTCTCTCTGTGTCTGTCTGGGCCTCTCCCCTCGTCTGTCCCATCCCGTCCTTTCCCGTGGTGTGTGTGTTTGTGTGTGTGTGGGGGGGGGGGGGGGGGGGGGGGGGGGGGGGGGGGCGTGCGTGTGTGTGTGGGTGCTTGCGTCGTGTGTGTGTTGCGTGAGTTTCGGGGGTGTGCTTGTGTGCGTACGTGTTTGTGCGCGCGTGCTTGGAAAGTGTGTGTTCATGGGTGCGCTGTGTTGTGTGCGGCGAAGGCCCTGTGTGTATGTGGGGAAGGGGGACTCCCCGGGTGAAGGAGAGGTTAAAAAAGGGGAAAAGGGGGGGGTTAGGAGGGGGGGGTAGAGCCGTGAGAAAGAAAAAAAAAAGCCTGGCTATTTTTCCCCTTTCACCGTTTATTTTTTGGGCTCTTTTTTTTAAAAAAGAAAGGTTGTTCAAAAGTGGGTTGGGGACAGGGGAAAATGTTAAAGCAAAAATTGGTTTTAAAAAAGCCTTTCGGGCCTTGAAATTTTTTTCAAATTTTTAACCCCTTTTTGGAATAAGCACTTACTGGTGTTTTAAAAAAAAGTCCCGTCTCCATGTGCAAAGCGGGTTTTTTTTGAAGAGTAGTAAACCCTTTCCCACTGACACAAAAAAAAGAAGGGTTTCACTTTTAAAAAGGGGGGGAAAAAATTGGTTTTAAAGTGTGCGGAAGATGTTCCCGCATGATTTTACACACTCGCACCTCCTCGGTTTTTCAGTATTAATTTGAAAGACTTTCCAGCGGGTAGGAAAAAGATATTACACCCGAGGAAATTTGCAGACCCCGAAGACACAATGCTCTTTTTTTTTTCTTTCTTGGCGGGGTTTGGTGAGAGGGGGGGTGGGTTTTTAAAAAAATTTTTCTGGTGCCTTTCGCACGGGGACTTCGTTTATAGTCGCTGGGAAGAACTTTTTGGGAGTAGGGGTTTGGCCCCGATTTAACCCGGGAAAAATTTCTGTTTGAACCGACTCGAACCCCGTGTCGCAGATCACTACACCATGCGCCTCTCCAACCAACCGGCACCCCTCCCTCAAAAGGGAGAAAAAAAAGCTAAAGAGAGGGAGGGGGGGGAAAAGGGGGGGAGGGGGGGAAAGGGGGGGGGGGGGGAGAGGGAAAAAGGGAAAAAGAGGGAGAGGGGGGGAGAGGGGGGAGGGGAGAGGAGAGAGAGAGAGAAGGAAGGAGAGAGAAGGAGAGGAAGGGAGAGGAAAGGGGAGAGGGGGAGAGAGGGGGGGGAGGAGAGGGATGAGGGGAGGGGGAGGGGGGGGAAGAGAGGGGGAGGGGAGAGAGGAAAAGAGAGAGGTGGTGTGTTGTGTGTTGTGTTGTGTGTTGTGTGTGTGTGGGGGTGGTGTGTGTGTGGGTGTGGTGTGTGTGTGTGTGTGTGGTTTTGGGGTTTGTTTTTTTTTGCATGTACATTACGGGAATGGTATACCAAAGCTTTTTCATCACCAGCGTTACTTCCGGGTTCTACCCCGTTGGTAAATTGAGTGCTGCGCTCTATAGGGGCAGGAAGGTTAAGCTGAGAGGGTGAGGAGATGGGCGCCGCCTTTTTAAGATGCTGGCCCTTAGAGAAGCTTGAGTTTTCGACCACATCGCTCCCCAACGACCGCATAGGCTATCGGATTATCTTTTCCTTCTTTTTATATTTAGTAAAGCAGTTTTCCTCTTTTGCTTTACAAAATTGAACCAGAAAACTTTTTTTTTTTTCGTTTTGCATTTACAAGAAATTACAGATCAAATTGTTTCTAAAAATGAAAGTAAATTATAAAAAAATTAATAAACTTAAAGAAAAGTACAAATACATTCTTTTTTCATTAAAAATGTGATACCAATGCTTTTCATGTCTTAATTAACAACAACAAAAATACCCACACTCACGCGCGCCGTTTTTTATGCTTCGCCCCCCCTGAAGAAAAAACTATATTTTGTTAGCCTCTGTCTATTCTGTAAAATCTTCACCTTTGCACTCTTTCCTCCCATGAGGAAGATCACCAATGTGCCAGTGTAAGTGTAATTACCCGGTGTTTGACAGGTTGGCCTGGAGAGTAAAAACATGCATGCACAATTCCATCTTTTCTGTTATCAAATGGTTGCTATTCAGCAAAAGCACATGGCCAGACAATGTTTCAGTTATATAACTTATGTACAGTCAAGCAATGGTCTATTGTGACTCCATTCAAAGTGAACTATCAGGTTGTTTGCAAATGTTGCGTTATATTTTTTCAATTTGAAACCTGTATTTCAACTGTTTAAGAAAAACTTTTCCATTCTGGTAAAGGATTTTTCAATTCTGCTTCTGTAAATATTACATTGGCAAGATGGATAATGAATCGAAAATGGCATCAGTTTTCATTGCATTCCATCCACCCTCAAAGTATATCTTAACGTGAAATTTTCACATTAGATGCGTATTCACAATTGGCCATTGATACTTACTTCAAATTTGTCCAAATAGTGCTTGCTGGGTGCAGCACAAAAAAAAGAATGTTAGGAATGAATCTTTTGTGTTAGTGCACGAAAACAGTTTGTATTTCATGTTTATAACGGGATAAGATTGAAGAATCTTGTAGTTTAGTGGTGTGTCTGTTACCGTATGTGTTCCTGCCTTTAGCTTTGCCGTTAGTTCAGGTTATGCCCATTACACCAAGTCATAGCACTCCCAGCCATTGATGACTGCTACATCTGCTTTTCTCCATAGCAATCTTCTGATTTTAATTAAAAAGAATGAGATAAAGATTTGGGAGAACATGTTGGCGGCTCACATAAAAAACCTACAAATCTGGTTCGTTGTTTGGCAATACAATTGTGAAAGTTTTTATGATTATGGATTTCTGGTTTCCCATATTGCCACCTTTGTACTGTATCATGTTTTGTCCATATGTGCCAATTTTCTGGCAAAGATGGATATTTCATTTTAACATGTCTGCAGTAAAAAAAAAAAATTCCAGTGTAGCAAATGTGAAATAATGTATTCTAGCAGATCACTGTGATAAGAGTGTGGTGCAGGTTGTCGGTTTTTGCTCAGCCTGTCTTATTGCTTTCACCATTGTACCCAAATGAAACTTGGGTTGTGTTAAACTGGAAAATATAGTTTAGTCTGGTTGTTGTAGTTTTTTTGATAGTTGGTCGCAACTTTTTACAAAGCAGTTGGACAAAACTTTTGGCTGTATTTTTGTTGTTGTGGGAGCTTTAAATCACTATGTACAAGCTGAAGAAAAACGTGCCTTTCACCAAGCAATGCTGGTAGACAGCTAGTCTTGTATTTAAAGGGCTTGCCTTTTTTTCTTGTCATTCACAACTTCGACATTATGTGTTGAAACATGTATAGTTTTCTTGGACTTAGTTACCTCAAGTTGTTCCTTTTTTTTCTTTGTCTTTTTGGATGGCACTTCATTGTGTGCAAAGGGGTGCAGTTTACTGCTGACGCTTTTTTTCTTTTTAATTGCAAACGATAACAATTTCGGTTTAGTCATCTCGTGTATTGCCCATTGTACCTATAGATTTGTTTAATTCCAACATAGCCTGACTGGAAATGTATGAAGTTGAGAATACACGTTTACAACCCGATTTTGATGATCTTCATTACGTGATGTTAGAGGATCTACACACAAAGATATTAGTTGTAATCAGCATTGCTTCCATTTTTTCCCTGTATTTCTTGACAGCCATGTACAAAATTGATGAATAACCTGAAAATATTTCGTAGGGTGTTTTTTTAAGTGGTGAGCACACACCACTGACACATAGCTACCCAAACTGACTTTCTTTCCTGAGAAAAATAACAAGTTTGCACAACTTTTTAAAAACATACAAGCTGATGTTTTGCACTTACCCATTCAAGGAGTCTGTGCTGTCTGGCTGTAAAGATTACACTGCTGGAATGAAACGCTTTTTTGTCACTTCTCCCGTTTTTTGAATCTATTGTAGGATTTGAACACAATCATTTCTGGTAATTTTTTTTCAAAAAAGGTATGAGGAAGAAATTCAAAAAGCAACGTAAAATGGTCAGTGGGTCTGTCATTGTGTCACTGCCTGGTCAGGAGCATTGGGGGAAAAGCCTAACCTCCCCTTCAGCCAAAAAAAGGAGGCTGGTGTTAGGGTTGGGTAGCCGGCTCGCAGCTGGATAGAAAAGGAAACGGCAGAATCAACTTGTACACAGGGCTGTCAAACATTGATACATGGTATACAATATGATGGAAATGCATTACAAAATCTGAAATGTGATACCAAATCAGAAATGTGATACAAATGTGAAGATGTTTACAAATCTGATAACATGTTCTTAAATCTGTATTGTTCTAAAATCTGCCACAAGAAAATTAAATAAATAATACAAAAACTTGATCAAGGTTTTGTTCAGATTCTGTTCATGATGACTGTTTAGTGAGTGTATGTGCGATAGATCACGGATACAACTCTCTGTCTATCTCGCTGTCTCTGTCTTGTCTCTCTCTCTCTCTCTTCTCTCTCTCTCTCTCTCCCTCCTCTCTCTCCTCCGTCTTTCTCCTCCCTCCTCCTCTATCTCCCCCTCTCTCTCCCCCCTCTACTATCTCTCCCTCTCTCTCTATTGCGCACCAGATCTCGGTCTCTACACATCACATGAAATCTCTCTCTCTCTCGATCTCTCTCTCTCTCTCTCTCTCTCTCTCTCTCTCTCTCTCTCTCTCTCTCTCCCTCTCCCCCCCCCCCCTCCTCTCTCTCTCTCTCACTATGACCGTATAGATTTTGGCAGGTGGTTGTTTTGTTTTTCTTTCTTTTCTTCCTTGTTTTTTATTGGATGAGAGTAGGGGATTGTGTTGGGGTTTTGGGGGGAGTTTTTAGGATTATCATAACATATTTTTTGTATGAGTAATCAAAATAAGTGTTGAGGGATCGGGTACTGTTTGAGAATTATATATTTTTTAGTACCATCTCTGAATACAACACACACACTACACACACACACAGTGCGTGCGCGGGCGCAAACACACACACACGCACATACTCTCTCTCTCTCTTCTCTCTCTCTCTCTTTCTCTCTGTATTCCCTCATCTCTCTCTCTGTATTGTGGCCTAAGGTGATTTGCAATTAATGATTCTCTCTCTCGCTCTCTCGCTCTTCGGGGGGCGATCATGTAATGTGTAGGTGAAGGTGTACAGAAATTTCTAGTATTTTTTTGTATTAGTAGCTAGTTTTAAGTGGCCTTAGTTTTTTACATTGTTTGCATACAGGTTAGATAAGAGGATGGAATCTCCCTGCAGGTGTATAGGGCTGTCTGTGGGACTTTTGCGGCAGTATTCGCCTGCTTCCATGTCCAAATACGGGCAGAATTTAAATCAGCCATTCGGACCTCCATCCCTGACCGCTAAAAAAGGCAGGCGAGACGGTGTAACTGTTAGGACTGACACTCACCTATTCTTTGGGGGGGCCTTTTGCTTCGGTGTGGTGTTGTGGAGTCAAACCCTGACCCCCCCTCCCTAAATTCCGCAGGCCAAGGACGATAATTGAGGCAAACAGCTTGTCTAGTGGTGCTGGTGGTCGAAGCACCATAGCAGGGAAAAAGTGCACGGGAAAACTAAAGCCAGCGCAGATGTGACCGACCAGCACACCTACAACCATACCTGTAGACAGGAGTCCTTCTCTACAGTGGCTCTGATGTGATAATTTACCACGATGACAACAAGTTGGAGTAAGTGGAGAACCTATTAAAGTCTAAAACGGAGAGTTATGAAGAACGAGTTACAGTTGTTGACAAACGTGTGATGCTTGAAGGAGGAATTGTGTGGTATAAGAAATGATGGGAACAATCTTAGGGCTGAAAATGCTGCGTTTAAAACATATCAAATACAGACTAATGGACAGAGTGGAAAAACTAGAGAAAAGAAGCAGTCGATACAGAAGGCCGGGTCAGACGAAAACACAATCATAATTATTTCATGGCATGTGATAATAAGAAAAGTTTAACAAAAGCTGGAGCTGATTGTGAAAGTTTTCGTGAAAAATCTTCTTCAGAAAAAATGATGTAGCTGATGTTAAGTTTGATAAGTGTGCACAGGATAAAATTCTAAACCCAACTCTCCCATTATTGCCAGGTGTTGTTTTATTCAAGATAAGCTTAGAATATTGAAGGCTTAAAACTCGTTTGAAAGGTTCAAGGATTTTGGTTGACGACGATTTTTCAAAACTGTTAGAGATATTAGGCACAATCTGACTCATACTTGAAAAGTGCTTGGCAGAGGGAAGAGAAAAAAATGTGGGAATGTCTTTGCTCATTTTGATCAATAATGGCGATAAGGATGACCTTAATGATCTTCAAGAAGGGTATAGCTTGTTGGCCGGCCCATACATCATCCTGCCATAGTCTCAATTTTCAGCTGGGGGTAGAAAAGTAAACGACACGGTTCACTCAGCCTCAGTTAGACCTTATGTAATTAGGGCTTAGCCAAGGGAGGGTTGATGCAGTGAGGTTTCGTGACACTCTCCACACACAGGGGGCTAGGACAAAGACAGGTTTGACTTTGACCTACAGCCTAACACAAGTGGACCATGAGTATTTGTGGCAGGGTAGCCTTTAATATAGAGCCTTCTTTAACCACTGTTGAAAGCATTAAATGCCCTGTCTTGTCATGTCAATGTAAATTGGTGAAAGTGTTCATTCAGTCTAGATGCTGTGGATCAATGGAATTGTAGGCAATACAGATAACCAAATAATGCTTTTTTCATTTTTGTCTTGGAACGTTAAATGGAATTGTTGTCTAAACTGGCTGATAGAGATTTTGTATCTATGTGTGTAGCCTTTGACTTTATATGTTCTGACAGAAAACGTTCCTGGAAAATGGTCCAGCAGATGTTTTTACTGGTTACTAGGCCTTCTGTAAGTCAGCAATTAAAGTTACATCAAGGGAGGCGGATTAGTGGTTGTTTGTTTATTAAGGCATGAGTTATCTGCCTTTGTGAATTGTGTAGATGATCCGTATCCTAATATTTGCATTTTTCTCTGTGACAAATCTCTGTTGTGTTCAGCAAGAAATGTTTTGCTGGTCTGTATGTGTATATCCACCTGAAGGTTCGCCTTTTTATAACATGTTTTGACAATGATAATGCGAAAAATTGCTATGTTGGGCGAATGTTTAGTAATTGTGTGGTGACACTGGATGAAGTAGAGATTAATACGATTGGAGTCTTCCAACTGCTGGACCTCAAACTTTTCTTGTCAGCAGGTAGAAAATGCTTTAGTTCAGATGTCCAAAGTAAAAGTATGTCTCTCAAGCAGCTACGTAATTCTGAAGATTGTGTTATCCAACATTATGTAAATTACTATTGATTATGTGCATGCTCTTAGTTTACAAATTCTAGATTGGCGTATGTATGGTGACCAACAAGGACGCTATACATACATGCTTGATGGAGGATGTAGTGTTATGTTATTTGTTTTGTGTCAGATGATTTGTTCTCTCAGATTTTTTGAATTTCAGGTCGTATGTTTGTTGCTGAGCGTTTGATTCCGATACCTTCCTGTTGATTTATATATTAATCCAGTTTGTAATCAGAGGTGGAAACTGAGAAGCCATCTGTTATGGAAAAGTTTGTATGGGATGAAAACAAACTCTCAGTTTATAAAGAAAATCTCCAGGATGTGAACATGTGGAAAATTTTTATTAATGCCTTTCAGATGATTGATGGAAAAAATTAATGAAGCTTTAGATTTGTTTAAAAAAACGGTTTCATAAAAGCCATTTCTGGGTTGTAAAGAAGAAACAGGTACATATCAATAAAGGTCCATCAAATGATACTTGGTTTGATAATGAATGTAAAAGTATGAAATATAAGGTCAGAAAACTTCTGAAGACTTTCCGAAAAACATTAAGAAATGAGGACAAAAACGTGTACTGTGTCACAAGAAGGGAATATAAATGCATGCTTGAACGAAAAAAGAAACAGTATAATAAAACCTTACTTGCAGATATGATGTCATCTATCTCTTCTCAAATCCAGTTCTGGAAAAGTGTTAAGAAGGCGTCATTTAGAAAAAGTCAGCCAAAGAATAGTATATCAGTTGACAGATGGTTTCAACATTTCAAAACCTTGTTGGAGAAAGACTCATTAGCCAACTCCATGATTACTGATGTTGACAGTGATGGAACTGAGGAAGATTTCGATCGTCCCATATCTAAAGATGAAATATTAGGGGCACTTAGAAAATTAAAGACTGAGAAAGCAGCCGGTCCTGATCAAATCATTGGTGAATTGCTAAAATATGGAGGTGAAAATATTGTGCTTTTCCTTCTAAAACTATTCAACAAAATTTTTGATGATGGTCTTTTTCCAGATAACTGGGCTGAATCTATAATACTAACATTGCATAAAAAGGGTGATGTTGATAACCCTAATAACTACCGGGGAATTTCTCTTACAGACATAAGTAGTAAGATATATAGTACTATTATTAACAATAGGTTACAGGAATGGGTTATGAAGAATAATATTACAGGAGAGCACCAAGCTGGTTTTAAGAGAGGTTACTCACTATAGATCATATGTTTACTCTGCTTGCGTTTGTACAGAAACAGTTTGCTCATAACCCGTAAGCTCTATGTAGCATTTATTGACTTTGAAAAAGCATTTGATTCTGTTAACAGGAACTTGTTGTGGCCTATTCTCCTGAAAAATGGTGTGAAGGGTAAACTATTACGATGTTTGAGAGCCATGTATCAGAATGTCAGAAGCAGAATAAGATGTGGAACTAAAGTGACTGACATAATATACTGTACCACTGGTGTTAAACAGGGTGATGTATGTAGCCCCTTATTGTTTTCTGTTTTTATCAATGAGTTAGCCAGAGACATCATCAATAATGGTAAACACGGTGCCACTTTCCCCCAAGATTTCTCAGAGTTGTTTATTCTTCTGCTTGCTGATGATGTTATCCTGCTATCTGAAACAGTTGTAGGCTTACAAAAGCAGTTAAACAGCTTAAACAGTGCTGCACATCACTGGATCTTAAGGTTAATCTGAGTAAGAGTAATATCGTTGTATTTCAGAAAGGTGGATATTTAGTGCTCATGAAAAAATTGGTTGTACAATGGAAATATCATGCCTGTGATAATGTATATAAATATTTAGGAATCTGTTTTTCTCTTATAAGCTTAGTTTCACAACTGCATGTAAAGATCTGGCAAGTCGAGGTAAACGAAGCTTGTTATTTGTGTTGAAAAAACTACGAATATTGAATAATAACTCTTTTGACTTGTTCATTAAGATATTTGATGCACAAATACAACCCACTGTGTTTTATGGTTCAGAAATTGGGCTGGATGAGCTGTAATTTATGTAATCAGTGCACCTCTTTGCT
>CM054157.1:20099279-20119279 GCA_028751875.1 Rapana venosa
TGTAAAAAGGGGGGAAGGTAGGAGAAGGGAAGGGGGAGATGGGTAGGGAAGGGAGACATGTGGGGGTAGGGGGGGTTAGAGGGGGAAAGGTAGAGGGGGTTGGGGAGGGGGGAGGACATTTGGGATAGGTAGGTAGTCAAGGCCCGGGGTGGAATGTAGGGTATGGTAGATAATTGTGGGGTTGGAGGGAGGGTAGGGTGGAGGACGACTAGGTGGAGGGAGGTAAAGAGGACAGGGTGAAGGATGGGGTAGAGGAGGACAAGGTAGAGGGTAGGATAGAGTAGAGCAGGCTGGAGGGTTGGGTAGAGGACAGAGTAGGATAGAGGATGACAGGGGGGATGGTGGGGTAGAGGATTTAAGGGTGGATGATGGGTTAGAGGATGACAGGGTGGACGCTAGCATAGAGGAGGACAGGGTGGGGTAGGGTAGAGGAGGATAGGCTGGAGGGTAGGGTAGAGGAGAACAGGATGGGAGTAGGTTAGAAGAGGACAGGATGGAGGTCGGGTAGGTAGATAGGGACATTGTGGAGGGTTCTGTAGAGGACGACAGGGTGGAAGGAGGGTAGAGGAGGAAAGGCTGGAGGTTAGGGTAGAGGTTGACAGAGTAGAGGGTAGGGTAGAGGAAAGAGTAGAGGGTCGTGTAGAGTATAAAATGGTGGAGGAGGGGGTAGAGGTAGACAGGTTAAAGGGTTGTATAAAGGACAGGATGGAGGTTGGGGTAGAGGACAGGCTAGACTGTGGGGTAGAGGAGGACAAGGTGGAGGGTAGGTAGAGGAAGACAGGGTTGGGTAGGTTAGATGAGTACAGGGTAGAGGGTAGGATAGAGAAGGACAGGGTAGAGGGTAGGGTAGAGAAGGACAGGGTTGAGGGTAGGGTAGAGCAAAAACGAGTGGGGTAGGGTAAAGAAGGACAGGGTAGGGTAGAGTAGGAGATGGTGGAGGGTAAAGGAGGACAGGGTGGGGTAGGGTAGAGCAAAACAGGGTGAAGTGTAGGGTAAAGGAGGACAGGATGGGGTTGGTTAGAGGAAGACAGGGTGTTGTAGTTTAGAAGAAGACAGGGTGGATGGTGGGGTAGGGTAAATGAGGATAGGGTGAAAGGTAGGGTAGAGGAACGCAGGATGGAGGGTTGGGTAGAGGTGGACATGGTAGTATAGAGGAGGACCGTGTGAAAGGTAGAGGAGGACAGCGTGAGGAGGGTTGTAGGGGAGAAAATGTGGAGGATGGAGTAGAGTAGGACGGGTGGAGGTTAGGAAAGAAGAAGAAGAAAAAGAAGAAGAAAAGAAAAAAGAAGAAGAAGAAGAAGAGAAGAAAGAAGAAGAAGAAGAAGAAGAAGAAGAAGAAAAAGAAGAAAAGAAGAAGAAGAAGAAGAAAAGAAGAAGAAGAAGAATTGCGAAGAATTGCGAAGAAATTGCGAAGAATTGCGAAGAAGAAGAAGAAAGAAGAAGAAAAGAAGAAGAAGAAGAAAAGAAGAAGAAGAAGAAGAAGAAGAAAAGAAGAAGAATTGCGAAGAAGAAGAAAAAAGAAGAAGATTGATTGATTGATTGATTGAATCTTTAATGGGTAAAGAATTAGGCACAATAAAGGCCTTTTTTCAATTCTCCCCAAAAAAGAAAACAAACTTGAAGTAATTAAAAACAAAAGAAAGCAAAAACCAAAAGAAAACGTAAACAACAGACAAAAATGGTGGAAACTCTACTTTGAACAAATTAACAAATTCAGAAAGACTTGGGGGGAAAACCCATTAAACTGAATGCAACATTTTTATAACATCCGCCAAGTTACACACACACACCACACACACACACACACACACACACACACACACACACATCCTAAAACCACACACATGCACGCACGCACGCACGCACACACACTCATGCGCGGCATGTGCATACACACGTACTCAGACACTCACCCCATCTCACTCTTCACCGCCTCCCCCCCCCCCCCCCTGCCCCCCCCCCCATTTTACGCAGTTATTCATTCTTTCATTCAGCACACACATAATGCCAAGATTCTCTCACAGACAGCCAAAGGTACTCCCTGATCTACACACAGGCGCATGCGCGTACATATACTATCCCTTTTCCCCCTCCCCCCTCACCCCCCCGCCGTACACACACACACACACTCACCAAGTATACCGCAGAACGGACGCCCCCCCCTCCCCCCCCCCCCTCACACACCCACACACACCCCACCATTTTTTCGACTCCACTACATAATCACCGCACGCACGCATCCCCCCCCCCCTCCCCACACACACACAAAAAGTGCCACTATTGTCTTTTGATATAGTCATATAGGCACCAATATGTTCATACACAATGGAGTATTGGAGTGTTGCTGCGATAGTTATCACACGATCAAACAACAGCTGTTATAATTTTTGCTAAATGTAGAGTGCTCTGGTATTCTACAAACATCGGTGGAAGGCATTCCATTCTCTTGCATTGAAAAAAAACTCGTTTTAATAATCTAATTTTTGGGTTTTGGGGACAATAGCCTCTGTCTGATTCGTGATGATGTTGAAAAGAAACATTGCTTTTAGATAACCAGGGCAAGCATCATAAACATACCTTATGCATGAGAGCAAAAACATTAAAGCGAGGCGCAAGCAAGGTAATATCTCAAAATGTTTTAAAAAATATTATTTGATGCATTTGCTAACTCAAATTATTATTATGCATTATGGCTCGCTTTTGAAGAAGTTCAGAGGTTTCAGGTTAGATGGGGACACACTTTTCCCCCAGACAACAGAGCAGTAATCTAGGCAGACTGAATAAAAGCAAAATAGAAAATTTTTTTTGAATTTTTTATCTAGAAAAGTGTTTAATTGTTGAAAGCTGGAATACACTGGATGATATTTTCTTTAGTAATATTGTGAACATGATCCTGCCAAAGGAGGCTTTCGTCAATGACTACCCCAAGTAATTTGTGCGTTTTAACTTGCATTATGTGTTTTATTATACTTTATTTGTAAATGAGTTTGCCTCAAGGTTTGCCTTTTCTGACGCGCACAAACTAGCATAGCTTCTGTTTTGTCAGGGTGTACCATCATAGCATTAGTCCTCACACCAAATTTTGACTGAATTCATACTAAGGTTTAAATAATGATTGATTTCCTTAATATCATGACTAGCGTATTGTAGAGTTGTATCATCTGCAAATAAATCACAAACAACATTTTGAATGGTTAAAGGAAGATCATTAATGTAAAGAGAGAATAAGAGTGGACCTAATACTGAACCTTGTGGTACACCACATGCAACAATTTTTTTGGATGAGGTAACTCCATTAGCATAAACAGACTGAGTTCGGTTTGACAAATAGATTTAAAAAATAGTAAGGCATTTTCATCTAAACCATATAATCGAAGCTATGTAATAAGATATTATGATTAATCAAATCAAAGGCCTTTCTTAAAATCATAAAAATAACCACGACTGCCTTTCTGTTATTATTTCACGCAGCCCATGAATCAGTAATCCTGCATAGTGCTGTTTACAGGGTGGTGCTTTCTAAACCCGACTGATTGGGTATGCAAAAGGCCCTTTGATTCAATAAAAGATGAATAATGATTGGTGGACATGCTGTCAGAGTTTGATCTAAAAACTTAAAGGGGGAATTCAGAAGTTTTTTGGATGGGTCTATAGGTATTTTACATCTTCTATGTTCCCTTTTATGTGCAAGGGGATAACTTAAGGCGTATTTAAATGTTTGGGATAGCATTGTTTAGATAAGCCAAGGGTTATAAAAGATAAGGAGAGAGTCGCAATGTAAAATGCAGGATAGTTTCAGTATTTTAGGGCTAATACTATCAAAGCCACATGAATTTTTATTTTTTAAAGACTTTAAAATAAGGACAAAAACTTCATGAAACAGACATTAGGGAACAGAAAAATTTTTGTTAGTTATCCTTTTCTAGCAAAAGGCTTTTAAAAATATATGAATCAATAGTTCTGGTGTTGATATTCAATGAGTTTACTTCCAACACTAGCAAAGTGATTATGGAGAACATCTCTGGAATACAACATTTCGTCAGTGAAGTACCAGGTTTAGAGGAGCTGGCGAATAGCAGACCAGATTAATCTTCCAATGCTTATCTTGAACTTAAAATTCTGGAAGACAACGTTTTAGATTTTACAAATTTCATATACTAACATGTGTTCGTTTTTTTCTTGTATTCTCATGGAAGCCCGCGTTTCTTTAAGTCGTCTCTGTGGTTGATTGCTAGCAAATTTCTTGGGTGAGCCAGCCAGGTAAAATTTTTGACTTTACACGTCTTTGAATTAAATGGAATATTGCTTGTTGACAATGCTTAAGAAAACTGTTGTCCAAAAGGAAAGGGCATCGTCTGCATCAGTGTGACTAAAAATATTTGAAAAGGGTGCAGAAGCCAGGTCAGAGGAAAAATGCATGCAAATCGAAATTTTTAAATGAGCGAAATGTAATCTTCAGATGGCTCATTTTAGGCACTCTGATGCAGGCTTTGCTCAGGTGACACAAACCGCATTATGATCACTAATTCCGACAGTGGGTTCACAGATTTCTTTAAGAGATGTGACGTCAGAAGAATAAACTTGAGCTAAAAGGAGTACTAGATTTTGACGTCCACTCTGGTGGGGCATGTGATACATAGCAAAAAGTTAAAGGATCGTAAAGTACTGTGCCCATGCGGGTGGGATTGAGATAGATTCGATATTGAATTCACTTGTAATAATATTTCTGTTCCTAAAAAGCCAAACATTGTCCATCATTTCACAAAAAGTCATCCAAACCAGTGGTGCGTGCTCTTAGGATGTCTGTAAATGAAACCCCCAAGAACTGAAGTAATCGATTTTTTAGAAGAACAACTTCTATCATATGATTCCATGTTGAAATTGACAAATCTTCACGAAGTTTATAGGTAGATATTATTTAGGATATACACGACAATACCAGTTTGCTGGGATCTTTTTGGGTCTCTCCGAATGATATGGTACCTGGAATCGAAACTTGAACTATCTGATTATACGACTGTTTGTCCATGTTTCTGAAACACCAAAATATGGAATGGTTTGTTTTCATTGTTTATAATCTTTGACAGGTCAGATATTTTATTCTAAGATGACAAATATTAGGTGCCCTACTCGCAGTCCATCATTACAAGGCCAGATTTGGTACGTTGTTACGAATAGCCATTAACTATTTAAAGAGATAATTCTCCTGGAATTAAGTACACAATATAACTAAGTAGTCTAAAAGCTAGGAGGCATTATTACATTGATATTTTCAAAAACCTTCTACAAACAAAAGATTCTTTACGATGGAAGGGAATGTTAGGTTTTCCTATCAGAAAGTAAACACAGTTTCACGAAAATACCCCTAAATAATCAGAAAGAAAAGGGTTAGTTTACAAGTGAGTGAACAAGGGGATCGGAGGGGTTTTTTTTTAAGGAAGGGGGGGGGAAACTGTCTGTCCGATAAAGAGGAGGGCGTGTGTGAAAAAACGTGTCTCTCCCCTGTGAACAGATTTGCATGATATTTTGATTATTTTCTTTTGCATATCTGTGATGGTTGATGTGGGTGGGGTAATGTGGGAAGCTTGTAAAATGACTTTCCATTCCTCTGTTTGATGAGTAAGAGGGGGCTGCCAATGTGTGTGGTGTGAGCGGGATGTAGGATGGAAAATGATGAGTTTCTGTGGGGACGATAATGCTGTCCTAGTGGTTAGCGAAAGTTAGGGAGCAGAGGCTGAAGGAAGGTAGAGATATGCGTGTTGATGAGAAGTTTGGCAAAGTCCAGCTCTTTGGCTGTAGATATTCCTATGATGTGAAAGTGGACATGGCCAGGACAGATCAGACGTGTTCCGACGCTTGTAATGAAATAACTTTTTAGGTTTTTAAATTATTTTCTCTTTTGGGGTAAAAAGGGTTTCTCCCTTATGCTGCTCAATGCCCACAGACCGTCTTCAGTTGGTAGCCAGCTGAGTGGTCCCCCGTTGTTCAGAGGATGTGTGTCGTGTTACAGGACTCCATCCAAATCGGACACAAAGGATGCCTCGTGGGTTATGAAGTCGATTTCAGGCGGGGAGGGGCTGGCAGTACAGACTACGGTTTGATGGCAGGATGACGTTGTTCAGGTGACGGGTTCCTCTGCGCAGGAACAATGCCATCATAGTGAGTGGGCCGTCAGGAACACAACGTCTGGACTTGCGATTAGGCTGCTCCAAGTTGCCTCAGTGATGGCACCTGCTGAACGTCATTCAGACCTACAGGACTGTGACTCTTTGCACTGTGGTGTTGACTGCACTCTGTTGTAAACCAGTTCAAAAGGTCAGACACTGTCATTCAGGAACACAAATATTTTGTAGAATGTACCTGGTGTCGTCAGTCGCCTTGGAAATGATGTATCGAATATGGAGTCCCAAGCTAGACAGCTTTTGCCTGGTCTAAAGATAGGAACAGGCGGGAAAGGACAGCGGCAGGTGAGGACTGAAGACTTTGAAGATTTGTTACTGTAACTGACGAAGAGGATTTTGCTGAATGGCAGGTGCTAAAACTGAGTCGTATTTCACTTTAGATTTTTTTTTGCATTGTGAACAAAATGAGAAGAGGTAACTTCTTTCAAGTGTGTTTCATCCACAGAGAAGCGATTTGCCGTGGGTATTGAGATCTCAAAAGGTCCATCTGCAGAAAAGTCTGTCTGGGTGGAAGATGAGGATGTTTTGGTTTTAATCTTTAGAGTGACAATTTCAGATTGAAGAGATGACATCTGAGATTTCATCTGATAGTTTTTCTTCTGAATGGCAGCCAGCTGTTCTTCCAAATGACGCATTTGTTCTTGGATGCTACAGATGTCTGAATGACGGGGAGCATTTGGCGAAAACCAGCTGTCCAGATTGGGTGCCACTGGACCCCTGGTTCTAGACACGACAGAGTCGTAAGCATTAGAGGAAGATGAAGCAGAGGGAGTCACAGACTGGGAATGAACAATGCTCACTGGGCTGGTTGAGGATGATGGAAAAAGGTCAACAGCAGGCAGAGGCGATGATGTAGAAAGTGAAGTAGCTGTTTGAAACATAGGGCTAGGAGATGTACACATGTCACTGACGCCACAAGACAGTTGGGAAGAAGTAGATGTTGCTATACTGCTTTGAAGATCAGCCGAGACAGGTGTAGCAGAGACTGATGATGGCTCAACAATTTCAGTGGGGAAAAGGGGATCAGTGTTTGCCCAAGAGGAGGAGGGTGTTGCCACTGGCTGCACTGGTGGTGACGACTGACCATCTGGACCTAAGGAGCCAGTGTCAGTGGTCAGCAGGGACTGAGAAACTGGGTGGTGGGAGATCTGTGGAGCCTCAGTGAGAGCGTGTACCTCCGCAGGAAGAGGCAGGGATTCTATGGCTTTGACAGCCGCCTCTGTGCCTGTCTGTTGGTCGTACAGACTCTCCACCAGGGCCTTCAGTCTTTTAAATTCGTCCCTCACCCATGGTGTGCAGCTTTTCCCCTGGACTAGTACCTTGTAGGTGGAATAATAAATAGTTATTTTAAGTCTCTGGTCACAGTTGTAAAATATAGTCACTTTTGTTAAAGCCAAGGCGTCATTAGAAGGGAGTTTTATTGGGCTAAATGATGAAATTTCCTCTTCTAGATTGCATGGCAGATCGTGTTTGCCACCTTTGTCTTGGTCTTGCCAGGTGACGCTAAATCCGGGAATATTTTTTATTTGGCCAAGAAGAAGAAGAAGAAGAACTAGAATTGCGAAGAAGAAAAAGAGGAAGAAAAAGAAGATTTGCGAAGAGAATTGAGAAGAAGAAGAAGAAGAAGAAGAAGAAGAAGAAGAAGAAGAAGAAGAAGAAGATTTGCGAAGAGGAATTGAGAAGAAGAAGAAGAAGAAGAATTCTGAAGAAGAAAGAGAAGAAGAAGAAGAAGAAGAAGAAGAAGAATTGCGAAGAAGAAGAATTGCGAAGAAGAAGAAGAAGAAGAAGAAGAAGAAGAATGATGATGATAATAATAATAAATAATAAAAATAATAATAATAATAATGTATGGAATTTATATATTACTGAATCTTGTAAAGCAACAAACCAAAGCACTCATATGACTTTTTACAAATATTTTTATTCATTTTTTAAAATTATTTTTGTATATCGAGGATGCTGTATTTTGTGTATGCGGTTTTGTAAAAGGGTAGAGGAGGACAGGCTTGGGTATGGTAGAACAGGACAGGCTGTAGGTTGGGTAGGGTTGAGCAGTATATGGTGGAGTTTGTTGTAGAGGGAGTCAGGGTGGATGGTAGGGTAAAGGAGAAAAAGAGTGGGTGGTAGGGTAGAGGTTGAAAGGGTGGAGGGTAGGGTAGAGGATGACATGGTGTAGGGTAGAGAAGGAATGGGTGGAGAGGAAGGGAGAAGTGGACAGGGTGGAGGGTGGGGTATGATAGGGGAGGACAGGTTTGAGGGTGGGGTAAAGGAGCACAGAGGTAGAGGTTGGGGTAGAGGAGGACTGGGTGGGGTACAGTAGAGGAGTACAGGGTTGGGTAGGATAGACGAGGACAGGGTGGAGGGTGGGGTATGATAGGGGAGGACAGGTTTGAGGGTGGGGTAAAGGAGCACAGAGGTAGAGGTTGCGGTAGAGGAGGACTGGGTTGGGTAGGATAGACGAGGACAGGGTGTAGTGTGGTTTAGGGTAGACAAGCACAGTGTGAAGGGTAGTGTAGAGGAGGATATGGTGGAGGGTAGGATAAAGGAGGACAGGGTGGGGTAGGGTACAGGAGGACAGGGTTGAGGGTACAGTATAGGGGGACAGCGTGGAGCATAGGGTAGAGCAAAACAGGGTGGAGGGTATTATAAAGGAGGACATTGTGGGGTAGGGTAGAGGAGGAAAGGGTGTTGTAGAAAAGAAAAAGACAGGGTTGATGGTGGGGTAGGGTAAAGGAGGGTAGAGTGAAGGGTAGAAGAAGAGACGGTGAAGGGTTAGGTAGAAGATAGCAGGGTCGACGGTGGGATAGAGGAGGACAGGGTGAGAAAAGGCAGAGGACAGGTTCCGGTAGGGTAGCGGAAAACAGGGTTGCGGGTAGGGAAGAAGAGGATAGAAGGGAGGATTGGATAGAGGAGAATAGGGTAGAGGGTAGAGTAAAGAAGGACATGGATGGCTAGTGTAGAGGATGACAGGGTGGTGTAGTGTAGAACAAGACAGGGTGGAGGGTAGGGTAGGATTAAGGACAGGGTGAAGGGTAGAGGAAGACAGGGAAAATGGTAGGGTAGAGGAGAAATGGGTGCAGGGTGTTGGAGAGGAGGACAGTTTGGGCTAGGGTGGAGGAGGACACATTTTTTAGGGCAGAAAAAGACAGGGAGAAGGGTGGGTTTAGAGGAGAACAGGGTTAAGGGTTGGGTAGATGGGGACAGAGTAAAGTGTAGGCTAGGGTAGAGAAAGACAGGGTGGAGGGTGGGTTAGAGGACAGGATGGAGGGTGAGCTAGGGTAGAGGAGTACAGGATGGTATGAGGTAGAAAAGAGAAGGGTGGAGGGAAGGGTTGAGGTTGATAGGGTGGTGGATAGGGTAAGGTAGAGGATGACAGGCTGGCAGGTAGGGTAGAAGACAACAGGGTGACGGATAGGGTAGAGTTTGACAGGGTTTAGGGGTGATTAGAAGTTGACAGGTTTGAGATAAGCTAAAGGAGGACAGTGTAAAGGGTATGGGAGAGGAGGACAGGGTTAAGTGTGGGATAGATAAGGACATATTGGAGGCTGTGGTATGGTGGGGTAGAGGAGAACAGGTTGGAGGGTGGAGTACAACAGGACAAGGTGAAGGGTTGAGTATGGTAGGACAGAGTGGGGGTGGGGTAGAGCAAGACAGGATTGAGGGTGGGGTACAGTAAGACAAGCTGGAAGGTGAGGTAGTGGAGGACAGGGTAGAGGGTGGGGTAGGGTACAGGAGGACAGGGATAAAGGTAGGGTAGGCTAGAGGAGGACAGGGTAGGGATAAGGTAAGGTAGTCTAAGACAGGGTGGAATGTAGGGTAAGGTAGAGGACGGTAGGGTGGAGGGTAGGGCAGGGTAGAGGATGACTAGATGGAAGGTAGGGTAGAGGAGGACAGGGTGGAGGATGGGATACAGGAGGACAGGGTAGAGGGTAGGATAGAGGACAAGCTGGAGGGTCGGGTAGAGGACAAAGTGGGGTAGAGGAGGACAGGGTAAAAGGTAGAGGATGACAGGGTGAAAGGTGAGGTAGAGGAGGACACGATGGGGTAAAGTAGAGGAGGACATTTTTGGGTAGGGTAGAGGAGGACAGGGTGGAGGGTGGTGTAAGGTAAACGGGTACAGAGTGGAGGGTAGTTTATAGGAGGACATAGTGGAGGGTGGGGTAGAGGAGGACAGGTTCAAGGGTTGTGTAGAGGATAACATGATGGAGGTTGGGGTAGAGAAGAACTGGGGTACTGTGAGGAGGTGTGGTAGACGAGGACAGGGTGTCATAGTTTAGAAAAAGACAGGTTGGATGGTGGGTTAGGGTAAAGGAGGATAGAGTGAAGGGTAGATGAAGACATGGTGAAGGGTAGGGTAGAAGAGAACAGGGTGAAGGGTGGGGTATAGGAGGACAGGGTGGGGGCTGGGGAACAGGAGGACATGGTGGGAAAAAGTAGAGGTGGACAGTGTCCCGTAGGGTAGTATAGAAACAGGGTGGAGAGCAAAGAAAAAAACAGGAGGGAGGGTAGGGTAAAGGAGAACCAGGTAGAGGGTAGGGTAATGGACAGGCTTTGGTAGGGAAGAGAAAGGCAGCGTGATGTAGTGTAGAAAAGACATGGAGGAGGGTAGGGTAGAATAAAGAAGGACAGGGTGAAGGATAGAGGAAGACAGGGTTGAGGTCAGGGTAGAGAAGGACAGGGTGGAGCGTGGAGTATAGGAGATCAGGCTGGAGGGTAGGGTGAAGAAAGACAGAGTGGGGTAGAGGAGGACAGGGTGAAAGGTAGAGATGACAGGGTGAAGGGTTGGGGTAGAGAAAGAAATGGTGGTAGATGGGGTGAAGGAGGTCAGACTGGAGGGTAGGATAGAGGAGGAAAAAAAGGTCGGGGAAAGGTAGAGAAGGACAGGCTGGAGGGTAGGGTAAAGGAGGACAGGGTGGGTAGTGTCAAAGAGGACAGGGCGGATGTTGGGTAGGGTAGAGGGGGACATGGTGGAGGGTTGTGTAGAGGAGGACAGGGTGGGTTATTGTAAAGGGAGACAGGGTAGATGGTAGGGTAGAGCAAAACAGGGTGGGGGTAGGGTAAAGAAGGACAGGGTATAGGGTAGGGTAGAGCAAAACATGGTGGGGGTAGGATAGAGCAAAACAGTGTGGAGGGTAGGGTAAAGGAGGACAGGGTAGGGTTGGGTAGATGAGGACGGGCTGTTATAATTTAGAAAAAGACAGGGTGGATGGCGGGTTAGGGTAAAGGAGAATAGGGTGAAAGGTAGAGGAGGACATGGTGAAGGGTAGGGTAAAGGAGGACATGGTGGAGGGTGGGTAGAGGAGGACAGACCGTAGGGTAGGTTAGATGAGGACAGGGTCATGGTAGAGGTAGAGGAGGACAGGGTAGAGGGTAGGGTAGAGGCGACCAGGGTGCAGGTAGGGTAGAGCAAAACAGGGTGGTGGTAAGGTAAAGGAGGACAGGATGGGGTTGGGTAGAGGAGGACAGGATGTTGTAATTTAGAAAAAGACAGGGTGGATGGTGGGGTAGGGTAAATGAGGATATGGTGAAGGGTAGAGGAAGACATGGTGAAGGGTAGGGTAGAGGAGGACATGGTGGATGGTGTGTAGATGAGGACAGAGCGTAGGGTGGGTGAGATGAGGACAAAGTCGTGGTAGAGAGTAGGGTAAAGGAGGAAGGCAGTGTGGTGTAGTGTAGAAAAAGACATGGTGGAGGGTATGGTAAAGAAGGACAGGGTTGAATTGGGTAGATGAGGACAGGGTGTTGTCATTTAGAAAAAGACAGGGTGGATGGTGGGTAGGGGGGGCAGGGTTGAGGGTGGGGTATGTTAGGACAGAGTGGAGCGTAATGATAATGATAATAATGAATGGAATTTATATAGCGCTATATCTTGCAAACACAAATCAAAGTGTTTGCATACAACACACCCATACTCATAAAACCAATACCAATTAACAGAGTTGACACGCACGCGCGCGCGCCACACACACACACACACACACACACACACACACACACCGGTTATACACTTTGGCAGGGTGGTGGGGATTTGGGCTGTTAAAGGAAGGGACGAATTTGAGGTGAAACAGGAGGTAAAAATGTTAGGTTTGGAATAAATATGTTTTGAGGCTGGATTTAAAAGTGTCATAAATATGCTTTTCGGGAAGGGGGAATGAGCGGCCATTCTAATTCATCGGACCAGAAACAGAGACAGAGGGACGCCCAATAGTGGATTGAATCGTGGTATTCGTAAGCACAGGGTATGTGCAGCAGAGCAGATGGAACGAGAAGGAGTGTATAAGTGAAGACAGTCACAGAGGTAGGAGGGAGCAGTTTTGTGGAGACATTTGTAACAGAGGGTACTGATCTTATAGCTTACTCTCTGTGGCACAGATAGCCAGTGGAGAGATTGCAAAAGAGGAGTTATGTGCTCAGATTTTTTTTCTGAGAACTAGTCGAGCTGTAGAGTATTGTATACGTTCAAGGGAATGGATTGATGATGCTGGAAGACCAGCCAGAAGAGAATTGCAATAGTCCAGACGTGAAAGAATGAGAGACGCCACTAGTTTGGATGTTGCTTCAGTAGACAGATACTTTCGAATTGCACTAAGACGCCGTAATTGATAGTACCATGACTGGAAGGTCAGGGTGATTAATTTATGGATTAAGAGTGTGTTGTTGATAATGATCCCAAGAGGGAAAGAATTTGTGTTTGGTCCATACGAGAATGGCTTCGGTTTTGATCTGCGTTTAGCTGTAACTTGTTCTGTGTCATCAAGTTTTGGATATATTGAAGGCAGTAGTCCATACTTTTCAACAGAGAAGACAGATTTTCAGGTGTATCACTGCTAAGAATCTGAGAGTCATTGGAATAGAAATGATGGTCGATCTGATGACGTTTTATTATGTGTGAAAGAGGAGCAATGTAGAAAGTGAAACAAACAGGGCCTAGAACTGATCGCTGTGGGACTCGACATTTCAGTTTTGCGGGTGATGATTAAATCTTGTTTGAAGGGTATGGTATAGTACAACTTTTTCAAGGATTTTAGAGATAAAAGTCAGGTTAGAAACAGGTATATAATTCTTCAGAATGTTAGGTTCGAGATTATGCTTTTTGGGTAGAGGTGCAACTATTGCAGTTTTGAAATGTGATGGAAAAATTCCTGAAAGAAGAGATGAGTTTACTATTTTTGTGATAGTGGGTACAAGTTGTGGAATGCACTGATTGAGAAGAGAAGCAGATACAAGATCGAGATCGCATGGTTTTATTGCCATTTCTTTCAGGATAGAGTAGAGGAGGACAGGGTAGATAGTTGGGTAGGATAGAGGAGGACAGGGTGGAGGGTAGGGTAGAGGAGAACAGGGTGGAGGGTAGGGTAAAGGAGGACAGGATGCGGAAAGGAGAGGAAGACATGGTGGAGGATACAGTAGCATAGAGGAGGACAGGGTTGAAGGTAGGGTAGAGTAGAGGATGACAAGGTGAAATGTAGGGTAGGGTAAAGGACGAAAGGGTGGAGGGTAGGGTAGAGGACGACAGGGTGGAGAGTGGTGTAGAGGATGACAGAGTGAAGGGTGGGCTAGAAGAGGAAAGGATGGAGGGTGGGGTAGAGGAGAGCAGGGAAGATGGTAGGGTACAAGAAAGGATGGATAGGGTAGAGGAGGACAGAATGGAGGGTGGGGTAGGGTAGAGGTGGACAGAGAGGAGAGTAAAGAAGAGGAGCACAGGGTTGATGGTAGGGTAAAGGAGGAGAGGGTGGGGTAGGGTAGAGGAGGACAGGGTGGGTTAGTTTAGAAACAGACAGGGGGATGGGGGAAAGAGGAGGACAGGGTAGAGGGATGGGTAGGATAGAGGAGACAGGGTGGAGGGGAGCGTATGGCAAAGGAAGCAGGGTGGAGGTGGGGTAGAGGAGGAGAGGGTATAATGTGACGTAGAGTAGAGGACAGGTAAGTGGTTAGGGTAAGGAAGAGGAGGAGAGGGTGGAAGGTAGTGCAGGATAGAAGACGACAAGGAGGATGGTAGTGTAGGGTAGAAGAGGAGAGGATGGAAAATAGGGTAGACGAAGACAGGGTGGAGGGTGGGGTAGAAAAAGACAGGGTGAAGGGTAGGAAATATAAAGATAGGGTAGAGGGTGAGGCAGACGAGGACAGGGTGGGGCAGAGGAGGGGAGGGTAAAGGATGACACGATGAAGGGTGGAATAGAGAAGGTAAGGGTGGGATAGAGGAGGACAAGGTGGAGGGTAGAGTAGAGTAGGATAGGGTGAGGTTCGGTAGAGGAGGACAGGATGGAGGTTGGGTAGGGTAGAGGAGGACATGTTTGAAGGTAGAGTCGAATATAGGAGAACAGGGTGGAGTGTGGATGTTAGGGTAGAGAAGGACAGGTTGGTGGGTAGGGTAAGGTAGGGGCTGACAGGATAGAAAGTAGGTTAGGTTAGAGGAGAACAAAGTACAGGGTAGGGTAGAGGAGGGCAGGGTGGAATGGAGGGTAGGGTAGAGGAAGACAGCGTTGAGGGTGGGTAGAGAGAAAAGGGTGAAAGATAAGGTAGTGCAGAGACCAACAGGGAGGAGGGTAGGGTAGGGTAGAGGACGACAGGGTAGAAGGTAGGGTGGGGTAGAGGAGAAAAGGGTTAAGGGTTTGGTAGAGACCAACAGGATGGAGCGTAATGTAGAGGAGGACTTGGTGGAGGGTATGGTAGGGCAGAGGAGGATAGGGTTGAGGATGGGCTGGAGGAGAACAGGGTATACGGTGGGGTAGGGTTGAAG
Organism: Rapana venosa; assembly: GCA_028751875.1. Lineage (NCBI taxonomy): Eukaryota > Metazoa > Mollusca > Gastropoda > Neogastropoda > Muricidae > Rapana > Rapana venosa. The sequence continues at coordinate 20,114,202 of CM054157.1, forward strand.
AGGACGTAGTGGAAGGTAGGGTGGGGTAGAGGATGACAGGGTGGAGAGTAAGGTAGTGTAGGATAGGGTGGACGGTAGGATAGAGGAGGGCAGGGTGGAGGTTGGGTAGCATAGGGTAGGACAGGGTGGAGTTTTGGGTAGAGGAGGATAGGATAGAGGGTAAGGTAGAATAAAGAAGGACAGAGTGGAGGATAGGGTAAAGTAGAGAACGACAGAGTTTAGGGTAGGGTAAAGTAGAGGACGACAGGGTGGAAGGTAGGGTGGGATAGAGGAGGACAGGATGGAGTGCCTAGTAAAGGACAACTGGGTGGAGGGTATGGTAGAGATGAACAATGGAAGGATAGGATAGAGTAGAGGACGACAGGGTGGAAGGTAGAGTGGGCTAGAGGAGGACAGGGTGTAATGTAGGGTAGAGTAGAGGACGACAGGGTGGAAGGTAGGGTGGGGTAGAGGACGACAGGGTGGAAGGTATGGTAGGGTAGATGGGGACAGGATTGCAGGTAGGGTGGGGTAGAGGACAAGATGGAGGGTGGGGTAAAGGACAACAGGGTGAAGGGTATGGTAGAGGTGAACAAGGAGGAGGATAGGGTAGGGTAGATGATGTCAGGGTGGAGGTTATGGTAGGGTAGATGATGACTGGGTAGAGGGTGGGGTAGGGTAGAGGAGGACAGTGTGCATGGTGGGTAGGGTAGAGGACGACATGGATGAAGGTAGGGTGGGTTAGAGTAGGAAAGTGTGGAGGGCAGTGTAGAGGACGAGAGGGTAGAGGGTGCTTTAGGGCAGAGGAAGACAGGGTGGATTGCAGCGTAAGGTAGAGGAGGTCAGGTTGAGGTTGGAATAGAAGACACGGTGGAGTAGATAATGGCAGTGTGAAGGGTAAGGTATACGAGGAAAGGAAGGAGGGGAGGGTAAAAGAGGACAGGGTGGTATTGTGTAGAGGAGAACAGGGTGGAGAATATGGTAGAGGAGGACAGGGTGGAGGGAAGGGTGTAAGAGGAAAGGGTGGGGTTTGGTAGAGATGTACATGGTGGAGGATAGGGTAGGGTAGTGTAGGACAAGGTGGAAGGTAGGGTAGGGTAGAGGACGGCAGGGCGGAGGGAAGGGTATAGGTGGACAGGTTGGAGGGTGGGGTGGAGGAGGACAGGGTGGAGCGTAGGCTAGAGGAGGACAAGATGGAGGGTAGGGGAGGATAGATGAGGATAGGGCGGACTGTAGGGTAGGGTAGAGTACAACAGGGTAGAGGTTGGGGTAGAAGAGGACAGCTTGGGGGTAGAGTAGAGGAGGTCAGGGGGTAGGATGCGATAGAGGAGGACAGGGTGGAGGGCAGGGGAGGATAGATGAGGACAGGGTGGACTGTACGGTAGGGTAGAGTACAACAGGGTGGAGGTTAGGGTAGGTGAGGACAGCTTGGGGGTAGGGTAGAGAAAGTCAGGGGGTAGGATGCGGTAGAGGAGGACAGGGTGGAGGGTGGAATAGAGGAGGACATTGTGGAGAGTTGGGTTTAGGAGGACAGGTGGAGGATGCGGTAAGGGAGGACATGGCGGAGGGTAGGGTAGAGGTGGACAGGTTGGGGTTAGGGTAGAGGACAGAGTGGGGGGTTGGGTAGGGTAGATGGAGACAATGTGGATGAGACAAAGACAATGATAAATTCTTTTATTTCGAGGATAAAGAATAAGCACACATGTGCTTTTTTACATCCAGTCCCCGCCCTTAGGGATATATATGAAAATAAAATAAAACAATGCTAATAGTAATACACTCACACAATATACGGAAAAAATATCTACACAAAAATCCCCACAAAAATCACCGAAGAGAGAGAGAAGAGAGAGAGAGAGAGAGAGAGAGAGAGAGAGAGAGAGAGAGAGAGAGAGAGAGAGAGAGAGAGAGAGAGAGAGAGAGAGAGAGAGAGAGAGAGAGAGAGAGGAAAGCGAGAGAGAGAAAGTAACAATTAGTAAGAAAGAAAGCAAAACAGAAAACACAGAAGCAAACGAGAAAATAGCAAAGAAACCAAGAGTAAAACAAAAGCGGGAAAAACAACAAGGGGAAAGGGGACAACCGAATAATCCCCCCTCCAAAAAAAGCCCAAACCTAAACCAAAACAGAACCAAACAAAGCAAAATATAATAATATAAATGAGAACAAACTAAGTAAATAGTATCATTTTAGCTAACAGAAGGAAACGTCAAACATTCTTTGTGCTTTTATTGGAAGCAACAGCAATAATAAACTACACAAAACAAATATTGTATAAGCAGTTTGCATCCCCATGCACACGTACACGTACACGTACACACACACACACACATATATACACACACACGTACACATACACGCGCGTGCGCGCGCGCACGTACTCACACCATGCATCAATGCCAAAATCAAATCTTTGTGAATATCATGTATAGTCATAAAAAGGACATCTGCACTTTGGAATAAGCTATACATAATTGGTACGCTCAAAAAAAGTTATCAAAATAAAACATTCACTAAATCTCAAATACAGTCAACTTACACAATAAAACTGAAATATTAAATCTGATAAAGCATTCAACAGGATACTGATTGTAAACACGACAATTAAATCTATAAGCAAACAATAAAAGGAGAGGACGAGAGTGAGAGAGAGAGAGAGAGCATCGCACAGTACATTTTGAATCCATATGATATTGCATACAGTTTTCAATTCATCAACACTATCACCATGAGCAATTACTGTGATTTAATATTGTACATGTTAAGATCGTCCTAGGGTCATGATAAAGAAGTAGGATAGTGGAAAGAAATCATTTCTAGAAATCAGTTTTCAATAACACAATAGCGATATACAAGTAAAACATTCACACTTATACAGAGAGAGAGAGATAGAGAGAGAGAGGGATGGGGGAGAGAGAGGGGAATAATTTGGTATAATGTAAGGGAGGATATATTTACTTTGTTTCCAACATATCAAGTGTAGATTTTTATTTTTGATGCGTCAAGTGGATGAAACAATGACTTTTGAAGACTGTTAATGATTGGTGTTTTCTAATTGAATCAGGAAGGGAGTTCCACAGCACAGGGTCTGAGTAAAGTCAGCTAGATTTGAACAAATCTATTCTTAGGATTTGGACACTCGGCTTTTCAGTATTTCTGGAATGATTCATTTGGAACTTGTCTTTTAAGGATGAGGGAACACTTCCTGTCATTATCTTAAACATCCTGAGGCCTTTGTTAAATCTTAGTCTTTGGTGAAGGGGAAGAATATGTAACTGAGTATAATCCACATCTAGTAAGGTAGTCTTCTTCAGAAGAATCAGCTTAAGAACACGTTTATACAGCATATATTGTTTCATAGTGTTTTGGCACTTGCAGAATCCCACAGGCTTGAAGCATAATATAATAGAAGAAATGTATAATGTATAAGCTTGAAAGAAATTTTTTCTAGAATGAAAGTCAAGAAAATGTTTGATTTTATCAGTTTGTATATCTCTTTGAGACAATATATTTGCACATGATGGGATAGTGATGGTAACCACTGAGATTTTCATCAATTGTTACTCCTAGAACTTTTGTGGTGAGAGTCTGTTCGATGTTTCCTTTTTCCATATGTGTTGAGAAAAGTTATGAGATAAGATTTTGTACGCTTTTGTCTGGTAGTGAGAAGCATGCATTTTGGTTTTTGGGGGAGATAGACATGTGTCTAGTTCAGTCCATTTGACAAGATCATCAATGCTTTTTTTGGGCAATGTCTTTTGCAATAGATTAATGTCGTATGGCTATATGTATTGTTGTGTCATCAGGAAAAATGTTGCGCTATTTGATTGATATGGAAGGAAGGTCATTTATGATAATGAACGAAATCGGTCCCTAAGATGGATCCCTGTGGTAGTCCATAATGGAATGGGTTTTAGTGTGGATGTGACGTAGCTATTTTGAACCACACTGTTGAATGTTTGTAATATAAGAGCCAGAGAAGTTCTAAAGTATTGGAGAGAGATTATAAGGTCCTACTTTTTACGAGAATTCTGCGGTCAATTGTTATCAAATGCATTTTTGAAATTTACAAATATACTCCACAAAATTTTATTGTCATTAATGTTTGACAGCCAATTGTCTACAAGACTACAATGCGTATGGAACGAGTGATTTTTTTCTAGATCCCAGACTGATTTGGGTGAAGTAAGTTGCTAAGCACTATATGAATGGACTAGATGTTATAATATGTTTTTTTCCATGCGTTTAGAAAGGTAAGATATAATGAGATTGACCTATATTTGGAGGGATCGGAAGTGTCTCCGGCTTGTGGATCGGAAAATCACCTACATTTTGAAGGCGTTGGGGAATTAGTTTTCTTATGAAAGACGAAGGTTATAGAATGCTTATCCAAGTGTCTGTAAATAACTGGACTAGAGTTTAGTATCTGCCATCCTATTCCATCAAGACCACGCGCCCTTGGATGTTTAGTGTAGTCAATAATTATTGACCTCGAGAAACAGATATGACTGGTAATGTGGAGTTTTTTTGATGTATACGCTTTTCTTGGCATATTGTTTTAATTCATTAGATCACACTCACTGGTTTTCGAGTTATCATGTTAATTATGTTAGAAGAAATATAATGAAGTGATTCTTAAGTTTTTAGACAGAAATATCTTTAATTACATTAGATGTGCAGAATAATTGATTATTTGTTATTTGAGTTGAATTGCCTTCCATAGATTCTTTGACTTTTGTTAGGATGATAGAGATCTTGGTAATATTATCCCTTTTCTCCTCTCCGTTTTTGTGAGTTTATGGCATTTCTTAAAGTTTTTGCCTCCATCAAAATATTTTATGTTCTTTAAGAAATATCTAAATAACATGCTTTTTCTAGTTCCTCCTTTGTAAACCAAGCGGTTTTGCGGATAATGTTTGATCCTTAATGGTTTTTAATGGCATGTTTGTTATAATTTCAGTAAAAACTTTTATACCAGAACTCATTGCCAGGTCTGGATCAGTAATATTGAATGTTTCCGAGAGCATGGAACTGCTTAACTCTTGTAAGAAAAGCTGCTCATTAAATTTTGCAAAAGAATGATAGGTTATAGTTTTATGACC
>CM054157.1:20126779-20141779 GCA_028751875.1 Rapana venosa
GTCCCTTTTTCTTTTTTTCTTCTTTCTTTTTTTTACTGGGGTTACTGGGGGAGGGAAGGGGGCCAGGGTTCAAGCCTGCAACGTGAATCATGAGCATTTTTCAGTTCTTCCTTCTTTAAAAAGTGTTCATCTCTGTCAACTACTCGAAAAGCCAAGGCGGGTTTGAATCTTGGTCATTTCAAATGAACAGCAGCTGCAGTAGGATGGTCTTCGCTGTTAAGACAGTAGGCCCTACAGGACAGAAGGCCTCTGAAGACTTCAACACTTTGCCAAAGACCACAGAAGAAGTAGGAGAGACACAGGGTTCGACAAGTTTTCCTCCCAGCTGGTGACTTGATTTTCAGCCTTTCCTCTGCAACACACACCCATGGGCCACATAGGGGCAAGACATCAACCTACTGCCCTCCCTGAAACACTGAAGGGATGACTTGTGTCCTGGAGATTCCTGACAGCTCTAAGTTCATCAGCGAGCTCTCTTTGTCAAAGTCAGGGAATGCATTGGTGAGTTGAAAATTGTTGTTAGTGTTTGAGTTGTTGGTTTGTTTTGTTGTTGTTTTGTTGTCATCTTCGTTGATTAAAGCTTACTTTGAAGATCACCAAGATTCTTTCTTCTTTTTTTTGTAGAGTAAATATGTTGGTTAGTTCTGTTGTCATCGTCGATGTTTAACGCTTACTTTGAAGATCATCAAGATTTTTTTTTTACAGTAATGTTTTGGTTAGTTCTGTTATCGTCATTGTTTAAAGCTTAAACTTTGAAGATCACCAAGATGCCAAGAGTTTCTTGTGCATTCGCACTCGTGATTCCCGATTATATCATACTCATCCGAAAGATTTTCGGGGTGCAGTGGGAAGGGTGGGGGGAGAGATGGAGGGAGTGGAATTTGTACTAACAACTCTAGGGGAAAGTAACCTCTTGAATGGGTGTCTCGGTGGTGGTTTGAACCTGGGCTTCATCTTAGGGCGTCAATCGCAAGCTTTGCTCTTGCTATCTCGCTCACACACACACACACACACACACACACACACACACCACATGCGCACACACACACACACACACACAAACACACAATTTTGTCTTCTTTTTTACTAGAGATATTGACCAGAATGCAAAACTGTATGTTTAGATATATACTCTCTGATCGCTCGAATGTCAGATATAGCAGAATGTTAAAAACTATTTTGTCTTGTACATGTTTTTCGGAATTATACATTTTACCGTGTGTGCGAAGTTTTTTTCTTTTTTGTTTCTCGACTACTGTTCTAAGGTTCATCAATGATGACATTTTGCGTATGCGACCATTTTCGCCTACCATTCAGGTAGCCACAATCCGACTTCAGGAATGATGTCTAAACACACCAGTGTGCATTCTATAAAAATAATCTTTTTTCCCAGGGGTGGGTGGGGAGGGAAGCAGGGTTCAGAGCTCAGTGGTCAAAGTGACCGACACTGTAATTTCTTTTGCTAGAAATTTCACAGCATAGGTTGGGGCCTTGGCCAAGCAACCTAGGAGGAATTTTCACCTGGAGCCCAAACTTTTTTTGTCTCCTCGCTGCAGCTCCGAGTGTTCACCTTAGGTGAGATTGTTGAGCTTACCCCCCTACCCCCACCCCCTAATGAATTCTGTATTTCTAAGATCACAATGAATAAGTATGACGCCGTTTCAGGCGATCATTCCCAACTTCATTCAAAGGTACTTAATTATAAAACAAGTTAGCTCAATGTACCTCAGCTTTCGATACTTTCTACCCAGTTGCCCTGTAACAATTGCGTATTATGCAGAGTTGTTTCTGAAATTGATAAACATTTTAGGGGGGGGGGGGGGGGAGGGGGGCAGAGCTCAGTGGTTACAGCTACTGACTTCCAATCTTGAGGGATTTCATAACACAAGTTCGGGTCTTGGTTTCACCGTCTACATGGATTTTTTTCTCTGGAGCTAAAATTTACCGTAACTCGGTCTCAGAGAATCATGTGGTCTTTTTTTAAATTTTCCTTTCTCAGAAAGAGCTCTGAAGTTCACCCTCGGCGAGATTTTGCGTATGCGACCACTTTTTGGGCACCATTAAGATAGCCGCATTCTGACTTCAGGGATGCTGTGTAAAAACACCATGTGCATGTTTTTGAGATTGTGTCATCCATCCCTACCAGCACGAATTCGCCTACTCTTTTAAAAGATAAACAAGTTTTAATGTGTGCGCCAGATGTTCTTTGTGCGTTTGCACACGGGACCAAGGACTTTTCGGGGAGTGGAGTAAGTAAGGTAAAGGTAAAGGTGTCCCATAACCTATGTGGTCGTAGGGGAGCGAGGCATCAGAGACCTCAACTTCTCAAGGGTCCAGCATATTGGAGGACGGCGCTCATCTCCTCCCCCTCGCCTGCTATTTACCTTACCCTAGACCCTAAAAGACATAGCACGGTACCCATTTACATGTTGGGGGAACTAGGGAACAGTATGAACCAAGGTACGCAAACATCCAACTGTAACCACGCGCGATGCAGCTTAACCTTCGGCTGGGGGAATAAGGGACTGATTGAAAAACAACAAGGGAATACTCCCCTCAAACCATGTGCCTCTGTGGCAGGCTTGAACACCGGGCCCCGTCAATCACAACAAAACGCAGCCACTTGAACCGCGAAGTTATCCCGCTCCCTTTCTGCTCCTTTTTTGGTCGTCCGATTTTATTTTTGGGGTGAAAAAAGTTACGTAGACCTAATGCAATGATAGTTGTGTTCATGGTTCTTTGTCACCCACTCCTTCACCATGATTACACCCATCTCACACAAAGATCATGGAGACCCCATCAATGGTCTTCTAGTCACCAGATCTTTACCAGTGATCATCATCCTTTCCTCACCAGAGATCATGGGAAAGACGCCATTCATGGTCTTTGTTCACCAGAACTTTACCAGGTTCATCATCCTTCTACCAGAGATCATGGACGACGCCATACTCAGGTCCTTTGTCACCAACAATCTTTCACCAGTGATCATCACCCTCTCTCATCCAGAAGATCATAGGAGACGCCCATTCATGGTCTATGACCACCAGATCAATCCCCAGAGATATCACCCTGCTCACCAGATATCTGAAGATGCCCAAGGCCCCACGATGTTGGAGCGCATGACCCAGAACATTGTCCAAGATCCCCATGACTCAATGACAGAAGTCAGAAATGTAATGGCTTAAGGGATTTAGAATGGGAGATAGGAGAAAGTGCTTCACCGAATCCCTGAAGGGACAGACGCTAGTGTCTCACTGCACTGGTTCCGATGCCCAGGGATGTAAACAATCCATGCGCCGTCTTCGTCTTCCACTGATGAACACGCAGTATAGAGTTTGGGGGCTTAGGTAATCTGAGGTTGGAGAGCGCTCCTTATTACCTCTCCATTCTCGAAACACTTTTAGGGACTAGATGCGACGAGACATCGCCCTCCGACATTTCATCAACCCTGTCTTCTATTTACTTCTTTTCTTCTCTTCTTATCTTCAAACACACTCAGACAGCCAACTACTGATGCCGTCATAGGACGGAAAGTGCGCTGTACGCCGCTACACGCCTGACAAGTCAGCCCCGGCATTTCACTTCGACGCGTTACCTACGGCATGAGGTAGGGTTTCTAAGTATCCGCTGCCTTGCACTCTCTGACAACCTCACGTCCCCCACAACATTGTCTTCCAGCACTTTCTCTACCTCTGGATCCTTCCTACTTGCGCCGATCCTCACGGAAGTCATGGCATTGGTGGCCGACAAGTTGTCCCATGGGATTCGTATCTCAGTTTCTGGGCTTGTTGTCTCTCAACAGTTTTCGATCAACGCATAATCAAGAGCAGCAACAATGCATAAGAGCTTTACATCAACCGCAACAAGTAGCCCCCCCTCATAGCATCTAAACGCATCAAGAGCATGCATAACGCATCAAGATCTTGCATACAACGCATCAAGAGCAGCAACAATCGCATCAAGAGCTTGCTCAACGCATCAAGAGCTTGCATCAACGCATCAAGAGCCAGCTTCAACGCATCAAGAGCAGCCATCAACGCATCAAGAGAGCTTGCATCAACGCATCAAGAGCTTGCATCAAACGCATCAAGACTTGCATCAACGCATCAAGAAGGCTAGATAAACTAGCAGAACAAAGAGCTTTACGTCCGTTCTGAAGCAGTATCAAGCGCCACATCGTTCGCAAAATCGTCGTCCGGAGCAATAGCAGCACAGCGCAACATCCGTCGTCGGAGCAGCATCAAGCGCAACATCGTCGCAACATTCGTCGGCGAGCCAGCATCAAGCGCAACATCCGTCGTCGAGCAGCATCAAGCCGCAACATCGTTCGTCGGAGCACAATCAAGCGCAACATCGTCGTCGGAGCAGTATCAAAAGCAACCTCGTTAGAGCATCGTCGTCGGTGCAGTATCAAGCGCAACATTGTCGAATCATCGTCGGAGCGGTAGCAAGAGCAACATACTCGGAGCATCGACGTCGGAGTAGTATCAAGCGCAACATCGTCGTCGAAGCAGTATCAAGCGTAACATCGTTGGAGCAGTATCAAGCGCATTATCATTGTCGGAGCATCGTCGGAGCAGTATCGAAAACATTCGTCGGAGCAACGTCATCGGAGCAGCATCAAGAACATCATCGTCGTCGGAGCAGTATCAAGAACAACATCGTCGTCGGAGCAGCATCAAGAACATCTTCGAGCTCGCCAGAGCATCAACAGACAGAACATCAATCATTGTCGAGCAGTATCCAAGCACAAACATGGTCGACGGAGCAGTCATCAAGCACAACATTGTCGCTGGAACAATATTAACCAGCATCATCGCTAGAGCAGTATCAAGAGCAACATCATCGCAACAATCGCAACATTGTTGCCGCAGCAGTATCAACGCGCAAACACGTCACCGGAGCATATCAATAGCAACATCATCGTCCACCGAGTAGCAGTATAAGAACATCGTCGTCGAGCACTACACCAAGAGCATATTCGTCCGTTCTGATCAGTATCAAGCGTGCAACAATGTCGTCGAGCAGTATCATGCACAACATTGTCGTCGTAGCAGTAACAAAACATCGTTCGCGGAGCAGCATCATACGCAACATTGTCATCGGAGCATGAGCACCAAAACATCGTCGTCGGAGCAAAATTTAAGAACCAGCCATCATCATTAGAGCAGTTTCACAAAATCACCAGCAACAATCACGCAACATTTGTTGCCCGCACAGTATCAAGTGCCACATTTGTCGTCGAGCAGTATCAGGAACATCGTCGTCGGAGCAGCATTAAGAGCAACATTGTCGTCGCAGCAGTATCAAATGCAACTTCGTCGCAACAACATTGTCGCAGCAGTATCAAGAACAACGTCGTCGGAGCAACATCATCGTCAGAGCAGCATCAAGAGCAACATCATCGCCGGAGCAGTATCCACAACTCAAAAATGTAAGTACACGCACACAATTGTTGTTGCTGTGTTCCTCATGTCTTAGAGCTTCAATGTCTCCTCACAAGGTGAGAACTTTTGTGTACGCGACTGCTTCCCCCCCCCACCGCCCCCCCCCCCAACCTTTAAAGTAGCTGCATTCTGTACTCGGATGAGATTTCTAAACTCAACCCTGTAGGTGTCTTGTGCATGTATTTTTAATATACTCTACATCTGCTCCTACATCCACAACACGCAAAAGCCTACATCTTCTTGGTTTTTAATGGATGATGCAAAAGATGTGTGTTAAGCGTTTGTTTACGCACTTCGGAACCTCGGTTTATAAGTTTCACGGAAGGACTTCAGGAGAGTAGAGTCTCTGTACTGATTTGTTAACTCCAGGGAAAACGCCATTCCCTTGAACTGGGGATGTGGTTGTGACATCCAGAACGGTTTAGATCACAAGCGCATAGTTTTCAACCACTATGCTATTCCACCCCCTCAACATTTCTCAATTTTTAGCTCCACCGTTTTTAAAATGTATTGCGATCGCTACCGCGTAAAAGCTTAGAATCAGCGGTTGCCAGCGCGACAATATTTAGGTTTTTACAAAACCCGCAAGTAGAACACAGAATGACACTCTAAAGCATTGGCAAGTCTCATCTTAATTTTGTCCACACAAAAATATGAGGAAATTCCAAACTTTTATCCTTTTATTTCTAGAAGGATAATGGAATAAAGAACTCTGTGCTTTTTAACAATCCTGATCCCGTATGTATGCGGTTATGTCAAGTTTGCGTCATCGTTCCCACCAGTACCACAAGAACTACTCTTCGAAAATGAACGGCTTTAAACGTGTGGCAAGATGTTTCTGCGTGCGTTCGCACACGGGTCACCTTTTAATAGTACTCATCCGAAGGAAGAATAATTTTCTCATCAAGAGCTGTTGAGATTAATCCTTGAGACCCTAAATTCAGAAGTCTTCAGACAAACAACACATGTCTAACTTATAGTCATTTAGCTATCACAATCCACTGGCACAGAGTCACGACGCTTCAATAATTACACTGGCTTAATTGGCAAACATTCCTATTTTGCACTGACGTCCAAAGCTGAAAAAATCATTTCATTTATATTCTTATGATATATGACTATGAAAACTCGTAACCAACTAGAAAATAAAATATGACGTACTAAAGCTAATAAGAGCAGTGTGGTAATTGAAATCATTAATTGTATTACATATACCCCTTCAAGTCATAAAAGATCTCTGTCCTGAAATTCGGGATTCTCTCACCCAGAAAAACGCGTCGCCAAAGAGCAGCCCACCCATTATTTTTCCTTTTACCAGTCTGCATATGTACGTTTTCCCTATCAGTGTGGCTGTTTTCCTACAAATTTTGCCAGGAAACTCTTCTTGTTTCGGTGGGTTTCTTTAACTTGCCCACTAAAAGGGGGATCACACAAGACCTGGTCTTCTTTACATGCCCCACTATGCACCACATTCTACCCCCAGGATACGCAATGCCCCGCCTAAAAACGAGGTGATGCACACAAGACCTTGGTCTATCATCACATCTCCAAGAAAGTATCACCCAGACCACGACCACTCATGGATCTAACCCAATGCCGGTAAGGTTTCGGCACATAACAGGGATCGAACCACTGCAGTCGGGACATCCTAGGCTCTGCAGGTGCATTACCTCTAGACCACGCTCCACAAATAGAAACATATAGCCGCCCCGAATTACTGAAAACATTGTCTTTTTACCAAGAGTGCTCTGTTTTCCTTCTTCTGGTACTATTTTCAAATTCCGTGTCCATAGTCTTCTGAATACGTCCCTAAATGCTGTAGTCCTTATTTTTTTCTTTCTTTTTTTTTAAAAAGTGGTTCCGTAGGCAAGTGCTTCACATCAAGGTTCACAAATCGTGGGATTTTGCATATGACCACCGCGTTTTTTTTCCTTTCTCACTTACTTCAGGAATGATGTCTAGTCACTATTATAATTTTTACCAATTGTTATTTCATTTCGTGGATAAACGAATAAGCTTTTCATGTGCTTTCTTCTATCATCCTGTTCCCCGTGTGTATGCAGTTTTGTATATTTTCGTCAATTCCGTTTCCCACCTCCGGAACGACAATGGCCAACTCATCCGAAAAGCCAAACGGGTTTTAATAACGTGCATGCAAATGTTTCTGCGGTGGCCTAAATACATTCCAGCGTTTGCACGCCATCTTTCTTTTTTCTGTTTGAAATGTTGTCATAGTTCCTACCCTCGTGCCAAGGCCTACTCTTTTGAAAAGCGGCATATGGCGGTTTTAACCAGCTGCGCCAGAAGTTCTTCTTGCGCGCGTTCAAACACAAGACCAGGGTTTATAGTCTCGATCTGCACGGACTATAGTGCGCCAATGGAGGAAAAACTTCTTGAACGCTCAGACAGTCAACCTATTTGTTTTTTCACCTGAGCTCCGCAAATGGGTATTGATAACTGGTGGGGGGGGAGGGGGGGGGGGGGGAGGCGGAGGATAGGGGTATTCCTCTATAAAAGAATGCTTTAGTATGGTTATATCGAAAATCACAGGACCCTAAAAAGATCACAAGGGGAGGTGCAAAACACAGAGCCACACTTACACCCCCAACTAAATATAGTTTTTTGAAAATTTAAAAAAATAAAAAAATATTATTTGAAGATAATGAAAAATAAGCACCTCTCCATGTAGTGATATTTTTTTTGCATCCAGTCCTTTTGTGATGCAGTTTTGGTAAATTGTTATGTCAGTACCCCAACTACCACTGGCACACAAACATCTAATCGCGCTTATAAAAAGGCCGAACAGGTTGTTTAAAAAACATGACGACAAGATGTTCTGCTGCATGTGTTCGCAACGCGGGACCTCGGTTTATAGCCTCCATATTCCGAAAGGACTTTTGATCCCATTAAGACATACCCTTCGATCACGCGTTCTAACCCACTAGCTCTCTTATCTCTCCCCTACCACCCCACCTCCCCCTCCTTCCCTCCTATCCCCATGTCCAGTTTAGAATCAGTTGTTTCTTAAAAAACAATTTCCTTTTAAAAAAACCACCCCCCCCCCTAAACCCCCCCCTTTAAAAAAAAAACAAAAAAAAAGCCCTAAACCACCCCTCCCAAACCCCCCTAAACAAACGCCAACCCCCACTTCTCTTTAAAACCCCCCCCCAAAACCCCCCCCCCCCCCCCCCCCCCCCCCCCACCCAACCTCCATCTAATATAAAACCACCACCCCACCAAAAAAAACACAAAGAAAACCCAAATGGAAATCGCAGGTTGAGCTGAATTTGTATTCCCGATCATCAACCAAATACTACGGAATCCAAAAAGATTATTTATTTTAGCATTCTTCTTCAATTTCGAGGATAAAGGAACAACAACGCTCTCCTCACGTGCGTTTTTTATATTACATCCAGTCCCCGTGTGTAATGTATTTTTGTATATTTTTCACACTCTACTTCCCATACAGGCCACACCATTGGGCCCTAAACCTCTTTCAAAAAACGAACAGGATTTAACATGGGTGTCCAAAAATATCTGCGTGCACAACACACCGCCCCTCCCTCGCTTTATGTCTCGTACGGAAGATATTTCTTTTCTGGGGAGAGTGGAGTTGGCGCTGAATGTAAAACTCTAGGGAAGAAATCCCCTTGAACGGGATTTGAACACAGGATCGTTCAGATTGCGAGCGTAAGTTCCTAACCACTAGGCTATCCCGTCGCCCCCCCCCCCCCCCACCCCCCCCCCCCCCCCCCCCCCCCTCATCCCCCCCCCCCCCCCCCCCCCCTCCTCCCCCCCCCCCCCCCCTCTCCTCCTTTAGGAACCGTGAACGTGCTCAAATACGCAGGGTTTTTTGGTGGTGGGGGTGGGTGGGTTGTTTAGATAGCATTGATACATTTTTAAGTGACTGAATTGATATGTTTGATCATGTCAACTGTGGGGATTACTAAGGTTGGTTGTTGTTGATGCTGTTTTCAGGGGTTGTGGTGCCGAGCCAAAGTACCAAGCAGCGCAACGGCCTGAAGTGACCAGTTCCAGACTACAGGTAACGGTCAACGAGGAAGAGGACAAGATTGGATCGGAATGAACTTTTTAAAAAATGAATTCAAGTTATTGGTTAGTTCTCAAAGAACTTTTTGTCTTCATACATCTCGCGGGACTAGCAAACATTTTTGCTTTCTCAGCAGAATCAAACCAAACGATTAGGAAAATACCTTCATGATAATCTATCCCTCAAAATGCTTTATATTTTTTCCTTCTTCCTCAAAAGCTCGGACAGCAACTACTGTCTGTCATAAGAGCAAAAATGCGTTGTGCTGCGGTCAAGCGCCTGTCAAATCGGGTCCAGCACATCCCACTTCAACATGGGAGAGAACTGTTATCTTTTAAGCCTTTCTGGAAAATGGGCAGGTGAATGGACCAAGAAGGAAACATATAAAGGGGATGACATGAAGAAAAGGAACAAGGCAGAAACAATGAGTGGGATAGAAAAGAGGGGAATTCTTTGCACAGAATTTCCAAAAGGGGGATGCTATTTATACGGACGCCCCCCCCCCCCCCCCCCACATCCCCATGGGGATTTTTTTTTATAAATAGAAAATATGTAAATATGTTCCATAAATAATGCAGCCGTTGGGAACTGTGTCGGAGACGCACAAAAATAGGAAATTGGAAAATTTAACGATTGAATAGTCCGATGAATTGTGCCTGAGTTTAAAAAAACAACGAAACTTTACAATGGATCCTGGTCATGAATAACTCTACCCAGACCTGTTTCGTTGCAAAATCCGAGAGAGCAGTTCAACTTTGAAGTTTTCTGATGATTCATTGAAATCCGAGAGAGTAGTTCAATCGGAATATAGATCAAATTTTGATTATAGCAAAATTGGTAACGATTTTTCGTGACATAAACAAATCTGAGTGATTAATTTTACCAGTTGTATACCGATTCCAGCTTTCTCTCTATCTGTCTCTGCCCTCTTTCTCTCTGCCACTTCCCTTCCCTCCCTCTGTGTGAGTGTGTGTGTGTGTGTGTGTGTGCGCGCGCCGCCGCGGGCCATTTTACGTGAGTGGGGTGTGCGCGTGTGTGCGCGTTGTGCGTGTGTGTGCGCTTGCGTGCGTGTATGCCGTGCGTGCGCGTGTGTTTGTGAGTGTGCGAGCATGTGTGTGTTGTGGGGAGGAGGTACCCCTGTTGGAAGGAGAGGTAAGGAAGGGAAAGGGGTACTTAGGAGGGGTCGTCGGGTAGAGCCGTGAGGTAGAAAAAAAGACTGGCTATTTTTCTTACACGTTTAATTTGGACTCTTTTTTTTTTTTTTTAAGGGATTGAGCTTGTTCAAAACTGTTTCGATATCATGGCCACAGTGGGGGGGGGGGTGGGGGCGAAACTGTTAAAGCAACTTGCCAAAAATCTTCCGGCTTAAAATTGCTTCAAATTTGGGCCATAACGGAATAAGCACTTAAATCGGGGCTCCGTTGCATGCGTTTTTTGGGGGAAATAGTCAACCCTTTCCCCTGGGGCACAAAAAGGGCCCTACATTTGGGAAAAAGGCTAAAAGGGTTTTTTACGTGTGGGGAAAGATGCACAAGCTTTCCCAAAACACTGGGCACCTCGGGTTTACAGTTTTATTTCAAAAGACTATCGCGGGAGGAAAATAAAGAAAACCTGAAAAAATTTGCAACCCAAGCTAGTGCAAAGCCTTACCTTTTTCACAGACTGGTGAATTTGATTTAGCCCAGCTTTGCGAGCTTTGAAACCGTTGTGTCTAACTTCACACCCTTTTGTCAAAAGAGCAGTTGTGTCCCCTGTCCCTCAACCACCAGCTACAAACCCTTGCGCTTTGTTGAATAACCTGGCACTTGCAGGGGCTAACCTCCCCCCCAACCCTGGCCCCCCATTGGACACAACAGGGAGGAAGAAAAAGGGTTTTGTAACTGACAAAAAGGCTCAAATTTTTTTCTTTTGAAGCGTTGGTGGGAGGAGGGGGTGGTTTTTTAGAGTAAAATTCTGCGTGCCTTTCGACACGGACTTCATTTAATCGCTTTCCGAAGAATTTTTTAAATGGGGTTGGCACTGTGTTAACCCAAAGAGGAAATTTTCCGCTTGAATAAGACCGAACCCGGGATCAGCAATCACAAGGGCCTGCCAACTCTTAACCGACCAGGGTATCCCCCTCCCTCAAAAAAAGAAGAGGGGGGGGGGGGGGGGGGGGGGGGGGGGGAAGGGGGAGTGAAGAGAGAGAGAGGGGGGGGGGGGGAAAAAAGAAGAGAAGGGGCAAATGGCGGAGAGAGAGAAGAGCGCGGGGGGGAGAGGAAAGTGTTTTTTCGTTTGGGGTGTGGGGGTTGTTTTGTTTTGTGGGTGTGTGTGTTTTTGTGTGGGTGTTTTGGTTGGTGTTTTTTTGGTGGTGTGTGTTTTCTGCTTTCGTGCATGCGTGCTTTGTGTGGTTTTGTTTTTTCTGCATGCACATAATGGAATGGGTATACCACAGGCATTTGCATCCCACCCGTTATCTTCGGCGCCCCATTGTGAAAAAAGATATTTTTTTCCGGCTGTTTTTTTACCGATTTAAGTAAAGGAAAATAACCCGGGCGGAAATTTTAAAAGGATGGAGGAAAACATTGAAGCTTTCGAAAAAAAAAAAAAACCCTTTTTGGATTTTTTTATAATAAAAAAACTCCCTTTACCTTTTTTTTTTCCCAACCTTTTTTTTGAAAAACCAGATACGCAGTGGCCCGGGGGAGCTCCCCCCCTCCCCCCAATTTTGGGTTTTAAGCAGAGGGTTGAGCTTTCTAGAAGGATGACCGTTCGTGCGTCTGGGGCTTTTCCAAAATTTTTCCCCCCCTTTCACCCCCTTTTTTAAAGGGGGGGGCCTGTCGTTTTTAAAGGGGGCGGGGAAAGGGTAAAGCAGCAGGGAGGGGAAAATGGGCGAAAACCCTTTTAAAGATGGGGCCCCTTAGAGAAGCTCGATTTTCCCCCGACTTTTCACCCGCCCCCTAACGACTGAAATAGGCAAAGGGGAGAAATTTTTTCCAAATTTTTTTATTTTTAAGGTAAAACCCAAAAATTTTCCTTTTCTTTTTTAAAAAAACCTGAACCAAAAAAACCCTTTTTGGGTATTTCTTTTTAAAAATGGGCAAAAAATTTTGCGGAAACCTTGTAATGGGTGCCCCGGGTTTCCTTTTTTCCCTTTTTTCCTTTGCGTTTAGTTTTTCCCCCGTGGGTCAGGAAAATCCCCATTACCCGGGTTCATAGTTTTCCAGCCCATTGTTTAACTGCACACCCTTTGCTTTTTTCCCTAGCAATCTTTTGATTTTCCCATACAAAGAAAAGGGAATAAAGATAAAAACCATTGAGAAAAAAAAATAAGTGGGAAAACAGTTGGGGGTTTCTAAACAAAAAACAAAAAGCCCCCCCCAAAACAAAATCGGGTTTGTTTTGGCAAGACTAAAGTGAAATTGTTTTTTTTTTAAATGGTTTTTCGGGGTTTCCCCACTTTTGCCCAACCTTTGTTTTAATCTGTTTTTCCCAAATTTTTCAAAAATTTTCTTTTTTTCCCAATTTGGAACTTTCCATTTAACACTTTCCTGCAGTAAGAAAAAAAATCCTTTTGAAATGTGAAAAAAATGTATCTACAGATACTGTTTTAATTTGCGTGTGGTACAGGTTGTCGGTTTTTGTTAAACCCCCTGCCCTTATTGTTTTCCCTTTTTTTTGAAATCCAAATAAAAGGGCGGGGGTTTTTTAAAAAAAACCGGGAAAAAAAAAAAGGTTTATTTCTGGTTGTTGATTTTTTATAGTTGGCCCGAAACCTTTTAAAAAAGAAATTTGAAAAAAAACTTTTTGGCTGTATTTTTTTTTTTTGGGTTGGAGTTTTAATTAAGGGTTCATTTAGGTTAAAAAGGCTGAAGAAACAGTGCCTTTCCCCAAGAAAAGGGCTGGGGGACAGCATCGGGTTTTTTAAAAGGGTTTCCCTTTTTTTTTCCTTGCTTTCAAAAAACTTTGACTTTTGTGTTGAAAAAATGTTTAGTTTTTTTGGACTCAGTTTATTTTTTTTTTTTTTTTGTTTTTTTTGGATGGTACTTTCTTTGGGTTTAAAAGGTAAAAGCACTTTACTGTTTGAATTGCCTTTTTTTCTCCTTTTTTAATTTTGCAAAAAAATAACAATTTGGGTTTTTGGGTTAAACCGTTTATTGCCCAATTGGTACCTAAGTTTATTTTTTATTCCAAAAAACCGACGGGAAAAATGAAGGGAACAAAAAACACACGTTTGGGAACCCCCCGATTTTGATTCCCTTTCTTTAAATGGGGATGATAGAGGGAATTTTACCACAAAATTTTTGTTTAATCGCATTATTTTTTTCCAAACTTTTTTAACCTGTATTTTTACAGCCCGTACAAAATTAATGAAAAAAACCCGGAAAAAATTGTGTCTTTGGGTTTTTGTTTTTTTTTTTTTAAGGGGTGAACCAAAACCCCACTGCCCAAAAGGGCTACCCACCCTGATTTCCCTTTTTCCTGAGAAAAATAAAAAAGTTTGCAAAAATTTTTAAAAAAAATAAAACTGATGTTTTGCACTTACCCCATTCAAGGTGTCTGTGTTTTCCGGGCTGAAAGATTACACTGCTAAAACTGAAAAAGGGCTTTTTGCCATTTTCCCCTTTGAAACCAAGATGGGAAAGAACAAAATTCGTTCGGGTTTTTTTTTTTTTTCCAAAAGGAATGAAAAAATTCAAAAGAAAAAACAAAAGTCAGTGTGTCTGTCTTTTGTGTCACTGCTGCAAGCTTTTGGGAAAAAGGCCACCCCCCCCCCTTCACCAAAGAAAGAGGGGCTGGAGTTTGGGGTTTTGGGTGGGGCCGGGCCTCGCAGCTGATAAAAAAGGGGAAACGGCAAAATTACTTGTCACAGGGCCGTAAAAAACCTTGTGAAAGGGAATACAAAAAATCGATTAAATTTTCCAAAAATCTGAAAATGTTCAAACAAATCGGGAAAATGTATACAAATGTGCCATGTTCAAACAAATCAGAAAAGTTTACAAAATCTTAATTTTTCAACAAAAATCTGCCACAAAAAAAAGAAAAATAAAAAAAAAAATTACAAAAACTTTATAAAGGGTTTTTGCCAGATTTCTGTCATGAATGCCCTGTTTATGTAGATATGTGGGCAAGTTTCCCGGCTACAATCTCTGTCTGTTTTTCCCTTGTCCTGCCCGGCCCTTCCCCCTTACCTTCTCCCCTTTCCTCTCACCCCTCCCCCCCAACCTCTTTTCCCCCTTTTCCCTCTCTCTCCCCACTCCCCCTCCCCCCTTATCTTCTCTCCCCCCCCTCTTCCCCCCCCCCGTTCCCCCTTTCTTTTCCCTCTCCCTCTCTCCCCTCCCCTTTACCTCCCCTTTCGTTCTCCCCCCCACCCCCTTTTTCCCTCCCTCCCCCCTTTTTTTTTAATCTCCCTCCCTCTCTCTCTCCCCCTCCCTCTTTCTCCCTCCCCCTCCCTCTCCCCCCCTCCCCCCCCCCCTTTTACCCCCCCTCTCTTCCCCCCTTTTCCCCTTCTCTTTTAGGGTG
>CM054157.1:20146779-20163867 GCA_028751875.1 Rapana venosa
TTACAGCTGGGTGTGAGGGAGGTGGGAGGCTCAAATTTACAATAATATAATAATAATAATAATAATAATAATGTATGGAATGTATATAGCGCTGAATCTTGTAAAGCAACAAATCAAAGCACTCAGATGCCTTGTTTTTTTTTAATATATATCGAGGATAATGGAATAAGCACTCATGTGCTTTTTTTACATCCAGTCCCCGTGTGTATACGGTTTTGTAAATTTTGTCATCTGCTCCCACCGGCACACAATGGCCTACTCTTTAGAAAAGCGAAACAGGATTTAACGTGTGCGCAAGATATTCTGCATAAGTTCGCACACGGGGCCTTGGTTTATAATCTAAACCGAAGGGCATTGACATTCAGCTCGATTTTTTTGTCACACCCACGCACGCACGCACACACGCACGCACGCACGCACACACACACACACACACACACACACACACACACACACACACACACACACACATTGTCATTTTCTTTTTTAAAGATTCATTTCTACCAGTATACCACCCTATCCTGCCCCTCTCAAAATATAAGGAAAAAACTATACCAAATAACTATACCACTTGTCCGAAAATACCGCAAGATCACTGTAACCACCCTATACCTTCTGTCCCAAAATACCTTAGCGTCACTGATACCGCCCTATACCGCCCCTCCCAAAATACCGCATCATCACTGTAACCGCCTATACTTCCCCTCAAAAATACGGCATCATCACTGTAACCGCCACAGACACAAGATAATGACATTTCACATTTGTTTAAACAATCCAAGATAAATTTCCAATAAATTCAGACACAAACACACACTCACACGGACACATAAACGCACATGTCAACACACAAGCACACACGCACAGACACGCCACCCACGCTGGCACACCCACGCACGCGCGCACACATGCACACACACACACACACACACACACACATTGTCAATTTCTTTTTGGAAAATTCATTTCTACCAGTATACCGCCCTATTCAGCCCCTCTCAAAATACCACGAAATAACTATACCAAATAACTATACCACCTGTCCCAAAATGTCGCAAGATCACTGTTACCACTCTATACCACCTGTCCCAAAACACCTCAGCATCACTGTTACAGCCCTATTCCACCAATCGCAAAATACGACAGCATCACTGTTACCGCCCTATACCACCCATCCCAAAATACCTCAACATCATTGTAACCGCCCTATACAACCCCTCCCAAAATACGCATCATCACTGTAACCGCCCTATACCACCCGTCCCAAAATCATCACTAAAACCACCCTATACCCCCCGCCTTTCCCACCCCCCACCCCCTCACGTCCAAAAATACCGCATAATCACTGTAACCGCCCTATACCGCCCCCTCCAAAAATACGCATCATCACTGTAACCGCCCTATACCACCCGTCCCCAAAATCAGCACTGTAAATGCCCTATGCAGCCCCTCCAAAAATACCCCATCATCACTGTAACCGCCCTATACGGCTGCTCCAAAAATACGGCATCATCACTGTAACCGCCCTATACCGCCCCTACCAAAATACCGCATCATCACTGTAACCGCCCTATACGGCCCCTCCCAAAATACCGCATCATCACTGTAAACCACGCTATACCCCCCTCCTTCGCCCGCCCCCCCCCCCCCCCCCCCCCCCTACGTCCCAAAATACCATATACATCACTGTAACAGCCTGTACAGCCCATCCTAAAATACCGCACCATCACTGTAACCGCTCTATACCGCCCCTCCCAAAATACCCCAACATCACTGTAACCGCCCTATACCGCTGATCCAAAAATACGGCATCATCACTGTAACCGCTCTATAACGCCCCTACAAAAATAAAAAAAATACCGCATAATCACTAGCTGCCCTATACCGCCCCTCCGAAAATACCACATCATCACTATAACCGCCCTATACTGCCCCTACAAAAATACCGCATCATCACTGTAACCGCCCTATACCGTTCTCCAAAAAGACCGCATCATCACTGTAAGCGCCCTATACCGCCCCTCCAAAATACCGCATCATCACTGTAACCGCCCTATACCGCCCTTACAAAAATACCGCATCATCACTGTAACCGCCCTATACCGCCCTTACAAAAATACCGCATAATCACTGTAACCGCCCTCCGACAGAGTGCCAAGTACCAACCTGTGGATGAGGGTGAACCAACAGCCTATGGATGTCCAAGTAAGGCGGCGAAAGTGACGTTGGGTCGGCCACACCCTACGGAAGGAGCCTTGCAACATCACCAGACAAGCGCTCGAGTGGAACCCTCAGGGGAAAAGGAAGAGATGGCACCAAAAACAGACCTGGAGGAGAACCTGCATAGGAGCTGAGAGACCCAGCCTGACATGGGAAGAGCCAAGACCCCTTTCCAGAGCCAGGAGAAGGTGGAGGGGTGCTGTTAAGGCCCTAAAGCCCGCTAGAGCATAAGGACAAGAAGAAAAGACTGTAACCGCCCTATAACCCCCCCTCCCAACATACCGCAATCATCAAATGTAGCACCTTATACCCTCCCTCCCCTCCCCCCTCGTCCCTAAATACCGCAAACATTTCTGTAAATGCCCTATGCCCCTCACAAAATACCGCTCATCATCCCGTACCACCCTATACTGCCCCTCCTAAAATACGCATCAAACACTGTTACCCGCCCTATACCGCCCCTCCCAAAATTTCGAATCATCACTGTAATCGCCCTATCCCTCCCCCCCCCCCCCCCCCCACCCCCCCACCCCCAACCGTCCCAAAATACCGAATCAACACTGTAAACGCTCATACCACCCCTCCAAAATTAACGCATCATCACTGTAACCGCCCTACACCGCCCCTTCCAAAATACCGCATCATCACTTTTACCACCCTATACCGCCGTGCCAAAAATACCGCATCATCACTGTAACCGCCCTAAACCGCCCCTACAAAAATACCGCATCATCACTGTAACCGCCCTAAACCGCCCCTACAAAAATACCGCATCATCACTGTAACCGCCCTATACCGCCCCTCAAAAAATACCGCATCACCACTGTAACCGCCCTACACCGCCCATCCCAAAATACCGCATCATCACTGTAACCGCCCTATACCGCCCCTACCAACATACCGCATCATCACTAGCACTGTAACCGCCCTATACCGCCCCTCCCCCAAAAAACCCCATCAAACCAAATGTAACCCGCCCTTACCGCGCTCCAAAAATACGCATCATCACTGTAACCGCTCTATAACCACCCATCCCAAAATACCGCACATCACTGTAACCGCCTATACCACCCCTCCAAAACAAAATAACCGCATCACACTAACTGACGCCCTATCCCCCCCTCCAAAATACGACATCATCACAGTAACCGCCCTATAAAACCCCTCCCTCACAAAAATACCGCATCACACTGTAAACCGCCCTATACCGCCCCTCCCAAAATAAACCCCCCTCATCACTGTAACCCCCTAAACCGCCCTTACAAAAAACCGCACATCACTGTAAACCCCCCTATAAACCGCCCCCACCAAAAACCGCATCATCAACGAAACCCGCCCATAACCGCCCCTCCAAAAATACATTTATCACTGTAACCGCCCTACATCCCCCCCCCCCCCCACCCCCCCCCACCAACCCCCCAACCGTCCCAAAAAAACCGAATCATCATTGTAAACGCTCATACCGCCCCTCCAAAAATACCGCATAACACTGTAACCGCCCTAACCCCCCTCCAAAATAAACCCCACATCACTGTAACCGCCCATACCCCCTTCAAAAACCCATCATCACGAACCGCCCTATACCGCCCCTCCCAAAAAACCGGCATCAAACACTGTAACCGCCCATAAACCCCCCCTACAAAAATACCGCATCATCACTGTAACCGCCCTATAACCGCCCCTCCAAAATAATCGATTCATCACGTAACCGCCCTAACCCCCCCCCCCACCCCCCCCCAACCCCATCTACCAAAATACCGAATCATCACTGTAAACGCCTCCCAAAACCCCCCCCCAAAAAATACCGCATCATCACTGTAACCGCCCTATACCGCCCTACAAAAAAACCGCATCATCACTGTAACCGCCCTAAACGCCCCTCTAAAAATACCGCTCCACTGACCGCCCTGAACCCCCCTCTAAAGATACCGCATCAATCACTGTAAAACCCCCCATACCGCCCCTACCAAAATACGGCATAATCACTGTACCGCCCCGAAGAGTGCCAAGACCAACCTGTGATAACAACCAACACCTATGGATGTCCCAAGTAAGGCGCGAAAACTGGTCGCCACACCCACGGAAGACCTTGAACATCACCAGACAAGCGCCGATGGGAACCCCCAGGGAAAAAAAAACGCGCCAAACAGACACTAAGAAAGCCTGCAAGATGAGCTAGAGACCCCCAACTACATGGAAAGGCCCAAAACCCTGCCAGACCAGAAAGGTGGGGGGATGCGTTGAGCCTATCTTTCCCCTAGCGGGTAAAAAGACTAAGAAAAGACTGTCCGCCTATACCGCCCCCCCGAACATACCACATCCACTGTCCGCCTTATACCCTCCCCCCCTCCCCCCTCGTCCCAAATACCGCACATACGTAAATGCCCTAAAACCCACCCCCCCCCAAAATACCGCATCATCAGTAACCGCCCTATACCCCCCTCCAAAATACCGCCTCATCACTGTAAACGCCTAAGACCGTCCAAAACCGCATCATCACTGTAACCGCCTAACCGCCCCTCCAAAATACCGCATCATCACTGTAACGGCCATACTGCCCTTCAAAATACCGCATCTCACTATAACCACCCTATAACGCCTGCAAAAACCGCATCACACTGTAACCGCCCTAACCGCCCCCTACAAAAATACCGCATCATCACTGTACCGCCTATCCCTCCCCTAAACCCGCCCCCTCCCCCCCCCTAAAATACCCATCATACTGTAAGCCCTTTCCGCCCCCCCAAATACCGGGCCCCCACCTCACTGTAACCGCCCAAAAAACCGCCCCTCCCAAAAAACCGCATCACACTTAAACGCCCTATACCCCCCCCTCCCCCAAAAACCCACATCACGTAACCCCCTAACCGCCCCCCAAAAATACCGCATCATCACTGAACCGCCCTTAAACCCCCCCTTCAAAAACCGCATCATACTTAAACCCCCCTAACCCCCCCTCCCAAAATACCGCATCATCACTGTAACCGCCCTATACCGCCCCTACCAAAATACCGCATCATCACTGTAACCGCCCTATACCGCCCCTACCAAAATACCGCATCATCACTTTAACCGCCCTATACCGCCCCTACCAAAATACCGAATCATCACTGTAACCGCCCTATACCGCCCCTTCTAAAATACCGCATCATCACTGTAACCGCCCTATACCGCCCCTACCAAAATACCACATCATCACTGTAACCGCCCTTTACAGCCCCTTCAAAAATGCCGCATAATCACTGTAAACGCCCTATACCGCCCCTCCTAAAATACCGCATAATCACTGTAACCGCCCTCCGACAGAGTGCCAAGTACCAACCTGTGGATGAGGGCGAACCAACAGCCTATGGATGTCCAAGTAAGGCGGCGAAAGTGACGTTGGGTCGGCCACACCCTACGGAAGGAGCCTTGCAACATCACCAGACAAGCGCTCGAGTGGAACCCTCAGGGGAAAAGGAAGATTCGGCGCCCCAAACAGACCTGGAGGAGAATCCTGCATAGTGAGCTGACAGACTCCAACCTGACATGGGAAGAGGCCAAGACCCTTGCCAGAGCCAGGAGAAGGTGGAGGGATGCTGTTCTGGCCCTATGCTCCGCTAGGAGCTATAAGGACTAAGAAGAAGAAGACTGTAACCGCCCTATACCGCCCCTCCCAACATACCGCATCATCACTGTAGCCGCCTTATACCCTCCCTCCCCTCCCCCCTCGTCCCTAAATACCGCATCATTTCTGTAACTGCCCTATACTGCCCCTCCCAAAATACCGCATCATCACTTTAACCACCCTATACTGCCCCTCCTAAAATACTGCATCATTACTGTTACCGCCCTATACCGCCCCTCCCAAATTTCGAATCATCACTGTAACCGCCCTATCCCTCCCCCCCCCCCCCCCCCCGACCCCCCCCACACACACACACCCCACCCCAAACCATCCCAAAATACCGAATCAACACTGTAAACGCTCATACCACCCCTCAAAAATTAACGCATCATCACTGTAACCGCCCTACACCGCCCCTTCCAAAATACCGCATCATCACTTTTACCACCCTATACCGCCGTGCCAAAAATACCGCATCATCACTGTAACCGCCCTAAACCGCCCCTACAAAAATACCGCATCATCACTGTAACCGCCCTATAACCGCCCCTCCAAAAATACCATCACACTGTAACCAGCCCTAACCGCCCTCCAAAATACCGCATCATCACTGAAAACCGCCCTATACCGCCCCTACAACTACGCCTCCAGCACGAACCGCCCTATACCGCCCCTCCCAAAATACCGACATCATCACTGTAAACCGCCCTATACCGCCCCTACAAAAATACCGCATCATCAGTAACCGCCCTATAACCGCCCCTACCAAAATACGCATCATCACTGTAACCGCCCTATACCGCCCCTCCCAAAATACCGCATCATCACTGTTAACCGCCCTTATACCGCCTCCCAATCCTGACACCGCCATCCCCCCCTAACGCCTCCCCCCGCCCTACGCCCCTCCCAAAAACCATACACGACCACCCTACCCCCTCCCCGCCCCCCTCCTCCCCCCCCCCCACCCCGTCCCAAAATACCATATAAATCACAGTAACAGCCTGTACAGCCCCCCCAAAAAAATACCCAACCATCACTATAATCCGCCTATACCACCCCTCCTAAAATACCGCACAATTACTGTAACTGCCCTATACACCCCTCCTAAAATAACCGCATCACACTGTTACCGCCCATACGCCCCTCCCAAAATAACCACATCCAATCCACTGTACCCGCCCTAATACGCCTCCTCCCCAAAATCCCGCATCATCACTGTACCGCCCTATACCTCCACCCCCCCCCCTCATCACTTACCACCCCCCCACGTCCAAATACCCCATACATCCCCTAAACCTGTTACCCCCTAAATACCCGACCTCCATCGCCAACCCCCCTCCTAAACCCCTCCCCCCCCCCCCCCACCCCCCCCACGGTCCCCAAAAAAACCCTATCATCACTGTAACCGCCTGTAACGCCCCCCCAAAATACGCATCATCACTGTAACCACCCTATACCGCCCCTCCCAATACCCATCATTCCACTGTACTCCCCCTATACACCCCTCCCTAAAATACCCGCACCATCACTGTATACCTACCCTATACCAGCCCTCCCTAAAATACCGCATCAATCACTGTAACCGCCCTATACGGCCCCTCCCAAAAACTCTGCATCATCACTGTTACCAACCCTTATACCCCCCCCCCCTGCCCTCCCCCCCCCCCTCCGCCCCCCCCCCCCCCCCCCCCCCTACGCCCCCAAACATACCATATCATCACTGTAACAGCCTGTACACCTCTACAAATACACCGCACCATCACTGTAACCCAACCGCCCTAAACGCACTTGTACCCCCATACGGCCCCTCCCAAAATACGCATCATCACTGTTAACCGACCCGCTCTACCCCCGCCCCAACCCCCCAACCGCCCCACTGTCCCAAACCTCCTACTAACACCGCATCATCACTGTAACCCCCCTTTACCGCCCCTACAAATTACCGCATCATCCTAAACCGCCCTATACCGCCCCTACCAAAATACCGCATCATCACTGTAACTGCCTATAACCGCCCCTACCAAAATACCGCATCATCACTGTTACCGCCCCTATACCCAGCCCCCTCGCCCCCCTACATCCCAAATACCTATCATCACTTTAACGCTTTACCCCCCACCAAAATACGAAATCCAATCACTGTAACCCCCCCCCCCTAAACCGCCCCTTCCTAAATACCGCCTCACTACAAACCGCCCCCTCCGCCCCCTAACCCCAAAATACCCATCACCACTTAACGCCCTATACCGACCCCTCCAAAATACCGCAGCACATCACGTAACCCGCCCATAACCGCTCTGCCAAATCCCGCACATCACTTAACCGCTCTCTACCGCCCCTAACATAAAATACCGCTCACCATTTAACCCCCTATACCGCCCCTCCCAAAATACCCATCATCCGTAACCCCCTAAACCGCCCCTCCAAAAAACCGCATCATCACTGTAACCACCATCCGCCCCTCAAAACTACCTCCGCATCACTGTACCGCCCTATACCGCCCCTCAAAAATACCCATCATCACGTAACCGCCCTTTAACCGCCCCTTCCAAAAATACCCCACTGCCACCGCCCCCCCAACGTAACCCACCCTAATCCGACCCCCTTTGGGATTCCCAATAACGCAAAGGGGCCACACCTTGAAATCAGCCCCCTACCCCCAACAGCTCGGTGGAACCCCTCATGGAAAACAAAACGCCCAAACGACCTTGGAAAGAACCCCCTATACTGGAACCCCCTACAGAAGTGCCAAGACCCTTCCAAACAGGAATGAGGGATCAAGGCCCTATGTCCTCCAAGCTATAGGCTGGGAAAAGATTGTAACGCCTTTCCGGCCCTCCCCATACCCGTTTCATAGTGCCGGCCTTAACCCCCTCCCCTCCCCCTCGTCCCTTTAAACCGCTCAACTGGAAAGCCATCGC
The DNA here is from genome assembly GCA_028751875.1 of Rapana venosa. Classification (NCBI taxonomy): domain Eukaryota; kingdom Metazoa; phylum Mollusca; class Gastropoda; order Neogastropoda; family Muricidae; genus Rapana; species Rapana venosa. The sequence continues at coordinate 20,155,528 of CM054157.1, forward strand.
CCTTCCCGAAATACCATCACACTGAACCCCGGCGCCCCTCCTAAAATACAGCCACTTAGGGTTTACCTGCCCTTTTACCGCCCCTCCACCTAATTCATCAACTGAACCGCCCCCAAGCCCCCGCCCCCCCCCCCCCCGCCCCCCCCACGACCCAACCCACCACCCAAAATCCATCACCTGAAACGCCTAGCCCCCCAAACATAGGATTTGAACGCCGAAGATCGCCAAACCCGTGTTTGCGTGAAATACCGTATCACGAACCGCCCCTAAACCGCCCCTCCAAAAACCCATACCCGCATCTCACGGTAACCGCCTTAACCGGCCCCTCCTACCCTCACCCCTCGTAAACCGCCCTAAGTCCCCCCCCGCATCCCAACGCCCTAACCCCCTACAAATACCGGGGCATCTTACCTGTAACCGCCCTATCCGCCCCTCCCAAAACCGAATCACACTGAACCGCCCTATACCGCCCCTCCCCAAAATACCGCATCCACTGTAACCGCCCATACCCGCGCCCTCCTAAATACCGCATCATCACGGAACCGCCCTATAGCCGCCCCTCCCAAAACCCGCCACCTGAACCCCCTTACCCCCCCCAAAATCCGCAATCTCACGTAACCGCCCAATACCGCCCCTACCAAAATACCGAAACCACCACTGAACCGCCTAACCCGCCCCCCAAAATACCGCATCTCACTGAAACCCCCCAAATTCCCCCCCCTTGGCCAAAATACCGCAACATCACTGTCCCGCCTTACGCCCCTCCAAAAAATACCCCACATCACCGTAACCGCCCTATACCCCCCTCCAAAATACCGCACTACGTAACGCCCCTTACCCCCTACAAAATACCGCATCATCACGTATACCGCCCGATACCGGGCCCTACAAAAACCCGGGCATCATCACTGTACCCGCCCTAACCGCCCCCCACCAAATACCCATCATCAGTAACCGCCCTAACCGCCCCTCCAAAAATACCGCATCATCACTGAACCGCCTTACCGCCCCTCCCAAATCCCCGCATCACACTGCCCTAAACCGCCGCCTAACCCCCCCAAACCCCCCCCCCCCTCCAAAAAAAACCGCATCGCCACTGTAACCGCCCTGACCGCCCCTACCAAAATCCGCATAAACCACGTAACCGCCCTTACCGCCCCCCCTAAAATCCCGATCATCACGGAAACCGCCCATACCGCCCCTACCAAATACCGCATCACCACGTAAACGCCATAACCGCCCCTACCCAAAATACCGCATAAATCCTGTAACCGCCCTATACCGCCCCTCTAAAATACCGCATCATCACTGTAACCCCCTATACCGCCCCTACCAAATACCGCATCACACTGAAACCGCCCATACCCCCCTCCAAAAATACGCAACCAATCACTGTAACCGCCCTTACGCCCCTCCTAAAATACCGCATCATCACTGTAACCGCCCTATACCGCCCTTCCTAAAATACCGCACATCACTGTAAACGCCCTATACCGCCCCCCCCCAAAATACCGCACATCACTGTTACCACCCTATACCAGCTCACCTCGCCCCCCCCCCCCCCCCCCCCCCCCCTACATCCCAAAATACCAATCACACTGTAACAGCCTATACAGCCCCTCCAAAAATACCGCTCATCACTGTAACCGCCCTATACCGCCCTTCCTAAAATACCCATCATCACGGTAACCTCCCTATACCGCCCCCTCCTAAAATACCGCATCACCACTGAAACCGCCCTCTACCGCCCCTACCAAAATACCGCATCATCACTGTAACCGCCCTATACCGCCCTTCCTAAAATACCCCATCATCACTGTAACCTCCCTATACCGCCCCCTCCTAAAATACCGCATCACCACTGAAACCGCCCTCTACCGCCCCTACCAAAATACCGCATCACCACTGTAAACGCCCTATACCGCCCCTACAAAAATACCGCATCGTCACTGTAACCGCCCTATCCCGCCCCTACCAAAATACCACATCATCACTGTAACCGCCCTGTACCGCTGCTCCAAAAATACGGCATCATCACTGTAACCGCTCTATACCGCCCCTCCCAAAATACAAAATAACTGCATCATCACTAACCACCCTATACCGCCCCTACAAAAATACTGCATCATCACTGTAACCGCCCTATACCGCCCCTCCAAAAATACCCCATCATCACTGTAACCGCCCTAAACCGCCCTTGCAAAAATACCGCAGCATCACTGTAACCACCCTATTCCGCCCCTCCTAAATTACCGCATAAACACTGTAACCGCCCTATACCGCCCCTACAAAAATGCCGCATAATCACTGTAAACGCCCTATACCGCCCCTCCAAAAATACCCCATCATCCCTGTAACCGCCCTAAACCGCCCTTACAAAAATACCGCAGCATCACTGTAACCGCCCTATTCCGCCCCTCCTAAATTACCGCATAATCACTGTAACCGCCCTCCGACAGAGTGCCAAGTACCAACCTGTGGATGAGGGCGAACCAACAGCCTATGGATGTCCAAGTAAGGCGGCGAAAGTGACGTTGGGTCGGCCACACCCTACGGAAGGAGCCTTGCAAACATCACCAACAAGCGCTCGAGTGGAACCCTCAGGGAAAGGAAGATTCGGCGCCCCAAACAGCCCCTGGAGGAAGCCTGCATAGTGAGCTGAGAGACTCCAACCTGACATGGGAAGAGGCCAAGACCCTTGCCAGAGCCAGGAGAAGGTGGAGGGATGCTGTTAAGGCCCTATGCTCCGCTAGGAGCTATAAGGACTAAGAAGAAGAAGACTGTAACCGCCCTATACCGCCCCTCCCAACATACCGCATCATCACTGTAGCAGCCTTATACCCTCCCTCCCCTCCCCCCTCGTCCCTAAATACCGCATCATTTCTGTAACTGCCCTATACTGCCCCTCCCAAAATACCGCATCATCACTTTAACCACCCTATACTGCCCCTACCAAAATACCGCATCATCACTGTAACCGCTCTATACCGCCCCTCCCAAAATACAAAAATACCGCACATCACTAACTGCCCTACATTGCCCCTCCGAAAATACGACATCATCACTGTAACCCCCCTATACCGCCCCTACAAAAATACCGCATCAACACTGTAACCGCCCTATACCGCCCCTACAAAAATACCACTTCATCATTGTAACCAACCTATACCCGCCTCCCTCGCCCCCCCCCCCCCCCCCCTCCCCCCCTACGTCCCAAAATACCATATCATCACAGTAACAGCCTGAACAGCCCCTCCAAAAATACCACACCATCACTGTAACCGCTCTAACCGCCCCTCCCAAAATACAGCATCACCCACTGTAACCGCTCTATACGCCCCTCCCAAAATACAAAAATACCGCATCATCACTAACGGCCTATACCGCCCCTCCGAAAATACCACATCATCACTGCAACCGCCCAAAAACTGCTCCTCCCAAAATCCCGCATCATCACTGTAACCGCCCTATACCCCCCCCCCCCCCCCCCCCCCCCCCACAACCGTCCCAAAAAACCGTTTCATCACTGTAAACGCACTATGCCGCCCCTCCCAAAATCCCGCATCATCACTGTAACCACCCTAAACCGCCCCTACCAAAATACCGCATCATCACTGCAACCGACCAATACTGCTCCTCCCAAAATCCCGCATCATCACTGTAACCGACCTATACCGCCCCTCCTAAAATACTGTATCATCACTGAAACCGCCCTATGCTGCCCCTCCCAAAATACCGCATCATCACTATAACCGCCCTTAATACCCGCCCCCTGCCCCCCACCCCCAACCCCCAGCGTCCCAAAATACCGCATCATCACTGTAACCGCATTATACCGCCCCTCCCAAAATACAGCATCATCACTATAACCGCCCTATACTGCCCCTCCCAAAATACCAAATCATCACTGTAACCGCCCTATACCGCCCCTACCAAAATACCGCATCATCACTATAACCGCCCTATACCGCCCCTCCAAAAATACCACATCATCACTGTAACCGCCCAATACCGCCCCTCCTAAAATACGTCACCATCACTGAAAACGCCCTATACCGACCCTACCAAAATACCGCATCACCACTGTAACCGCCCTATACCGCCCCTTCTAAAATACCCCATCATCACTGTAACCGCCCTATTACGCCCCTACCAAAATACGGCATCATCACTGTAACCGCCCTATACCGTCCCTCCAAAAATACTGCATCATCACTGTAACCACCCTATACCCGCCTCCCCCGCCCGCCCCCCCCCCCCCCCCCCCCTACCCTACCTCCCAAAATACCATATCATCACTGTAACAGCCTGTACAGCCCCTCCAAAAATACCTCACCATCCCTGTAACCGCTCTATACCGCCCCTCCCAAAATACCGCATCATCACTGTAAACGCCCTATACCGCTGCTCCAAAAATACGGCATCATCACTGTAACCGCTCTATACCGCCCCTCCTAAAATACAAAAATACCGCATCATCACTAACTGCCCTACATTGCCCCTCCGAAAATACGACATCATCACTGTAACCGCCCTATACCGCCCCTACAAAAATACCGCATCAACACTGTAACCGCCCTATACCGCCCCTACAAAAATACCACTTCATCACTGTAACCACCCTATACCCGCCTCCTCGCCCCCCCCCCCCCTTTCCCCCCCCCCCCCCCCCCCCCCCCCCCCCCCTACGTCCCAAAATACCATATCATCACAGTATCAGCCTGAACAGCCCCTCCAAAAATACCACACCATCACTGTAACCGCTCTATACCGCCCCTCCCAAAATACGGCATCATCACTGTAACCGCTCTATACCGCCCCTCCCAAAATACAAAAATACCGCATCATCACTAACTGGTCTATACCGCCCCTCCGAAAATACCACATCATCACTGCAACCGCCCAATACTGCTCCTCCCAAAATCCCGCATCATCACTGTAACCGCCCTATAACCTCCCCCCCCCCCCCCCCCCCCCCCAAAAAAAAACCGCTTCAATCACTGTAAACGCACTATGCCGCCCCTCCCAAAATCCTGCATCATCACTGTAACCACCCTAAACCGCCCCTACCAAAATACCGCATTATCACTGTAACCGCCCTATACCGCCCTTCCCAAATTACCGCATCATCACTGTAACCACCAAAGACACAAGATAATATTTCACATTTGATTAAACATTCAAAGATAAATTTCCAATAAATTCAGACACATTCACACTCACACGGACACATACACGCACATGTCAACACACAAGCACACACGCACAGACACGCCATCCACGCTGGCACACCCACGCACGCGCGCACACATGCACACACACACACACACACACACACACATTGTCAATTCCTTTTTTGAAAATTCATTTCTACCAGTATACCGCCCTATTCAGCCCCTTTCAAAATACCACGAAATAACTATACCAAATAACTATACCACCTGTCCCAAAATGCCGCAAGATCACTGTAACCACCCTATACCACCTGTCGCAAAATACCTCAGCATCATTGTTACCGCCCTATATATCACCCATCCCAAAATACTTCAACATCATTGTAGCCAGCCTAAACCATCCCTCCCAAAATACTGCATCATCACTGTAGCCGCCCTATATCCCCCTACCAACCCCCCCCCCCCCCCCTCCCCTGTCCCAAAATCCCGCATTATCACTGAAGCTGCCCTAATACCCCCCACCCCCCCCCCACCCCACCCGTCCCAAGATACCGCATCATCACTGTTACCGCCCCATACCGCCCCTCCAAAAATACCGCATCATCACTGTAACCGCCCTATACCGCCCCTCTAAATATACCCATCATCACTGTAACCGCCCTATACCGCCCCTCCAAAAATACCGCATCATCACTGTAACCGCCCTATACCGCCCATCCCAAAAACCAGGAATCAAGTATTCAGCCTTATTCCGCCATTTTCAAAAGTCAACTAAGGTAAAAAATAATTTGTATTCATCCCATGAAGGGCAATTACAACACAGACCAGCACATAATTAATAAGAATCATAATTATGAAAAAGATACAATAAAGCTATCTTTCCTATTTGTTTAAACATTCCAAGATAACTTCAAATAACACAACACACACACACACATGCACGCAGCACGCACGCACCCACACAAACACACACACAATCACACCACACACCCCACACCCACACACACACACCACACACACACACACACCACACAAAAAAAACCACACACAAAACACACACACACAACAAACACACAACACCATGTTAAATTTCCTGGACCCTGTCAATTTTTTTTGGGAAAATTTGTTTCGCCAGGACTCCCCCATACCATCATCTAAAAATACCGGGAGTGCTGTAACCATGTATATTGTAATCACCCTAAATTCCGCCGTTTGAAATTACCTCAAAATCATGTAACCGCCTATAAACCCCCCCCCCCCAAAATACCACATCATCACTGTTTTCGCCCTATACCCCCTCCCAAAATCGGTAAGATTACTGTAACCCCCCCCCCCCCCCCCCCCCCCCCCCCCCCCCCCCCTAATTTTTAGCATCACATTAACCGCCCCATACCATCGGGCCAAAAATCCTCAGCATACTGAACCACCCTATACCACCCACCCCAAAATCCCCAAGATCACTTTTTTACCCGCCCCCTATAAATCTCAAAATACCGGGAACCAAACTGTTCCCCTTTTTTCGCACTACAAAAGCCAAGTAAAATGAAAAAAAATTTTTTTACCCACCTATGAAGGGCAATGCAACCGACCAGCACAAATTTTAAAAGAATCAAATTGAAAAGACCAAAAAAGAACACATTTCATATTTGTTTTTTTTTTTTAATTTTAAAATAAAACCCCCAAAAACAACCACACACACACACCAAAACCACACCAACCAAAACCAAAACACACACAACACAACACACACACAATAAATGCAGGCATACAATAAAAGAAAGGGACCATTACTACAAAGATATTCTTTTTAAAATGCATGTGGTTGGGGTTTTTGTGTTGGGGTTTGAGTGGTGTGTGTGGGGTGTTGGTGTGTGTGTGTGTGTGTGGTTGGTGTGTGTGGGTTTTTGTGTGTGTGTGTGTGTGTGAGACTAAAAAATTCATTAAAATATAATATTTTTTACGCCCATAATAAAAAAGGAGAGGAAAAGCATTTCTAAAAATTGAAACTGAGTATTCGGGGTTATTGTAAATTTTAAAGCTCGAAGACTACTACCACAACAAATTTGGGTTTTTTTTCTGTTTGTTTTGCTTTGTAAAACGAAAAACAGGTCCACAAAAATCGTGAAAACTGTGTTACCGCCCTATTTCATCAAATGGTCTCAAAATACTGCAATTCACTGTTTTTCCACCCAACCCCCATCCCCCAACATACCCTCCCCCAAATATTACCGCCTGTTTTTTACCCCTCAAAAAATACCCCAAAACCAACAAATTACTCCCCCCATTCGGCCATCTCAAAAAAATTTTCCACAATAAACGCAACGCCCATTCCCACCCAACTCAAAATTTCCCAAACCAACTGTACCCCCCTTTGCTCTTTTTTCATCATCTAAAAACCAAAAAAGTTTTTAAAAAAAAATTTTTTTAGATAATGTTTATGAATGGGTTGCGGGTAAATTATTTTTTACCAACAGGAAATTAAGGTGCCCCCCTTCCCCCCGCTAGCCTGTGGGAACCTTGGGCAAGGATCGGACCCCCTTAGCCTCCCGATCAGGGTTTTATGAATATGGGAAGGCAGGTGCGGATGAGTATACAGCCGAATATTTTTTTTGGGGAAATGGCAGCACTTCAATGTGTTAGGCAATGATACAAATGAGAAAAAAGGGAAGACTCCGCTCAGTACAAGCACGCCCTAAAGAAAGTAATTGCAGCCTACCATAGGTAACTTCTGCAAAGAATGTCATGGAACGAAAGAAACAGAATACAATAACCGTGGAAGGGGGCTTCCATTTATCTGGAATTCCTCGCCGGGAGGGTGGATTATGTCACCGGTAACCCTCGAGAGCACCAATAGTTTTTTTGGACGGGGCAGCACTTCAATGTGTTGCAGATGATATATATGATACAAAGGCTAAGACAACCGCTAAATACAAACCTGCTCCTAAGAAATAATTACCATAAGGTAACTTCTGCAAAGAATCATGTAATCAAAAGAAACAGAATACAATAACAGCGTGAAGGGGGGGTTCCGTTTATCGGAAGTTTCCTCCTCCCGGTAAGGTTGGATTAAGTGCGCAGGGAACCCTCGACGCACCAGCGACTGTCCCCCATAAAAAAACCTCAGAATGCGTACATGGAACGTACAGACTATGCTACAAAAAAGGAA
>CM054157.1:20164367-20276030 GCA_028751875.1 Rapana venosa
GTGTTTTGTGTGTGTTTTTGGTGTGTTGTGTGGGGTGTGTGTGTGTGTGTTGTGTTTTGTGTGTTGTGTGTGTGGATGGGGGGGTGTAGGTGTGTGTGTGTGTTTACGTAGATTGTTGTCGGCTTTTAAAAGGCTGTGTTATTTCTTAATCTGTATTGTTTAATAATGCATGCTGTGTAATTAAAATTTTAAAATGCCACTCAAAATTTCTCTAGTTGAGACATTAAAGTATTCTTGAGTCTTGAGTCTTGAGTCTCTCTTAGATAATCTCGAAGCTCCCAATCTCCCAATATGGCCATCTTATCTGACCATATGCAGAAGTGGACGATGATGGGCCATGGTTCTCCTCTCCAAGAGCGTGGTCTTCCAATTCTTTCTGCTCTCGATGTCTTCTTTTGCCAGTTCATGTGGGGAGGCGGGGGCATTGTCATTGAGAATGTCGATAACATACTTTGCAGTCATGTATTCAGTTTCACCATCAAGTTCTTACACATTGATGAACTTCACATTACATGCTTTGGCAACTTGTTCTGTGGATTCCACCTGTCTAACAGACAGAGAGAAACAGAGAGAGAGAAACACACAAAGAGAAAAATACACAGAGAAACAAAGAGAAACAATCAGAGGGAAGCAGACAGAGACAAACAGAGACAAAGACAGAGTGGATGGATGGAGGGAGACATAGACAGACAGACAGAGGGAGGGAGGGAGAGAAAGAGGGAGAGAAAAAGAGATAGAGATAGAGAGAGAGCATTGGAGTTTGAAACTGCTCTCTCCCTTTGAAACCATTCAAGAAATTGCAGACTAACTGGTAACACACACAGCGCGCGCGCGCGCGCGCGCGCGCGCACACACATACACACACATATGCATGCGCAAAACAACAACATCAAAACAACAACAATAAGAACACACGAACAATAACAGCAAAACAACAACAACCACCTCTTTTAATAAGAGGATCTTCCCAACATCCTGTGTGCTAAATAATATAGAGATATTTCACTCGCCCACGACCGCGCTAAGTGGAGCCAGCTGGTCCACCGTTCGTCCACCATGCAGCGCCCCTACAACCCTGGCGGGTTACGGGACCAGTGAACAGTGAACAGTGAATTTCACTTGAGCCTAATGATCCTATGAATGCTCCTCTTTATTTGTTCTTGCCGCAGTGAAGATTCTCTCCCTTCTCCGTCTGTCTGCCTCTCTGTGTCTGTCTCTGGCCCTGTATTTTTGTCTGTTCGTCTTTTTCCTGTCTGTCCTTACTTCTTTTGTTTTCTCTGATTTCTTGTCTCCTGTCTCCTCTGTCTGCTCTCTCTTTCTGTTGTACCGCTGTCTCTCTCTCTCTCTTTCTCTCCTCCTCTCTCTCTCTCCCCCTCTCTTTCTCTCTGCTGTCTCTGTCTCTGTCTCCCCTCCCTCTCTCCTCTCCCTCTCTCTTTTCCCTCTCTCTCTCTCTCTCCTGCCCCCACCCCCTCTCTCTCTTCCTCTTTTATCTCTTTTTTTCTGTCTGTGTTAAAATCTGCCTTTCCCTGCCTGCTGTCCATTGTCTGTCTGTCCCTGCTCGTCTCTCTCTTTTTTGCAAACGATTTTATTTTAATACTTGTTTTTGGAAAATAAACCCGTTTTCCCACTCTCAAAAAGGGCCCAATAAAAAAGAATATTTTCCAAACTTATCGTAACACTTGGAATACAGATTCCTCTTCTCTTTTCTCTCCTCTCCTCCTCCTCTCCCTCCCCTCTCTCCTCCTCCCTCCCCAAAAACATTTCTCTCTCTCTCTCCCTTTTCCTTCCCCTCTCTCTCTCTCCTTTTCCCCTCTCTCTCTCCTCCTCTCTCTCCTCTCCTTCTCTGCGCTTCTCTTTTCTACCCTCTACTGTGTATGTAAACGTGTGTCGTGTTTGTGCTGCGGGGTTGCGTGCCTGTGTGTGTTTTGTGTGTGTGTGGTGTTGGGGGTGTGTGTGTTGGTGTGTGTGTTGTGTTGGGTGGGGGTGTGGTGTGTGTGGTGGTGTGTGTGGTGGATTTAAAGCAGCCCTGATCTGAAAGAAAAATTTACATACTTTAAAAAGCAAAACCACATAAAATTAAACACGGAGATGTGATCACACAACACACACACCAACACACACACACACACAACACAACACAAAAAAAATTCATTTAAGGGACAGCCAAGTCTAATCTCTGTTGACTATGGGAAGTTTACATTTCCAAAAGAAGGGATTCTCGAAAGTTTTACAATGCACCCACCCCATTACCTTTTTCCATTGGTTAGAGGGTTTTGGGGGTTTAAACAAACACAGACCACACGCACATGCACACACTGCACGCATAACACAAAAACTACACACACGTGCCCAAAAAAGAAAAAGATGGAAAAAGAGAGAAGAGTGAGGGGTGTGTGGTTGTGTGGTGTGTGGTGTGTGTGGTGTGGGGGGGTGGTGTGGTGGTGGTTGTTGTGTGTGGGGGGTTTTGGGGGGTGGTGGTGGTGTGTGTTTGGTTTGAGACAGACGACAGAGAGGAGGGACAACAGACAGACAGATAAACCGACAGAGAAAAACAGACAGACAGAGACAAGAGATGTAAGCTAGAAAAAAACAGAGAGGGAACAGAGAACAATATTTATTCTTTTTATTTTGAGTATCCTTTTCATTATATCGAGTAAATTTAAAACGCCTTAGTGTTTTTTTTACACCCCACCCCATGTTAGCGAATAACATTCAGTCTTGTTTATACCATTTTCTGGTGTTATGCAGTTTTTGTATTTTAGTCACTTTTTCCCCCCGGGCACACAATGACAATTCTTCCGAAAAGCGAGCATGGGGGGAGAGAGAGAGAGGAGGAGAGAGAGAAAGGGGGGAGAGAGAGAGAGAGAAAGAGAAAGAGAAGAGAGAGAGAAGAGAGAGAGAGAGAGAAAGAGAGACAGAGAGACAGCAAACAGACGACGACAGACAGAAAAACAGAACAAAAAAACAAAAAAACAGAAACGCATCAAAAAACACACAACAAAAGGTTTCCCCCCCCAAAAGCATGCTTCGGGGGTTTTTTTTTTTTCTTTTTTTGTCCTTGCTGTTTATCCCCCCCTTTTTTTTTTCTTTTTTTTTTTTTACTTGAGGCAGGGTTCAAACTTGCAACGTGAATCATGAACATTTTTCACCTTTTTGCTTTTTAAAAAAGTGTTCATCTCTGTCAACTACGCGCGAAAAGCCAAGGCGCGTTTGAATCTTGGTCATTTCAAACGAACAGCAGCTGCAGTATGGACGGTCTGCGCTGCTGAGACAGTAGGCCCTACAGGAAAGAAGGCCTCTGAAGACTTCAACACTTTGCAGAAGACCACAGAAGAAGCAGGAGAGACGGGGGTTCAACAAGTTTTCCTCCCAGCTGGTGACCTGGTTTTCAGCCTTTCCTCAGCAACACACGCCCACGGGCCACATAGGAGCAAAACATCAACCTACTGCCCTCCCTGAAACACTGAAGGGATGACTTGATTCCTGGAGATTCTTGACAGCTCTAAGTTCACCAGAGAGTTCTCTTTGTCAAAGTCATGGAATGCTTTGGGTGAGTTGAAGATTGTTGTTTGTGTGTGAGTTGTTGGTTTGTTTTGTTGTTATTCTGTTGTCATTGTGATTAAAGCTTACTTTGAAGATCACCAAGATTTTTTCTAGAATAAATGTGTTGGTTGGTTGGTTAGTCTGTTGTTGTCACTGTTGTTGTCTAAAGCTTTATCTTTCAAGATCACCAAGAGCCACGCATTCGTCTCATTTCGGAATCGCTGAGTACACAGTAAAGTTTGTATGTAGAGTACTCCACCGTATAGGCAGCAATAATCCAACTTCAGATAATTTTGTTCAGTGGAAGAAGATGATCCTCACAGGATATTTTAAAGCATAGCATTTTAATGTAGGTCTTAGTACCTTTGCTTATATATCGATAACTAACAAAGATTTTGGCCTGGACCAGGGGTACATGAGAGAGAAGTGTTTCTTTTAGAGAGGTTAAACTACCACTATTGTGGTAAGCGTTTCAATGTCTGCTAAGACAACAGTGAAGGAGAAAATCAAAGGATGGCTAAAGCAGCACCCTACTTTTCAATGGTAAGAATGACTACAACCTCCTGTTATCAGTTTTCACGGGCACGAATGGCCTACTCTTCCGAAAAGCATAACAGGTTTTTACGTGTTTGCAAGATGTTTTGTGTGCGTTCGCACAAGGGTGAGATATTGAAGTACGTAACTGTTTTTACCCACTATTTTGACATAGTTTCATTCAAACATAAGGAAGGGTACTTCAATCTCCTAGTGCCATAGATTTGTATTGATTTTTTTCATTCCGCGGCTAGAGTTTGAAGTTTACCAATGGTAAGATATTGACGTACGCGACCGCTTTTTCCCTACTTTCTTAAGGTAGCTGCATTCCCACGTTGGGGATAGTGTCTAAAACACCAGTCTGCATGCGTTTGTAAAAACCATGAAATGTTTTGTCAGCTGTTCTTACCTGAACGCAATAGCCTTCTCTCCGAAAGGCGGAGTAGGTTTTAAAGTGTGCTCAAGATGTTCTAAGTGCATTCGCACTCTGGACTATGTATAGAAATGTATGTATGTATGTATGTATGTATGTATGTTTGTCCGTCGTGTCCGACGATGACCTCCATAACAGCAGAGGAGGCAGCTGCTGTTTATATTATACTCATCCCAAAGGTTGTCGGGGTGCAATGGGGGTGGAAGTGGAAAGAGGACACTGACAACTCCAAGGGGAAGTAACCTCTCAAATGGGTGTCTCGGTGATGGTTCGAACCCGGGCTCGATCTGAGGGCGTCAAATCGCAAGTGCAACACTCTAACCACTTGGCTATCCCCTCTCCCCTCATGGTATTCCAAAACTGACTTGGCATTAGCGCTTACTATTTGCTAAGCCTACTATTTACAGGGGAAATGTAAAGTGTTTACGCGTTATATAGTCGTACTTATAATGTTAACAAATTTCAGCTTTTAAGTAAACTGTTTATTTGTTGGTACATTAAGGTACATACGTAAAATAGGATTTTTGAACCCTGACACATCCAAACGCACACGCGGTCCCGAGCACACACGCATACTCTCTCTCCTCTCTCCTCTCCTCTCTCTCTCTCTCTCTCTCTCTCTCTCTCTCTCTCTCTCTTTCTTCTTCTTCTTCTTCTTCTTCTTCTTCTTCTTCTTTCTTCTTCTTCTTTCTTTTCTGATGAGACTATAAACCGAGGCCCCGTGTTCGAACGCATGCAGAACATCTTGCGCACTCGTTAAATCCTGTTCCACTTTTCGGAAGAGTAGGCCATTGTGTGCCGGTGGAAATCGATGACACAATTTACAAAACCGCATACACATGGGCACTGGATGTAAAAAAGCACATGAGTGCTTATTCCATTTTCATCGATATAAAAGAATAAATAAATAAATAAATAAAAGAATAAAAAAACAAATCTCTCTCGCTCGCGCTCTCTCTCTTCTCTCTCTCTCTCTCTCTCTACTCTCTCTCTCGTCTCTCTCTCTCGTCTCTCTCTCTCTCTCTCTCTCTCTCCTCTCTCTCTCTCTCTCTCACACCACACACACACACGCACACACACAGAACACAACTTTTGTCTTTTTTTTACGGGAGATGTTAACCCGGAGAGCAAAACTATATGTTTAGATATGTACTCTTTGATCGCTCGATTGTCAGATGTAGCAGAATGTGAAACTATTTTGTCTTGTACATTATTTTCGGAATTGTACATTTTACCGTGTGTGCGGAGTTCTTTTTTTTTTTTTGTTTCTCGAACACCGTTCCAAGGTTCATCAATATTTCGCGTATGCGACCGTTTTCGCCTACCATTCAGGTAGGCACACGGGACCAAGGACTTTTCGGGGAGTGGAGTAGGTAAGGTAAAGGTAAAGGTGTCCCATAACCTATGTGGTCGTAGGGAGCGAGGCATCAGAGACCTCAACTTCTCAAGGGGCCAGCATATTGAGGGCGGCGCCCATCTCCTCTCCCTCGCTGCTTTACCTTCCATGACACTTAAGAGGCAGGTATCCATTTACAGATGGGGGAACTGGGGAACTGTACTGGAGCCATGGTGCACAAACGATAACCCATCCAAATGGTAACCACGCTCGATGCTGCTTAACCTTGGCTGGGGGAATAGGTACTGATGTTGAAATCAAAGGGAAACGTCCCCTCAAACAGGTACCTCTGTGGTGGCTCGAACCTGGGCCGTCAGATCACAAGCGCAGCACTTGAACCACTAAGGTTATCCCGCTCCTTTTTTGTCGTCTGATTTTATTTTGGGGATGAAAAAAGTTACTGTAGACTATGTAATGATAGTTGTGTTCATGGTCTTTGTCAGCAGATCTTCGCCGATGATCGTCACCCTCCTCACCAGAGATCATGGAGACGCCATTCATGGTCTTTGTCACCAGATCTTCACCCAGTGATCATCACCCTTCTCACCAGAGATGATGGAGACGCCATTCATGGTCTTTGTCACCAGATCTTCACCCAGTGATCATCACCCTTCTCACCAGAGATCATGAAGATGCCACGGCCACGATGTTGGAGCGCATGACCCAGAACACTGTCCAAGATCCCCATGACTCAGTAGACAGATGTCAGATGTATGGGGCTTGAAGGGTTTAGAATGGGAGATAAGAGAAAGTGCTTCACCGAATCCCTGAAGGGCAGACCTAGTGCACTCGCTGCCTGGTTCCGTTGCCCAGGGATTTAGAACAATCCACGGCCGTCTTCACCTTCTACTGGATTGAACAGCGAAGTAGGTAGGAGTTTGGGGGCTTAGGTATCAGAGTGGCGTCATTATGACCTTCCATCTCTGAAACACTTTAGGGACTAGATGCGACGAGACATCCGCCCTCCGACATTTCACCAACCCTGTCTTCTTTTTCTTTTTCTTCTTCTTCAAACACACAGACAGCAACTACTGATGCCTGTCATAGGAGCGAAAGTGCGCTACACTGCCGCTACACGCCTGACGAGTCAGGCCCAGCGCATCCGGCTTCGACGCGTTACCGACGGCATGAGGTAGGATGTGGGTGTCCTGAAATGGCACAAGCTGCCAACCCTCGCACACAGTGCTCATGAGGGGAAGGGACACCTCACGCCCCCAAACATTGTCTTCAAGCACTTTTCGACCTTCTGGGTCTCTTCCTTCTTGCTCTGATTCCTCAGAAGTCTGGCATTGGTGTCTAACAGTTGTCATGGGGATCGTATCTCAGTTCTGGGCTTGTGCCTCTCAACAGTTTCTATCAACGCATCAAGAGCTAGCATCAACGCATCAAGAGCTTGCATCAACGCATCAAGAGCTAGCATCAACGCATCAAGAGCTTGCATCAACGCATCAAGAGCTAGCATCAACGCATCAAGAGCTAGCATAAACGCCACAGCAGTACCAAGAGTTCGTCGTCGAAGCAGTATCAAGAGCAACATCGTGCCATCGTCGCAACATCGTCGTTTGGAGCAATGTCAAGCGCAACATCGTTTGTCAAAGCCGTATGAAGAGAACATCGTCATTGGAGCATATCAAGAAACATCATCATCGTGGGAACAGCATCAAGCGCAACATCGTCGTCAAGCAGCATTAAAAAACATCGTTGTCGGAGCAGCATCAAGAGCAACATCGTCGTCGGAGCAGCATCAGAACATCGTCGTCGGAGCAGCATCAAGAGCAACATCGTCGTCGGAGCAGCATCAAGAGCAACATCGTCGTCGGAGCAGCATCAAGAACATCGTCGTCGGAGCAGCATCAAGAGCAACATCGTCGACGGAGCAGTATCAAGAACATCGTCGCCGAGGCAGCATAAAGAGCAACATGGGCGCCGAGAAAGTATCAAGAACATCGTGGGAGGAGGAAAATCAAGAGAAACATCGACGGAGCAGTATCATGTAAAACATTTTCGCCGCAGCAGTATCAATGCAACGTCATCCCAAGACAGCATCAAGAGCAAAAATCGTCGTCGCAGCAGTATCAAGAGCAACATGTTTGTCGTGGGCAGCAGCATAAAGAACATTTTTGTCGTCGCAGCAGAAATCAAGAACTTTTATTGTCGTCGCAGCAGTATCAAAAACCCACGTCGTCGGAGCAGTATCAAACGCAACATCGTCGTTGGAGCAGCATAAAAGAACGTCATGGGAGCAGTATCAATGGCAACATAGTCGCAATATCGTCGAAGCAGAAATCAAGAGAAACATCGTCGCAATATCGTCGGAGCAGTATCAAGAACAAAATAATCGGAGCAACATCGTCGTCGGAGCAGCATCAAGAGCAACATCGTTGTCGGAGCAGTATCCACAACTAAAAAAATGTAAGTAACACACACATTTGTTTGGTTCCTCATTTTAGAGCTTAAAGGTGAGATTTTTGTGTATGCGACCGCTTCCCCCCCCCTCCCCCAACATTTAAGGTAGCTGCATTCTGACTTCGGAGGAGATTGTCTAATTACACCATGTGTTTGCAATTTTATTTTGTTAATGTATGATCTGCTCGTTTCCACAGGCAAAGCCTACTCCTTCTTGGGTTTTAATGTGTGCGTAAGATGTTTTAAGTGTGTTCGCACATGTTGACCTCGTTTATAGTTTCATCGGAAGGACTTTCAGGTGAGTGCAGTCTGTCTGAAGTTAACTCCCAGGAAAACATTCCCTTGACGGGGGCTGTGGTGGTGACTCCAGACGTTTAGATCATGACGCATAGTTTTAACCAATATGCTATCCCCCCCCCCAGCATGTGCTAAGTTTTATCTTCTGTTTATAAAGTACTGGTGCACTGTAAAGCTGTAATGGATGCTGACTATTTTAGTGGTTTACACAGCCATAAGTAGACAAATGAATATAAAGCATTGGCAAAATTTTGCATCTTAATTTTTAATTTGTCACCCAAAAAAAATGAAACAAATTTCCAAATTGTATTCTTTTTTTTGAGTAAGGGAATAAAACCCGTGCTTTTCCTCTGCCCGTGTGATGCAGTTTTTCATTTTTTGTCATTTCATCAGACAAAGAAAACCTTTCGAAAAGTGAACGGTTTTAACGGTGGGTAAGAGTTTCTGCGTGCTTTGGGCACACGGAACCTTTAATAGTCTATCTAAGGATAAAGTTGTTTCATAAAAGTGGTTGGATTTAATTTTTAAGCCCCCAATTTTCTGAACTTTCATACAACACACATGTCAATTATCAATTTGCTATCCATCCCCCGGGCACAAAGTCTACTTTCAATAAAACTAGGCTAATTGCAAACATTCCTATTTAGTATGAATTTTGTAAAAAGGGGTTTGGAGCAAAAAGGGAATTGCACTCAAGTTAATATAAAAAAATATTCATTTAATTCTTAGATTTTGAAGGGGAAACTAACCACCTGAAAAAAAAGACGTTCGAAAAGCAATAGCATGTGGTTTTTTGAAATTTTAAAATTGTATTGAAACCTTTCAAGTCAAAAAGTTTCTTTGCCTAAATTTTGGGGGTGCCCCCCCATTAATTTTTTTTTCCTGTTGCTACTTGTTTCCTTTCATTGGTTTTTTCCTACAAAATTTTCCCCGGGTAATCCTTTGTTCGTGGGTTTTTTTTAGTCCCAAATCCGTGCAAAAGCCTTTGGTCTACATTCACCCCAAAAAATTTTATCCCCACCAGGCCCACTCACGTTCCCAAATGCGGGAAATTTTCGGGCAAAAACGGGGTTTAAACCCACTCAGTCGGTTCTCGTTTTCTGGGCAGGGCTTTACTCTAGACCTCACCAAAATAGAAAAATATGCCTCCCCGGGATACACTAAAAACTTTTTGGCTTTTTACCAAGGTGCTATTTTTTTCTGCTTTTTCATTCGCGTCTTGTTTAAATACGTCATAAATATGAATGGGTTTTGGGGGGGGGTTTTTTTTTTTAATTCGTTCTGGTAAGTTCGAGGTTCACAAATGGTGGGATTTTGCATGTGGACCTTTTTTTTTTCCTTTTCAATAATTCAAAATAATTTTCAATTTTTTTTTTTTTTTTTTTATTTCATTTTGGAAACGGAATGAGCATTCAGTGCTTTTTTATACCTGTCTTGGGTGCATGCAGTTGGTAAATTTTTGTCATCCCTTCCCCCCGAAACACAATGGCTGCTATCCCAAAGGTAAAAGGGTTTTTAAAGTGACGCAAGTAAACTGCGTGGCTAAAAACGATACCCACCTGCACGCACATTTTTTTTTTTTTGTTTAAATTTTGTCACCTTCCCACCCACGCAAAGGCCCCATTTTTGAAAAACAGGGGGGTTTTTTAAAGGTATGCAAGTGTTTTTGCCGATTCGGGCACAAGACCCCTGTTTATAGTGCGTTGAGGGGCTTTGTGCGAATGGTTGGATACTTCTTGAAAAGCTCAGACAGTAACTATTTTTGTCACATAAGCAAAAACTTACGATAAGGGGGGGGAGGGGGATCCTCTTAAACGATGTCTTGTGTGGTTTTGACCCGGCCCTAAGATCACAAAAGGGCCCAAAGCCAAACCACCGGGAATCCGCCCCCCCTAATAAAGTTTTTGGAATTGTGCGTTTTTTTTAATTTATTTCGAAAATAAAGGAAAAACATATGTGCTTTTTTTTTATCCCGCCCCGTGTGGTGTCCAATGTCAGTTTTAATTAATTTATAAACAATTCTTTTTTCCCCCCCCCCTCCCTCCACCCAATAAAATTAAAAAACCCTACACAAAACCAAACAAAAACCCAGGAAAACCCCCGGGGGACTGAATTTTTTTTTCCCGTCAATACGAATCCCAAAAAGATTTATTTATTCCTTTAGTCGAGGAAAATGAAAAAGCAATCGTGTGCTTTTTTACATCCGTCCCCCCGGGGTATGCGGTTTTGTAAATTTTACACTTCCCCCCGGGGCACCATGCCCCACTCTTACGAAAATCGAACAGGATTTAACGTGTGCACAATATTTTCTGAAATATTTGAATTTGGGATAGAAAAAACCAAAATGTTTTTGCTCCCAGAACCCTTTTTTTGTTTTCACAACAATTGGGGTCATTTTTTTTTCCTTGGGATGTTTTCTTTAGGGTTCCCTCGACTAAAATTTTCCTCAATTTCCCAAAGGGGTGATTTTGCGTAGGCGCCCTTTTTCCACCCCCCCTTTAAAGGGTACCACTTTCCCCGACTTGGGTTAGGTCTATAAAACATCATTCGCGCGAAGGGGTTTTTTTAATCATCTTGTCATCCTTTCCTACCTGCCCTAGTTTGGCCTACTCTTACGAAAGAGGGAACGGGGTTTGATTTTCCCGGGAAGAGGGTTTTTGGGCGTGGGTTTGCACACGGAACCTCGGTGTAAAAGTCTCATACGAAAAAAGGGAGGAGTGGTGGAGTTGGTTTAAAGTCTCGTTCGAGGGATTTTGGGGGGAAAAATGGCATGGGGTACTGACCCAAAGGGGCAAAAATCCCCACAAAACGGCGCCCCTCTGTGGGGGCCGAACCCCCCAAACAATCACAACTCAAGCCCCAAACCCCAATATGTATCCCCTCCCGATTTGATTTAGGGTCTTTATTTTAAAATCCACAACTCTGAACTATTTTACTTCATAATTATACAAATTAAGGGGAGATCTGACAAAACTGTACGGGGAATGACTGGGGGAAACATTCTTTACGTGTCATTTCTGAAATAAGCACCTTTAAATTTCTTTATTTGTTTTTTTCCCTTTTATATGGAGGAAAGGGAAATAAGCTCTCACTTGTTTTTTTTCCCACCTTTCCCCCTGTGTGTAGGTGTTTTTGTAAATGTCATCTATTCCCAAAAGACCCATAATGGCCACTCTTTCAAAAAGCAAAACCCAGGTTTTAACGTGACGCAAATTTTTCTCGGGCATCAACACAGGGGGCCTTCGTTTAAATTCGCCCCTTGCGGAATGTTTCTGGGGATGGCAACCCTGCACTGATGTTAACTCCAGGAAAAGATCCCCTTGAAGGGGTTTCGAACACAATCACCCTTTGGCGAGCGCAATGTTCAAAAACCACAAAGGCTATCTCGCCCCCCCCCCCCCCCCCCCGCCCCCCCCCCCCCCCTTTTTTCGCGAATTCCCTAAAATTCCCGCGGGTTTTTTGGGGGGGTTGGGTATGGGGGGGTTTTTTTGATAGCATTCATACTTTTTTGAAGAAACTGTTTTAAAATTTTAATTATGTAAACGGGGGTTTGTTAAGGTTGGTTTTGGGTTAAATTCGGGTTTCCCGGGATTCTGGTGCCCAACCCCAAAATACCAAGCAGCGCAACGGGCCCGAAATGACCAAATTTCCCGACTACAGGTAAAGGGCAACGGGAAAAAGGGACCCAAAATTGGTCGAATTGGAAATTTTAAAAAAAGAACCCAATTATTTGGTTTAAATTTTCCCAAAAAATTTTCTCCAACTCTTGCGGGAAAGCAAAAATTTTTTCTTTTTCAGCAGAATCAAAACCCAAAGAATTGGAACATCCTTTACGATAAACTATCCATCGAAATGCTTTTTATTTCCCCCCTTTTTCCTCAAAAATCGTACCGCATTACGGGCCCCGTCATATAAGCAAAAATGGGGTTGCGCTGGGCCCTCAAGCGCCTGTCAAATCGGGGCCAGCACATCCCACTTCACCCGGGAAGAAATTTTTTCTTTTAAAACCTTTTTGGGGGAAAAAAAGGGAGGAGAAAGACCAAAAAAGAAAAAATATTTGAAGGATGACATAAGAAAAAAGGAAAAAGGCAGAACAAAAAGGGGTAAAAAGAGGGAAATTCTGGGACCGAATTTTCCCAAAGGGGGGGGGTGCTATTTATTAAAAGACCCCCCCCCCCCCCCTCTCCCCATGGGGGGTTTTTTTTAAAGATAAAAAAAGGTAAATATGTTCCCTAAATTATGCAGCCCCTTGGAAAAATCAGTGCGGGGGACCCCCAAAAATTTTTGCAAAATTCGAAGAGCAGTTCACTGTGAAGTTTTCTGATGATTTATTCGAAATCTGAGATTTCCCGTCGGAAGATAAAAAAATTTTTTTTTTAGATAAAACAAAATTGGTAACAAATCTGAGTGAAAAATTTTTTTTAAAATTTTACCCTGGTATAAAACCAAATTTCCCGGGGTTTTTCTCTGTCTCGTCCCGTCTGTCCTTTTCTGTCCTCTCTTTCCTCTCTCTCCCCTCTCTCTCCCTCTCTCTTCCTCCTCTCCTCTCCTTTTCTTCGCTCTCCTTCCCCACCCTCTCTCCTCTTCTCTCTCCCCCTCTCTCCCCTCTCAATCCCCTCTCTCTCTCAAAACTCTCCTTCCCCTTTTCTGTTTTTCTCTGTCCTGTGTTTGGTGTGTGTGTGTGTGCGCGTATGGGGGGGGCGCGTGTGTTGTTTTGGTTTTATTTTGTGGGGCGCTTTTGTGGTCTGTGTGGGGTGCCGGGTTTTGTGCGTTTCGGGGTATGCTTTTGTGCGTGCGTGGGATTTTTGTCACGCACTTGCGTGCGGGGTGGGAGGGTGCAGGGTTTTTGGTTTTGGGGGGGGGGGGGGGGGGGGGGGGGGGGGGGGGGGGGGGGGGGGGGGGGCGGGGGGATTTTCTTCACCCGGGGGGTTTTTTGGGGAAAAAGGTACCCCGGGTTAAAAGGTTTTTTAAGGACAGGAAAATGTTAAAAAATTGGTAAAACCCCTGAAAAAGCTTCAAATTTTCCTTACAAAACCTTTTTTTTGGCTTTTTTAAAAATGACCCTTGTTCAAAAGTGTCTCTGATTTCATGGCGACAGCAAAACTGTTAAAGCAACTTGCTCAAAAATGCTTCCCGCTTGAAATTGCTTCAATTTTGACCATAATGGACAAGCACTTATTGAGTGCTTTTTTTAAAAAATCCAGTCTCCATGCGAATGCGGTTTTCTTGTGGAGTAGTCATCCCTTTCCCACTTGGCACACAAAGGTGTACACTTTGAAAAGGCGGAAAAGGGTTTTGACATGTGCAGAAGATGTTCTATGTGCGTTCACACACTCGGCACCTCCTCCGTTTACAGTCTGATTGGAAAGACATTTCCGCCGGGTTGGAAAAAGATAGTACACCTGAGAAATTTGCAGACACCGAAGTCCAACGGCCTTACCTGTTCACAGGACTGGTGATTTTGATTCATAGCTCCATGCTTTTTGCGAGCTATGTACCGTTGTGTCTACAGCTACACACCCATTTGTCTAAGAGCTAGTTGTGTCCACATGTCCCTCAGACCGACCAGCTGACAGACAACCCTTGCATGCTTGTTGAATAACACTGGCACTTGCACTTGGCTAACCTCAACCCTAACCCTGGCCCCCATATGTGGACACACATGGCAGGAAGATAAAATGGTTGTAAGCTGACACAATGGCTCAAAAATTGTTCTTTCTTTGCGCGGTTGGTGGGAGAAGGCGGTGGGATTTTAGAATATGTTCTACGTGCCTTTCGCACACGGGACTTCAGTTTATAGTCGCATCCGAGAAACTTTTTAGAGGAGTGGAGTTGGCACTGATGCTAACTCCAGAGGGAAGATTTCCGCTTGAACAAGACTCGAACCGGAGTTAGCAGATCAGAGCGCGATGCGCAACTCTCTAACCAACCAGGCTATCCCTCCCCATCGGAGAGAGAGAGAGAGAGGGGGGGAAGCAGGAGGGAAAGAGTGGGAGGGGAGAAAAAATAGTAGCAGGAGCGGGAGCAGAGTGGCGGGAGAGAGGGAGATAGGACAAGTTGTGGGGAGGGGAGAGAGCGGAGAGGGAGAGCAAGAGCGGGAAAAGGGAGAGAGAGGAATGCGGAGAGGAGATGCGGAGCTAGAGAAGAAAAGAGTTGTATGTGTGTGTAAGAGTGTGTAAGAGTGGGGGTGTGTGAGTGTGTGTGTGTGTGTGTGTGTGTGTGTGTGTGTGTGTGTGTGTGTGTGTGTGTGTTGTGATGTGTGTGTGAATGTGTGTGGTATTTGTGTTCTGCGTGCACATCTAGGGAATGGTATACCACAGGCAAATTTTTTCACCTGTTATCTTACCCCAGTTGTTTTTTTAAAGAAATCTTTACTGTTTTAGTGCCCCCATTTTTAAAATTAAAAGTTTTTTAAAAAAATCACCGAAATTTTGGAAAAGGGTTGGTAAAGCATTGAAAGGGAGTAAAAATAAACAGTTTTTTTTTTATAAAAGAAAACGGTCGTTTTTACCTTATTTGCCAAACTTTTTGAAAAACCTGTAAGGTAGAAGGTTTTTTTTTTAAAAAAACCCCCCCCCAAAAAATTTCCCCCGGGGGAAAAAAGGGGGGGGGGGGAAAAAAAAAGGGGGAAGGAAAATAAAAAGGGAAGGGGGGAAAGGGGGGGGGAGTGGCAATTGGGGGAAAGGGGAAAGGGGGAGGGGGGGGAAAAAGGAGGGGGGGGGAAAAAGGGGGGTGGGGGGTTTTTGGGGTTTTAAGATTTTAAGAGGGGGGGGGGGGGGGTGGGGGGTTTGGGGGTGTTGGGGGGGGGGAATTGGGGGAAGGGGTTTTTTTTCCGGGGCACATCGGGGGAAAACCCGCACCAAAACCCCGGACCCCCCTTTTGGGTTTTCAGGGATTGCCGATTTAAAAAAAAAAAATCCCCAAAAAGGGATTGAGAAAGCAAACTAAAAAATAAACCAAAATTTTTTAAAAAAAACCCCTCGGTCCCAGCCCCCCCAGAAAACCTGCCAACGAGCACCGCCCCCCAAAGTTTGGGCAACCCCCGGGGGGAAGAGGCCGCCGTGTCCCCCCCCGGGCCCCCACCCACGGGTGCCCCATCGGGGGGGCAGGGAAGAAAAAACCCCGGGGGGGGGAAAGGGACCTTTAAAGGGCTGGCCCTTAGAGAACCCCTTTTTTTTCCGACACCTCGCTCTCTAAAAAGCTGGTTAGTATTTATATTTTTTATTTGTAAAAGATTTTCCTCTTTGCTTTACAAAACTTTTAACTGGGGGAAAAAAATTTTTTCATTTTATAAAGGGCACAAGATTGCAGAAATCTTTTATGGTGTGTCCTGTTACCTTATTTCGTTTTTCCTTTAGCTTTGCTGAGGTCAGGGGCATGCCCTTACCCGGCATTTCACTCCCGCCCATTGATAACGCTTCATCTCATTTCCCTAGCAATCTTTGATTTTTAAAGCATAACGGGATACAGATGATAAAATTGAACAAGAGTAAAAGTGAGATAAATGTTGGAGGGCCTTTTAAAAAACCAAAAAACCCAAAAAATAGGTATATTGGGAAACTAAAGTAAAAAAATTTTTAGATGGATTTCTGGGGTTTCTCGCATTTCCCCAACCTTTGTACTGATCTTATGTCCATTTTTGGGTTTTTTCTGCAAGGATGGAACTTCCTTTAAATTCTGCATAAAAAAAAAATCCCAGGTAACAAAATTTTTGAAAAAAATTTTTCAAGCAGATCACTGTGATAAAACAGTGTGGTACAGGTTGTCAGTTTTTGTTCGCCGTCCTTTTTGCTTTTATCTTTTTACCCAAATGAAACCTGGGTTTGTTAAAAAGTAGAAAAATTGTTGTTTTAGTCTGGGTGTTTTTTGATAGTTATCGAAACTTTTACAAAGTTGTCGAAACACTTGGCTGTATTTTTTTGTTGGGAGCTTTAAATACGTGTTTAAGCTGAAGAAAAAAGTGCCTTTTCAGCAAGCAATGCGGTGGACAGCTGTATTGTATTTTAAGCTTGCCTCCTTTGAATTGTTATCTTGCATTTACAACTTTGACAATGTTTTTTTAACATGTAATTTCCCCTTTGGGCTTAATTATCTCAAGTTTTTTTTTTTTTTTTTTTTTTTGTCTTTTTGGGGTGTACTTCATTAAAAGTACTGATTGAAAGTGAAGCAGTTTACTCTGACTCAGTTTTTTTTTTTTTTCTTTTTTTTTAAATTTCAAAAAGAAACATTTTGGTTAAGTCGCTCGTGTTTTTTGGCCCCTTGAATAAGATTTTTTTTTTTTCCCAAAATAGCCTGACTGGAAATATAAGCTGAGAATACACGTTTACAACCCGATTTTGATGACCTTTCATTATAATAATAAATAATAAGTATGGAATTTAAATAGCGCTGAATCTTGTAAAGAAACCCAAATCAAAGCGCTCGATTCTTTCATACATTTTAAGTCACGGCAGATTCTCCCTGAAATCGGGTCTTCCCGGGAGGCGGGAGAGCGCCGTCGCCACAAGAGGACGCCACCCTTTTTTTTTTTTTTTTTTTTTTGATGATAGAGGATTTACACACAAAGATGTTAGTTGTAATCAGCATTGCTTCCTTTTTTCCTGTATTGATAGCCCTGTACAAAATTGATGAATAACCTGAATGTTTCGTAGGTTTTTTGGTTGTTGTTTTTTAAGTGGTGAGCACACACCACTGACACTTGGCTACCCAAACTGACTTTCTTTCCTGATAAAAATAAGTTTGCACAACTTTTTAAGAACATACAAGCTGATGTTTTGCACTTACCCATTCAAGGTGCCTGTGCTTTCTGGCTGTAAAGATTACACGGCTGTAACTGAAATGCTTTTTGCTACTTCTGTGTTAGAAACCTATATTAGAAATGAACACAATCATTATAGTAATTTTTTGTCAAAAGGTATGAGAAATTCAAAAGCAAACGAAAAGTCAGTGGGTTTGTCATTGTCACTGCTGGTCAGAGCATTGGGAAAAGCCTACCTCCCCCTTCAGCCAAAAAAGAGAGGCTGGAGTTAGGGTTGGGTAGCCGGCTCGCAGCTGACAGAAAAGGGAAACGGCAGAATGACTTGTACACAGGGCCGTCAAACCTTGATGAAATGTCATACAAATCTGAAATATTCCACAAATCTGAAATGTTCCACAAATCTGAAACGTTCTACAAGTGTGAGATGTGATACAAATGTAAAATGTTCTACAAATCTGATGAAATGTTTTAGTAATCTGTAATGTTCTACAAATCTGCCACAAGAAAAAAAATTAAAAACTTGACCAAGGTCTTTGTTCAGAGTTTTGTTCATGAATGACTAGTATAGAGTATGCGCGCAAGATCTCGGCTACACGTCTGTCTGTCTGTCTGTCTGTCTGTCTGTCTGTCTGTCTGTCTGTCTGTCTGTCTGTCTGTCTCTCTCTCTCTCTCTCTCTCTTTTCTCTCTCTCTCTCTTCTCACTCCCCTTTCTCCCCCCCTCCCTCTCTCCCCCCCTCTCTCTCCCTCTCTCACTCTCCCCCCTCTCTCTCTGTGCACAAGATCTCGGCTACACATCACATAGAAATCTTTGTCTGTCGTCTGTCTCTCTCTGCCCTCTCTCTCTCTCCCTCCTCTCTCTCTCTCTCTCTCTCCCCTCTCTCTCTCTCTCCTCTCTCTCTTACCCTTCTAACCCACCCACCCCCTCCTTCTCTCTCCCCTCACATTCCTTACATTGTAATGTACTTAATCAGTCTTATGCAAACAACTCTGACATGTTAAGATATATTCAAATGCCTGTCAGAAATAAACATACACGCACACAATACTTAACATGTTATTTTCCAAAATGCATGTTATGCGGCTGTAAAAAATACATCCAGGACACACCCTCTCTCTCTCTCTCTATCTCCTCTCTCCTCTCTCTCTCTATCTCTACTCTCTCTCTCTCTCCTCTCTCTATCTCTCTCTCTCTCTCTCTCTCTCTCTCTCCTCTCTCTCTATCTATCTATCTATAATAAGTTGTGTGTGCTGTTGGTGTACTATACTAATACGCTACCATACCAATAAAAGCGCTTAGCATAACTAATATTTTATTTCAATAAGCGGAAAAAAAAACTATCCACCACAGTCACACACTTACGTTGATACTATATCACACAGACTCGTATGCAAATGAGCTCTCTGAAACATATAAAAGCACATAATTTATGCAACGGTTTTAAAGGGTTTTTCCAATAAATATCTATATTTGCAGATTTGTAGATGTAAACATAAGACAAACTTGAACTTGCACCCACGCTTAGCACACATGCACGCGCGCACGCACAGACATGCACACAACACACACACACAACACACACACATACACACTCACACTACACACTACACAACAAATTCTGCATAATGAAATAAAATATTGATGGGTCTCCCGTCGGATCGACGGATATGGGCGCCTGGCTTGCTGTCAGAAGTACCGTGGAGACGAGCCATTCTGGATGCACAGCTCTTCCCACAGGTGTTGCTAGGGAAAACGTCTCCAGAAGTTGAGACTGCTTTCCTTCGTCACGCTTTCCTTTAATGGCGAGCGTTCTCTTGTTTTTCAAACGTCTTTAGCCACGGAAAGCCAGCACCCCAGCGGAGAACGATCGAGGGCATCAGTTTCCCAGGTAGGCGAGTCTGTCACAGGCTTTAAGGTTGTCATTCAAGGTGTCCTTGGGTAGCGCTTGTAGGGTTTCAAGTTTTCGAGGCCTTCCTTTCAGCTGGCCTACAATAGCATCCTTGGGAAATCCTGCTGTCTGTCTTCGGACAACGTGTCCGTCCAGCGTAGTTTGGTATTTGATCAGTAGTGGGTTTTTCGAAGCTGGCAGGTGCTTTCTCTTGGACCGGAAGGTGAAGACCCTGTCTTGCCACTTTATTCCGAGGATCTTTAGTAGGTATCTCTGGTGAACTGCTCAACTGTTGAATGTGACGGCGAAAGTCCGTCCAATGTTTACAGCGGGTAAAAACAAGGTGGTAAAGCACGACAGCTCGGTAAGTTTTGATTTTGATGCTGAGCCTGATGCCTTTGTTGTTCCACACCGGTTGTTGAGCCCTGCAAAAGGCAGAAACTGGCGGCGATGCTAAGAAAAGATCCACGGTGGTTTGTCGCAGCTGTTTTGTTCCTTCCCTTCCGTTGTAAATGTGGCAATTGAAAAGCATCCTTTGAATCCCTGGGGACCTCCCCTTTCTCCCAGATAGATTGGAAACAGGGCGGTCGCTTGTCGTCACACCTCGCCTCCACACTTGTTATGTCGGCCTGGATTCCATCCGCCCCTGGTGTTTTTCCCTTTGCGTTGTCAGCTTCGGGGCTTTCCAGGTCTCGGCTTTTGTGGGAGGGCAGCTAGTGAGTCACTGACTGGTAGCTGTGGGAGGGCTGCAATTGCCTCATCAGATACAGATGAGTCCCTGTTGAGGAGGGTGTTGAAGTGCTCTGCCCAGCGGTAAGGATTCTTTCTTGTTTGTCAGGAGGGTGGTCTGGTCCAAGGTTCGGACAGGGGTTGATCCTGTGGCTCTTGGCCCATATACAGCTCGGAGACCATCATGGAAGGTCTTCATGTCATGAGCGTCAGCAGCTGACTGAAGCTCTTCGGACTTTCTTCCACACAGTTGTTCTCATCTCACGCAGCCTCTTCTGTACAAGTTTTCTTGGTTTGCAAGTACTGGTTTTTTCTTCCTCTGGCAGTCTTTATCAGAAAGTGATCCTGATGCCCTTTGTGCAGTGTGTTCAGGAGCTTGAGATCTCAGAGTCATTCTCGTCAAACCATCTTTGTGGCTCCTCTGTACAAAGCCGAGTGTGTCAGCTGCTGCTGTGTTACAGCGTCTAAAGGTGCCCCATATCTCTTCTACATAAGTCGATTTCAGGGGTTTCTTGGAGAGCTGCTTGGATTTGCTGCTGTAGTGCGTCCTTGGGGATAAGGAGGCGGTGGATGTTTAGCTTCCTGGGGGTTTCTGCCTGGCTGGTTGGGGCTTGCGTGCAAGTCTGATGTTCATCTTGCTGCGTACCAGGCGATGGTCCGACCAAAAAGACCGCTCCTCTCCTGCGCGTGTAATGGAAACATCACCTCTTTCCCTCTGCTGGACAATTACGTAGTCCGCATGTGCCACTGCTTCGAGCGGGGGTGCATCCATGTGTTCTTGTACTTGTCTGCTTGTTTTAAAGAGGGTGGTTAGTGATGGGGCAGTTCATACTGCGCGCAGAGCGAGAGCAAAAGCAGTCCGTTGAAGGGTTGCACTTAGACTTTTGGCCAGGAGGAGAAGTCCACGCCGACGCGGGCATTGAAAATCCCGAGGATAATCAGCCTGTCCTTTCTGTTCCTACCGCTGAGATCGGCGGCTAAGTCTTCATAAAAGAGCTTCTTTGATGTCATCAGGGTTTGGTCATCGTTGGGGGATAGCAGCTGATGACTGTGGAAAAGCGATCCTTGGGGCAGTTTCAGACGTTTGGGTCTTTAGTCTATCGTTTATCCCACGTGGAAGGCTGCCAAGCGTCATGCAAGTTTGGTTTTTATTGCAAAGCCCACACCTGAGGTTCTTGGGTGCATCTGGCTTCCCAGTGCAGTAGAAGGTGTAACCCCCTCCAACTTCCTCCCGATGGGTTTCACCAGCAAACCTTGTATCGCTCAGGGCCGCTATGTCCACCTGGTAGCGATTAAGCGTTCTAGCAATGAGCGCTGTACGCCTCTCTGGTCTGTCGTCTCTGTCCAAAAGGGTGCGAAAATTCCAGGCACCAGAGTCAGGGCATGGACACCCTGGTTCTTTTCTTCTGTTATTTTCGACACTAGTGTTGGATGTCCAAATAGATGCGGTTTCCTACTAGGTTTCTAAGAGAGGCAGGCTTTGTTTAGGGATCCTTTTATCTCCCCTTCCCCGTGTGGGGAGAGCAGTGCTGTCCCTAAAAAGGGCTGCTCTGACACTGTAGGAGGATACGGGCGCCCATCTACCCCAGTCTAAGCAGACGACCATCACCCCACACCCGCCGCGTGCAGAGTCGTGACTAGGAACTGCCAGCAGCAGGGATGGTGGATAAGAGAAGGACAGGGTTGAGGGTGGGGTAGGTAGACGAAGACAGGTTAGAAGGTGTGGAAGGGTAGACGAAGACAGGTGGAAGTTTGGGGCAGAGAAGGACAGTGTGGAGGGTAGGGTAGAGGAGGACAAGGGAAGAGTAGGGTAGAGGAGGACAGTGTGGAGGGTATTGTAAAGGAGACAGGGTGGAGGGTGGTAGATGAGGACAGGATGGAAGTTAGTATAGGGTAGAGGACACGGTCATTGGTGTGGTGTGTAGTGGACAGGTAAGGGTGGGTTGGGTAAATATGGACAGGGTGGACGGTGGAGTGGAGGGGGACAGGGTGTAGGGTATGGAGAATTGACGGTGTTGAGGGAAGGGTAGGGTACAGAGGACAGGGAGGTAGGGTGGGGTAGGGGAGACGGGGTGGAGGGTAGGGTACAGGAAACAGGGGGGAAGGTGGGGTAGAGGAAGATACGGTGGAGGGTTGGGTAGGGATGGTCAGGAGGAGGGTGAGGATATGTGCGGACAGGGTTGAGGAGGGGTAACAGTAGGAAAGGGTTTGAAGGTTGGGAAGGTGGCCCAGATGGAGGGTAGGGTGGGAGGAACATTTTGGGGAGGGTGGGGTAGAGGAGGACAGCGTCAAAGGTGGAGAAAGGCAGGACAGGGCGGAGGGTACAGAGATGGGGACGGGGTGAAGGGTGGAATGGGTAGAGGTTTACATGTTGAGATAGGGAAGGGCAGAGGAGGGCAGGTGGAGAGTATGGTAGAGTAGGACAGGGTGGAGGGTAGTGTTGAGGAGGACAGGGGTAGATAAGTGGATGACATTTAGAAGTGGGGATAGGGTTGAATAGACAGGGTGGAGGGGGAGTGGATAACGGGGTAGAGGGCCAAGGTACAGGAAGACAGGGTGGGTAGGGTAGAGGACATCATGGATAGTTTAGAAAAAGAAAATGTGGGGGGTGGTTGGGGTATTGGAGGACAAGGGTAAAGGGTAGAGAAAGACAGGTGAAGGGTAAGGTAGATGAGGACTGAATGGAACCCTGAAGAAAGAGGAAGAGAGGGTTGAGGGGGGGGGTAGAGGACAGATTGGTTTGTGTAGAGGGGACCGTGTGGGGTAGGGTTATGGATTACGGGTTTGGAGGGTAGGGTAAGAGGACGGGGTGGAGGGTAGGTAAAGAAGTACATGGTGGAGAGTAGGTAAAGGACGACAGGTGGGTATGGTAGAGGAGGAGATGGGTTAATGTAGAAAATGACAGTTTGGAGTCTGGGGTAGGATAAAGGAAGACAGGGTGAAGAGTTAGAGTAGAGGAGGACAGCTTGGGGGTAGGGTAGAGAAGGACAGGGTGGAGGGTAGGGTAAAAGTACATGGTGGATGGTATGGTAGAGAAGGAAAGGTTTTGGTAGGGTAGAGGAGGGCAGGATAGATGGGGGCGTAGGGTAGAGGAAGAAAGGCTGAAGGGTAGGATAGAAGAGATAGGCTAATGGGCATTCAGACTTACTCACCGTGTTTTTGTACAAATGCCCGCAACTTTTGGGCCCCCCCATGGCTATTGCCACTCCGGACCAAGTTGCATAGATTTGTACAAAAAAACGTGATTTACCCTCAATGCCCATTTAGCATATCTCTCTACTAAAAAAATGAAAGCTATACCACTTATTTGGGATAGATAAAACCCTAAATTTTGGGAATTTCTGCTAAGACAAGTTTTATTTGAATAAAACATTTAAGAAGCTGACAAAATTAACAAATACTTATTTAAGAACTTAGCAAATACTTATTTAAGAACTAAACAAGAACCTAGCAAGAACCTGACAAGAACTTAACAAATAGTTATTTAAAACTAAACAAGAACCTAACAAGAACTAATCAAGAACCTAACAAGTATCAAACAAACCCAAAAAAGAACTAAAAACAAAACCTGGCAAAAATCTAACAAGAACATAACAAAGAACCTGATAAGAACTTATTCAATAATTGTTTAATAAAATAAAAAAAAAATGTTGATAAAATAGACATCATGAATTGTGACGAACTTTTGCATATTACATCTACTGACTCTAGTCAAGAAAAAATAACTGATGAGAAGAGTCTGCTGGATAAGAAGGAAAGTTGTAATCTCTTGCTGCTTGTGGTAAAACAAAGCATTCCTTAGGAACACAACTAACCATAAAAAAAAAGGGACAGCAGTTATCACCACAAGACATCATTAAGTATTATACAGGTATAAATCCCTTTTTGGGAGCAAAAATGGGAAAGCCTAGGGCATACGTTATTGGCCTATACGCAAAGAAAACCAAGTAGGTTCTTTAAAAAATGTGGATCAAAAACAGACTTACATTGACCTGTCACAAGCCTGTTTTTTTAAAGACTTTGGAGATACATGCCTGCGAGATGTATTAGTTTTAGCACCCTGTTAGCCCAGAGTTGCTAGTAGAAAAATTTAAATTTTAAAAAATTTTTTACCACAAGAGAAAAAAAGGGAAAGCGCATAACACAGTGAAAAACCAAACGGGAAAGCAAAAGGAGAATGTACGAAAACCCAAAAGTGCAACAGGAACGCAGCAGACCCTTCCAAAGTCAAAACTTCCCAAGGTGGAAAGACCCCGGGGGAGATTTTAAGCGGGCAAGGGTTGGGGGGAAATGGAACGACTAAAAAAAAAAACTTACTAAATCAAGCAAAAAAAAAGATTTTACCCGGAGAAGCACCAGAAAAAAACAGATCCATGGAAACACCGAAAAAAGACAAAAACAAAAAACCAAATAATTATTCATCTTATTGTTATACGGCATAACTGTTTTGGCATTGGTTTTCCTTTTTGGTATGGGCAACAAGTGCCCAACAACGAAAAAAAACCGCTGCGGGAAAAAAACGAAAACCCCCCCAGCCACAGCAAAAACCCATTGCAAACAAACGCCTGACAAAAACAATTCAAAATGAATTAATATATTTATAAATATTTAATTTATCGAATAGCAGAAAAAATGAGTACAGAAAAAAACACAGTTAATTTGGTTCCCTGCCACTGTCTTTGGGGGTCTCGCATAAACTATTCAGGCTGGGAAAGAACTTCAAAATGAGCTTGCGATCTGGGGAAAACTAGATTTTGAGAACGCGCCAAGATAGTTGGGGTTTTGAAAAAGCATCCTTTGCTTAAAAGATTTTTGGGTTTTTCAGGGAATCATTTCCAGAAAATTTAGCCCCAAAAGTAGAGCCCAAAGGCTTCTTAGTGAGATGGTGGTGTGTGTAGTTAAACCCTTGTTTTACAGGTAGCAACACTTTTTTCAAAACTTCATAAGACGAAGAAGGAAGAGACAGATAAAGAAATAGAACAATGAACAAACACAGGCAAATATGAAAGACAAAAAATTGCTCAGTTAGACTTTTTTTACGAAAAACTTCATGAACGGGGACTGCCAAAAAAACCTTTTCTGTTTATGCGCAATTAAAGGTACTAATTGTGACAGCAACAAAAATTTTCCTATACTAAACCCAGCTTTATATTTTATCAGATCACCAAACTCAGAAGAAGGGTAGATTGCATTCATTGTGGGGGGCCTGACAACTGAAAATTTTTAGCACGTATTTGGGTTAAACCCCAACGGGGAAAATGTTTTATTATTTTTGAACAAGGGATCCCAAACCCTCTAAGATCTTTACCGCCAAAGGGGACGGGAAAGGAAAAAACGCTATTAAAAAAAGAGCATTGCTGAAAGGAAAGTTCTGATAGCAAAGAGGGGGCTTTCTAAAAAAAGCAAATGGCAGATCATTTCCCTTTCCCAAGGCACCTCCTTCCCCCAACCCTCTTTCATCAAACATAAACCCAAAAATGTTCATAAAAAAAACCCTTTTAAATTTTTTCCCCATGCACACTCAAAAGAAAGAGATTAATTAGCATTGCAGTTGTTTTTCAGGGAGTTTATAGTGTGGCCCATTAAAGTACCCCAGATCATCCGTGCAATGTGGTAAATTTTTAAAAAGGAAACATTTATCCTTTTACTGAAGACGGGTCAATAAAAAGAGGCATCCCAAAGAAACCACAATCCAAGCACTGGTTGAAACTTTAACAAGCTTTTAAACACGGGGGACGTTTGCAATCAGTACCACCAAAAATTCATGCCCCGGGCACCCGGAAAAAACATTTGGGTAGTAAGAAGACTGCCTGCAGTTTTGAGAAATAAAAGTCTCTTAAAGCACGGGGTTTTAAAAAAACTTGGCCCCCAAAAAGGCAAAACTTTTCAGCAGCACAACCAAACAAACCCTCTACTTTTAAGCAACCACTAATCCCCGGGGGGAAAAAACTTATTTTTGATATTTGGGAGAAGCTGAAGCCAGCAACAGTTGCAAGCAAGAAAGATTCCTTTGGGGGCATAGAACTTATAAAATTTTAAAAATTGTGGGGATGATCCCCCAATCTATTATGGGTTTTTCTGCCCGCACCCGCAAGTTTGTTAGAGAGGAACTGGCTATGACCCCAATACGTTCCCCCTTCAGTAAGGGGGCTACTAATTTTAAGAAGTAAGGGACTTTCATGGTTCATCTAACTGGGTTTTTTTTTAAAATACACTTTGGCATGCTTTTGCTAAAGTGAAGCCTTTTGGACACCTCCCATCCCCCTAAAATTCCCAGAAATTATTTAACATTTGAGGGTACCACCCAGAGGGTCTAAGTTTAAAATTGACGTTTCCATTTTTTTTAAAGACTGGGCTGTGAAAACCGGGCCCCGCTGTATTTTAAAAGAGAATTTTTTTTCCTTATGGGGATTTAAATTTTCGATTTTTTGATCAGAACTCAAACGTTCGAGAAAAAAGGGGTAAGTGTGTCTAGCAGAAGGCGTAATGGATGCTAAAGGTTTCCGACTGTGGCTTAAAGTCAGGCCAAAAAGGGGTTTTACCAAAAATTTTTAGCAGGGGTTTAAAAGCAGCAGGTGGCCCCCTGCTGGGGGCCCAAAAAACTTTTGGGTTTCCTAGACCCCTAAAAACGGGTAGCTGGTTTTTTTTATGACACCGGAGTTGTTTTAACATGCTATCGGGAGGCTGTGGGAAAGGGAAGTACGGTTGGGTATAACAAATTCTTAAATTTTTTTCAAAACTTTATTTTTGAGACTGTACCCGGAACATGCATTTTCATTCCTTTCCAAAACATTGGAAAATGTTCCAAAAACATCAAATTTGTACCACAAAAAGGGGGGAAGTTTGGTTTTTTTTTCTTTTTTTGGGGTTTTTTTTTATTACTGATTTCTTAAAATTTGGGTTCATATCATGGGTTCCATCTCTTTTTCAATCCCTCACTGCTTGCATACAACACACTTGGTACATTTCATTGATATTTTAAATTTCCATATTGTTGTTTCGAAGTGCAGCTTCCATCCTGTGGTTAGAGCATAAAAAGCGTCATTACCCATGCGTGGTACATGCGGTGTTTGTGTCTGTCTTTGTTTTTTGTTTTTACGCTGTGTGTGTATGTTGTGTTTTTCTATTCCCTTGTGGTTGGTCTGTGTTTTTTTATACGGGGTGTGTGTGGTTGGTTTGGTGTGTTGTGTGGTTTTTGTGGTGTGTGGTGTGTTGTGTGGTTTTGGGGGTTTTTTTGTTGTGGTTTGTGTGGGTTTGTGGTTTTGTGTGTTGTGGTGTGTTCCCTTTTTCATTGGGGTTGTCTGTCGTTTCTGTGTTTCGTCTCTCGTGTTTTTTTAGTGGTTCTTTCTTTCTTTTAAATTTTAAAGTCTGTTCACTAAGGTGATATTTAAAAAAAGATAGGGGTTACAATATTACAGAACGTGGTTTGGGAGTTTGTGTGTGTGTTGTGTGGTGTGAACGTGCGTTTGTGTTGTGTTGTTGTGTGCGTGTTTTGTGTGTTGTGTGTTTTACTATTAGTTCTGTGCCGAGATAAAAAAGAAAAAAAAACAAGAAAATGGGGGGACGGGGGGGAGGGGGGGATTGAAACAGCTTAAAAATGCAGCAAGAACATTTTCAAAATTTTCCAAAAGGGGTTTTAAAAATAAACAAAACTATCTCCAACTAACCAATTATCGGCCAAAAAGATGTTTAAATACATTTTTGAAACTTACCCACAAATGTACCCCGAAAAGTAGGGGGAATTGTTTACAATGAAGAATAACAGCTTAGGGGGATAGTCAGACCCATTTAAAAAAATTATCTGTTTACAAAAATTTGTCAAATGCATCCAATTGAAACCCGTAATTTTACTTCCCCCCCGTCTTTGGAAAATGACACACTCTGACACTTTTTGGGTTTCACGAAAAAAAAACTTTCGTTGGCTGTGACACGGTTTTCCCAAAAAGCTTTTTTTTAGCAGAGTTGCCCCCCTGAAGAAGAGTGGAAGTTCAGAGGGTGTATTCGAGCCGACCATGGGGAGCAGCTTTGGGGTAATGGGCGCTTTCTCATTGCGTGGATTCCCCAATGTGACGGAACCAGCAAAAAGGAAGGGGAGTACCTCGTAAGGAAAGAAAAAGTATAAGGGGACAAAATTTTAATGTTAATTCCCTTTACCCTTTTATTAAATGCTTTTAACTTGAAAAAACCCACTTTTAATCGATACAAAACAGCCCTTTTAAAAATTTTTGATAGAAAATTTAATAAAAAAAAATTTTTAAGGGCCCTTAATATAGCTAAAGTTCTGCAGTAAAGATCGAAAAAAACTTTTCCTAAAAGATAAATTTTTCCTCTTTAATGCGGAACTACAAAAGAGACCACATTACCCAGCGATACCGAACCATCAGTTTAAAATTTTTAAAAACCACATTGTTTCATCAAAGTGAGCTCTACTATTGCAGCAACAGGGACTTTTTTTTTTTTTTGATATTAGAATAAAACAAAACAAAAATTTTTTTGAGTGTGTGGTGTGGGGGTGTGTGTGGTGTGTGTTGTGTGTGGGTGTGTTTGTGTGTGTGTTGTGGTGTGTGGGGGTGTGTGTGTGTGTGTGTGTTGTGTGTGTTGTTCCCTTTTTTTATGTGTGTGTGTCTGTCTGTGTCTGTGTCTGCTCTCGTGTTTTTTTTTTGTGTTCTTTTTTTTCTTTAAATTTAAAAACCCGTTACTCAAGGGGGAAATTTAAAAAAGATAGGTTCAAATATACAGAACGTGTGTGTTGGGGAGTGTGGTTTTGTGTGTGTGCTCGTGCGTTTGTGGTGGTGTGGTTGTGCGTGGTTTTTGTTGTGGTGTGGTTTTACCTATATGTCTGTGCACGAGATAAAAAGAAAAAAAAAAAAAATCAAAGAAAATTTGGAGGGCGGGGGGGGAGGGGGGCCCTTGAAAAGCTTAAATGCGCAAGAAAAAATTACAAAAGTTTTTTAAAAGGGCTTTTAACTAAACAACTCATCTCCCCAAAATAACCACATTTTCGGCCCAAAAAATTTTTAAATACTTTTGAAATCTTACTACAAAATGTACAGAAAAGTATGCGAAGGTTCACAAGAAGAATAACTGCTTAGGTGATAAGTCGAGCCACATATAAAGTTACTGTTTTCAAAATTTTGTCCTAAATGCATCCAATCTGAAAACCCGTAATTTACTTCCCACCGTCTGTTAGGAAAAAGAAACCCCCTCTGAACTTAAGAATGTTCACGTAAAAAAAACTTTGTTTGGGTGTTGAACGGTTCCAAAAAGCTTTTTTCAGCAAAGTAGCCTCCGGAAAACAAATTGGGGGTTCAGAGGGGGCTGTACTTCAGATCCGGTCCATGGCAGCACTTTTCTAAATGGTCAGCTTTCTCTTGCGGGGATTCCAAAATGGACGGAAAAAGCAAAAGGGAAGGGGGTTTTCCCGTAAGGAAAGAAAAAATATAAGGTGACAAAAATTTAATGTTAATTCCCTTTACCTAGTTTAAATGCTTTAGCTTTCAAAACCGACTTGAATGAAAAAAACACACCTTAAATATTTTATTGAATATTTAATAAAAAAAATTTAAGGGGCCCTTAATATAGCATAAGTTCTGCGTAAAGATCGAAAAATCTTTGCCAAATGATAAGATTTTCATCTTTAATGCGGAACTAAAAAACGATCCAGCATTCCACAGGACTCCGAACCTTTAGTAAAAATTTTTTAAATAACCTATATGTTTCATCAATGTGGCTCTAGTATTGCGCAACAGCGGGACTTTTTTTTTTTTGATTTTTAAAAAATCAAAATCAAAATTTTTTAGATGTGTGTGTGTGGTGTTGTGTGTGTGTGGTGTGTGTTTTTTGTGTGTTGTGTTTTTGTGTGTGTGTGTGTGGTGTGTGGTGTGTGTGTGTTGGGTGTGGGGATGCGTGTGGAGCTTATGGTTGTGTGTGTTAATTTGTGGAGGACATGGGGCTCGATATTTTATACCTGTTGTTGTGGCAGTTCCTGCTTTTTTTTTTTCTTCGTTTGTTTGTGTAGTTTTATTTCTTGGTGGGGGGGATGGGACAGAAGAAAAGGGGGACGTGCAGATTTGGGGGGGTTGCTGCAAAAAGAAGGGGGTTTTTGTTTGTTCGATTTTGACCCACGCAATCTTAGTAATGATGCCGTTTTCCCCCCTACAAGCATTTTTCCCTTTCCCGCCCATTTTCAAGCTTTTTCATCATCTGCAAGATTGCTGTGGGGGTCAAAAAGGAAAAAAAACTTAACAGCTCTCCTCTTTGCAGCAAAAACCTCCAAATATCCACCATAACTCAATGTTTCTTGAGTCTGTCCATCAGTGGAGGTAACTCGAGCACGCTGAATTTCAAATGCAAAGAAAAAACACACCCATCTAAATTTCCCTTTTGGTGGACATTGTTCCGATTGGCAAATCGTTTATTTCTGTGCTAAATCACCAAACCCCTTCTCAATTTTTTTAGAAAAATTGCCTCGCCAAAATCCCAAAACAAAAGATGGTACAGATGGCGCAGATCAAGTGCTGGGGGATACCTGCATCCGGAATTCAAGACATTATGACATTTATGCACTTCAAAAAAAAAACTTGGAGAAAGATGGTGTTCGTATTTTGAGACTGGTTGGGGTTTTCAAAGGGGGGATCAAGAGCTGCCCCAAAAAACCCTGGGGGTTTTTGGGGAAAACGCCCCTAGCAGACGTCAAAAAAAACGGGTTTTTTTTTCGCGGTCGTCCAGTGTGCTCAAAAAACTCTGGGTTCACAACACCTTCCCCCTCTGTCAGTCAGTGACAAACTCCAGAACCCGATGCCAAGGACACGGGGTGACAAGAAAGGTGACCCACTCACACTGACCCTGTACATTCTTCCCCACATACCAGAGACGAGAGGAGGTTTAAAATGAGAGGTTGGGGGGGGGGGGTTTAAAAAAGGGGTTTTTTACTCAGCTTTAAGAAATGAACAGAAAATCATAATCACTGTTCCATAATATTACAATGGGTTTTTTTGTACATTGGAGAACAATGTCCAGCAAACATTGCTACAGGCATACCGCACAGGGAACACGGACTATTTGTCCTGTGTTGCATTGTCCAAAGGCACATCTGGTTCTAGCCAACACCTCCATCATCTGCCAGTCAGTGACAAACTGCCAAACCTGAGCCAATGACACAGGCAGTGACACAGACTAGTGCCCCCACCCACACTGCTCTGAGATTCTTACCCACTGTTACACAAGTGAGAGGAGGTTAAAACTAGAGTTTGTTTTTCAAAGGTGGCTTTCTTCACTACAGCTTCAAGAAAATTAACCAGAAATCGTAAAATGGTTACCCATACATTTTACAAGGGTAGTTTGTAACAAGGAGAGAGATGTCCCAGCCAAAATTGCTCCAGAAAAGTCACGTCCACAGGAACACTAAGTATTCTTTATGTTGGATTGAAGACACTGAGTCAGTGAACATCTCCATGACCTTTTATTACATGAAGTAACATGAGACAATGTCCAGTGGATATTTCTATGGAACACTACAACAGTGGTGACAGTGTACAGTAAAGTGATCATTGAGGTTTTCTTCAGAATATGTAGACAGTGGCAGTGAAGCTAGAGCGACACTTTGAGGGTAGAATATGCCTCTGGTGTAAAATCCTGTTATACAGTTTGGCCATCCATTTGTGAGTAATATATATATATATATATATCCCCCTTGTCTTAGCCACTGTTTTTTTTCTTGCATATTCATCTACACATATTTTATAAAATTACCTACTCACGGCACATCGCGACGCACGCACACACCACACACACACAACACACACACATGTATCAACAGCAACATATAATTATGTGTAAGCCTATGATATGTCCTACAAACTCTACTGGTCTGTGTATGCATATCTGGTGTGCACGCACGTATGTGTGTGCGTGTATGTGTATGTGCCCTGCGTAGGTGCCTGTGCGTGTATGGTGCCGTGCGCGCGTGTGTGTGTGTGTGTGTAGGTGTGTGTGTGTTTGTGGGGGTGCATATGTGCACACATGGGCATGCTAATGAAATTGTCTTATTTTTTACATTAAAATTTATATGTATTTTCTAGTCAATGGCCATTGTAATCCTATATTCGCGGCGCGCGTGTGTGTATGTGTGTTTGTGCGTGCGCGCATGTGCCCGCGCAAGTGTGCAAACGTGTGTGCGTATATAATAAGTGTATATGTCTTTTTATTCAATGGTCTTTATAACACTGTACTCCTACATTGGTGTGTGTGTGATAGAGAGAGAGAGTGTGAGAGCGAGAGCATGTGCACACGCATGAGTGCCCGCAAGTGTGAGTGTGTGAGCGCACGTGCACAGGCATGAGTGCGTGCTTGGGTGTGAGACAGAGAGCATGTGCATACATTAGTGGTAGGTATGTGCGGTGTGTGTGTGTGTGTGTTGTGTGTGTGTGTGTGTGATGTCTTTTATTAAGAGGATAATGGAATAAGCACCCATGTGCTGTGTGTGTGTATCAATGTGCCTCTCAGTATTTTAATTGTCTTTCATTAGCTCATTAAAGTGTTTTTTGCTTTAACTTGACTTTTGTGTGATACAGAGAGAGAGAGTACAAGTGTATGCAAAATGTTGAAACTTGTATTTATAGTACCTATGGAATGTAGCTGCATGCCTAACACCCTTCCCACCACTAGGTGCTAGGCCTTTTCCTAACATAAACAGACTATGGTTGTCTGCTTTCTGTTTCCCATAACTTCCATCGCCAGTCGGGTCTGAGTTTGGATAGCAGAAACAGACTAGTTGTTTGTTTACCTAAGCTGTCAGCTAGTGGGGACTGGGCTTGGCTAGAACTCTGCAGGGGGTGGCCTGCCTGGCAATGAAACACTGGACACCATAGCCAGCGGGTCTGTGCATTGGCTAACTGTTTTATTTCTGCCCCATGATATGAGGAAGGAAAGGGTTTGGAGAAAACTGCCAGTGTGGTCTACCTAGCACCAACATAAACTTCTTTTTTTTATCAATAAACGGCTACTGCCAGCCACTAACTTTTTCTCTCCCTAAATTGCAACATAACAAGCCTAATTATGTTAGGAAAGTGCCCAGTTTTCATGTCATTTTTGATAACTTTAAATTTTAAAATTATCACTGTTCCTTTTTTCACCTGGCCCTTTTTAACCCGCCAGGTGGGTAGGGGCCCCTGCAGGGTGAAAGAACGGGGACCCAGCGGCTCCACAAAGAAAGGTTTTTTTGGGCGGGGGCCCCTTGGGGAAAACGAAATCCCCCCTGCCCAAATTTTAAAGGTTTGTGGGTCGGCCCATTTTTCCCCCTTTCTGCGGGCCCCCCCGTTTTTCCTTTTTCCCCTGGACTTTTCCCTTTGGCGGGATGGCTTTGCAACCCCCTTCTGACGGTTATTTTTGGGCCCAAAACCATCGGGAGTTTCCTCTTTTTTGCTGGGGTCAGTGGGGTCTTCATAGCCCCGCACCTGTTGAGTGTTTCAATTCTGGGTTTTTCATTTTTGGGGTGACAGGGGGCCTTTGGGTATGGGGATCCCGGGATCCTCTAGGCATCCATTTCAACTGTTTGGGGAAATCCTCCTTTTAGGCCCTCCCGTTCAATTTCCAGGGCCTCACAGGGCTTTAAAGCATAAATTAAAGGTGACTAGTGCTTTTATTAACTTTACCTTGGGTTTTCCGAGGGGGAAGTTTCTGTCTTTTCCAGGGGGTTCTTCATCTTGCCATTGTTTGCTCCCTGTTTGTGAAAGCTCTTGCAAAGGTTTTCGGTCTTCGACCCCTCCCTCAAAATTAATGATGGCCCAAGGGTACTTGAAATGGAAAAACTGGTCTCCAGTTCTTTTCCGCTGAGATTTAAACTTGGTGGTGTTTGGGCTGGGCCGTTTTTGTAAATAAGCTTTGGTTTTTTTCTGGGCGCTGATTTCCACCCGTATCGTAGGATTTTTTCGTCCAGTTGCTTCCAATTTTTGGCCCAAATTTCCCTTTCCCTTTCCTGCCAGACCATCAATATCTTTCGCAAACCTGGGGGGTTGGTGAATTTTTGGGCCCCCCAAAAGGGCTGACGGTGCCTGTGGGGTCTTCCAAGATCACAAGTTTTTCCCAAAATTGACCCACAGTATTTCAAATGCATTTTTCCTTTCAAAACTAGCTACCAAAAAATAGTACCTTTCGGCAAGCACCCCTTTGTTAAGCTGTAAAATGATTTCAACCAAACATCCACGTCCCTGTAATTAGTTCCGTCAATTTCACCCCCTTAATTAAAGCTTGGAAAAAATTTCCCCGAAACCGGCTCTCTCAACAACCCCTT
This sequence comes from Rapana venosa, assembly GCA_028751875.1. Lineage (NCBI taxonomy): Eukaryota > Metazoa > Mollusca > Gastropoda > Neogastropoda > Muricidae > Rapana > Rapana venosa. Next base: position 20,198,640 of record CM054157.1, read on the forward strand.
TAAACATCTTTGGGTCACCAAAAAAAAAGCCTTGCATGTTTTTGGGGCAATGGGCCTTTTAGGGAATGGGCGTGCCCAAACCCTATCTGAAAAAATTTTTGGGGCCCAATTTTAAAATTTGGAAAATCCCAACAAATTTTTGTCCCTAAGGGATCCCCCCAAAAAGCACCCCATTGACTGCTTCTTTTATGCCCCAAAATTTACTTCAGAACCAAACCCCCCTGTCCCTGTGGGGGATTCTCATCCATTTCAGCTGTTTATAAACTAGGGGGTTTGCCAGCTACCGGGCCGGGAAAAAAAATTCCCTTTGAAAGGGGCCCGGTTTTTTCTCATATTTTTAAAACAAATGTAAAGGGGCCGAACAAGTTTTTCACTTTATATCCTTATCTTTTTTGGGGGGGGCGCATCCAAATCAAAGTAAAGGACATGTTGGGCATTCAACCCAAGCAAGGGGGCCAAAATTTTTTTACATTCTGCCGGGTTTCAAAATTTTGGGGGTCCACCCCCGGAAAACGCACCTGAGCAAAACCGCTTTTTTATCCGAAAATGATTTCAAACCAAAACCGTCCAGGGTCCCTGTAAGTATTTCTCATCCATTTTCACCCCCCCAATCTTTCGGGGCATTTTTTTAAACCAGCTATAAGCTTGGTAAAAAAATGCCCCTAAAACCCCATTTCTCTCAAAACCTTTTAAAAAATACCCTTTTTGGGGCCCAAAATGGGCCTTTGGAAAATTTTATGGCAATGCCCTTTTTGGAATGGGCGTGTCCAAATATACCCTTTATGCATTTGTGGCATGTTAATGGGGCCAATGAAACAAAAATATTTGTTTCCCCGGGGGTCGGCCCCAAAAAGCAAACCCCAGTGACTGCTTTTTTTTGGGCCCCCCAAAAACATCAAACCAGACATCCCTGTAAACCCGTGAGTATTCTCAGTCCATTTTTCCCCCCCCTTTTAACGGGGGCCCGGGTTTTACCAGGGGATTTAAGGGGGGGAAAAAAATGACCCAAAGCCGCTCATAGAGTAGGGGGAAAAAGGGGGGTCAAAAACTCAACTACTTCCTGGGATTAAACCAAAACCAGGCAAATTTTTGGGCCGATTTTGGCCCTTTGGGCCCCATCGAAACCCAAAAAATTTCAAAGTTTTAATAAAAAAATAAAACCCTTTAAAACCTTTACCCCCCTTTTTCCCCCATTTTTCCTCCCACTAAAAACTGAAAGAAAAACTAATTTTTTTTTTGATTGGGGGGAAAACTTTTTAAATTAGGGGGAAATTTTTTGCTAAACAATATCTTTTCAAAAACTAATTTTCCAAAAAAACTAAAAAAAAAAAAAATATCTTGTCAAGAACTAATACAAAAAATTTTTAAAAAAAAAAAACTAATCCCCTTTTTCTTTAATTTTCTGATTTTTTGCTGAAATTTTTTTTAAAAAAAAAAAATTTTAAAAAAAAAAAAACTTGTACTTCTCTTTTTTATCTGATTTAAGCTGAATTTTTTTTTTTAAAAAAAAAAAAATTTTTAAAAAAATAAAAAAAATACTTTTTTCTTTATTATCTGATTTAAAGCGAATTTTTTTATTTTTAAAAAAAAAAAAAAAAAAAAAATGAAAAATTTCTCCACTACCCAGGGGTCCCCTTAAAAAGAAAAGAAAATTGGGGGACACTTTCAACGGAGCTTTGGTAAGGGGGGAGAAGGGTTACCCCCGGGAATTTACAAACTGTTTGGGAAAGCCAAACAACCATTCCCACACCAAAACGCATTCACACACAAAGGACCTGTAAAACATAAATTTATTCCCTATTTTTGATTTCCCCTGGGGCCCGCCAGCTCTGCCTGCTACCCTGGGCCCGCCCTGTCCCAACGGGATTCCGACTTCCCCCACTGGGACCCGCCCCGGAGGGGGGAAAATTGGGGAAAAAAATTTTAAAATAGAAAAACTTTCAGCTAATTTACCAGCCGCCAAAGGCGGGGAGGTTAGCGCCTTGGGGGTTTTTGGACTGGAAAGGGCCCCGGGGTTTATTTCCCCTAAGACATAGGGAAAATTTTTTGGCTCCGGCCCGGGTCCCACCCAGAAATGAGGTGCTGTGGGCCAGGGGGAAAGGACGGGACCACACAGTCGACCTTTATCCACTTAACGGGTGAGTTTTAGAGTGTTTCTCAAATTTCCTGACCAACACTGCAGGTGTCTGTATCTCTCGGGCTGGTTGACGCCGGGATATATTATGATAGTAACGCAGAGTACAACCCTGTCAAGTAGTCTAAAAGCATATGCACTTCCACACAGCATCATTACGTCATCCTCATTGTCATTGATCATCATGCATTAAAAAAAAAAATTGCCTCTAAATTCGGTGGTCCCAGTTTCTCTGGTCTCTGGTGACCTCAGATTCCGGTTTGCCCATACACTTCTGTGCCCTGTGGTGAGTTTGTGTCAAAGCCTTTGGGGTTGGAGGTTCGCGGGGGACGGTCGTTGGAGGGACGTTGTGGGTGGGTTTCCACCTTGGGGGGGCACCTCACTCAGTCCCGGCTCCGCGACTGAGCTAATACTGTCTTAGTAGGGGGCTTAGTAGGTGGTGTCCCTGCGTATGTTAGCTCAGAAACAGGCACCACTGAACACCGCCAAAGTGACCCAGCAGAAGTGCAGGGCCCCTCTGGCTGGGGGCCCCCCGGCGGCCTGATAGTGATTGGCTCCCTGGGACCTCCGACTCTGAGATGAGACAGAACAAATCTGGGGGTGGCTGTGGCGGGGGGATTGGAGTGAGCGGCGTGGGAGCAGCCGGACGTGGGACGTCACAGAAGATGAGGCAGCAAAAAAAAAAAAAAAAAAAAAAAAAAAAAAAAACTTTCAGCTTAGTGTGGTACAATAACCAGCCGGCTTCCTGATTGGCTGAATGACTCCCCGCGAGGCGGTCGCCTAGTGCACACACAGCCACACAGTGAGATGATTCATACAATGAAGTATGTGTGTGTCTGGCTGCATGTTCTTGTGAGTGTTTAAAAAAAATAAATAACACTAAAATTACACTACACAATATTTAGTTGGCTGGTCTGTTTTGATTATTAGTTTACTATGCTTTGAGCTTCTGAGTTTTAGTTTTATTCTTTCTCTTTCTTGTCCGTCTGTAATAACATCATTTTCCCCAAGGCAAATTTTTAACCCACCTGTCTTTCAAAGAAAAAAAAACAAGGACTTTGAATTGTTCCGGTAATCTTTTTAAAAGCTATTATATTTTTGTGTCAGCAACCAAACAGATATCTGTGCAGTCCCCACTGAAAACGAGCTTAGACAAACTATTCCCTTTTTTAACAATGTCACGCTCTGCTGAGGGCAGTTTGGCTATTAAGAAAAGGGGCTGCCTTTTTTCAAAAAAAGCCTGTAATAGTATTTTAAATTTAACCTTTGCAAGGCTCTTCAAAACAAACGTGAGAATGATGGCGTTCGTATTCCAAAAACTGTTGGGGCTTATCAAAAGGGGGATCAAGAGCTGCCCATAGTGGTTCCTGAGGTTGTATGACAACATACAGACCATAGCAACGCCAAAAAGCGGGATCTTTTGTCACGGTGTGTGTTCAGTCTCGTCTCAAAAGGCAACAATCATGGTTTTTCTAACCACACTTCCATCCTCTGCCTCAGTCAGTGACAACTGCCAGAACCTGATGCCAATGACACAGGCAGCGAACAACAGTCTTGAGTGCCCCACCCACACTGACCTCTGAGATTCTTTACCACTATCACACAGAGACAGAGAGAAGGTTTAAAACTAAGAGGGTTTTTATTTTCAAAGAGTGGCTTTCTACTCAGCTTCAATGAAAATTAACAAAATCTAATCACTGTTCCCATAATTTACAATGGGTTTGTTTGTACATTATGTAGAATGATGTCCACAAACATTGCAACAGGAATACGCCACAGGGAACACTGAAGTAATTATTTATGTTGGATTGAAGAGACACTGAGTCAGGAACATCGTCCAGTGTCCATTTTACAAGACAGTATACCATGATAGACAATGTTCAGAGGGGGGTGAGATATTTCTATGGAACACTACAACAGTGTGACAGTGGACAGTACATTGATATTGAGTTTTTTCAGAATATTTAGACAGTGCAGTGAAGTTAGAGTCTCCCCCACTTTGAGGAATTAAGCCTCTGGAGTAAAAATACTGTGTTAGACAGGTTGGGGGCCATCCATAGTGAGTACTCTCCCATCCCCCATGTCCTTAGCCAAATATTTTTTTCTTTGCATATCCATCTACACATAAAACTACTTACGGACATGCGCGCGTGCACGGCAAACACACACACACACACATACATACACACACACTCATGGATGCATGCGCAACGTATAATTTATGTGTAAGCCTATGATATGTCTACAAATCTACTAGTCTGTGTATGCATTATCTCGTGTGCCGCACGTTTTGTGTGTGCGAGTGTGTGTATGTCCCCGTGGTAGGTGCCTAGTGCGTGTACGTGTGCATGCTGCGCGCGTGTGTGTGTGTTGTGTGTGTGTGTGTGTGGAAAGGGGTGCATATGTGCACACATGGGCATGCTAATGAAATATGTCTTATTTTTTACATTGAAATTTATATGCATTTTCTAGTCAATGGTCATTGTAATCATATATTTGTGCGTGCGTGAGTGTGTGTGTGTGTGTGTGCGCGCGTGTGCACGCGTACGTGAGTGCGTAAATAATAAGTGTATATGTCTTTTATAGTCAACGGTCTTCATAACACTGTACTCTCCTACATTGGTGTGTGTGAGAGAGAGGGAGAGTGAGAGCGAGAGTGCATGTGCACATGCATGAGTGCCTGCAAGTGTGTGTGTTTGTGAGCACACGTGCACAGGCATGAGTGCAAATGCTGCTTGGAGAGAGAGAGCATGTGCAGGCATTAAAGTGCATACGTACATGCGTGTGTGTGTGTGTGTGTGTGTGAGTGTGAGTGCATTATTTTATTCCGAGATAAAAGAATAAGCAATCATGTGCTCTTAGTGTTGTTGTGTGTGTGTGTGTGTGTTGTGTGTGTTGTGTGTGTGTGTGTGTGTGTGTGTGTGGTGTGTGATATTTTATTTGAAGTTATGGTGAAAAGATAAAGAAATATTGAAGCTTCTTGTGCCTTTTTGGAAAAAAAAGGTATTGTGATTCGATCATCAATGTGCCTCTCAGTATTGTAATTGTCTTCCATTAGATTACTTAAAGTGGTGTTTTTTGCTTTAACTTGACTTGTGTGTGATACAAGAGACAGGGGGGAGGAGGGGAGAGAGAGAAAGAAAGAGAGAGAGAAGAGAGAGAGAGAGAGAGAGAGAGAGAAGAGAGAGAGAGAGAGAGAGAGAGAGAGAGTAACAAGTGTATGCAAAATGTTGAAACCTTGTCTTTTATAGTACCTATGAACTTGCAGCTGCATGCCTAACACTCTTCCCCACTCACTAGCCTAGGCCTATCCTAACATAAACAAGTCTGGTTGTCGCTGTACTGTTTCTCATCACATTCCATCGCCAGTCCATCTGTGAGTTTGGATAGCAGAAACAGACCACTGTTAGTTACCTTAGCCGTCCAGCTAGTGTGTGTGTGTGTGTGTGTGTGGGGGTGACCCTGCCTGGCAATGAAACCCTGGACACCATCAGCCAGAGGGGTCTGTATATTGGCTAATGTTTCTTCTGCCACAGATAAGAGGAAGGAAAGGGTTTGGAGAAAACTGCCAGTGGAGGTCCTACCTGACACCATCATAAACATTTTAGTTTTAAAATAAACGCTAATCCAACCACTAAATTTTTATCTTCCCTAAATATTGCAACATACAAAGCGTAATTATTTTAAGGAATAACAGAATCATGTCATCTTGATAACTATCAGTTTCAGATCACAATTATTTAAAATGGCAGTTTTCGCAGAACAAGCTGCACAAGAAATAGTAACATTCTGGCAAGCACCCCTTGATATGTGTCTGAAACTGGTAACAGTGTGATGGATTATTACATGATATTGACAGACTTTTATAATTTGATTCAAAACCAGTGTACATTGTGTTTACAGGGGAGAATAGAATCAGATCATTTTCCACTAGAATTCTGTTATGAAATGGCTTCTTCCTTGTTGTGTACATACTCAGAAAAATCAAAGGATTATTAATTGAAAAGTTTGATTGGAAATCAAACAGACGACACTTTTATTGCTATAGCAACAGTTATGAACTCAACAACAGTTTAAAGAAGCACTCAGCTAATCTAAAGTGATGTAATGCAGCTCTAAGATGTATTAAAACAATATTCGAGGAAACCAAGCAGAGTGCATGAAATGTAAAATCTATGTAGATTGTAAAAAAAAGGGAAGGAAATGGTATGATCAAGCTGTAAAGATGGAAGAACACATGTTTCGCAGAAACGTTTAAGAAAATTCCTTAAAACAAAGATAAAGATGATCAGTAACCCTTTCTGCCAAGCCAGAAAGATAATATATTGGATTTATTGTTCGAAAAGACAAGATTGTTTAAAACAACAGACCTACTGCACAAGTTGATAGAATCTTCTAACAATCAGAAAGACTTCTGGGCAAACTGTCCATAAACTGTCCGGGAACAAATTCAACCAAAAATGACATATCCCTAATCAGAACTGGTTAATTCATTTTTAAAGTATTCTTGAAAAAGAGTCAGTAGTGTAGAAATGTCAGGTTGTCTGATCAAAAGAAATGGCAAATCAGACCTTAGGTCAAGAATTTGGTATAAGAGGATAGTGGATATCACACATCTCACAGATATAAAATCATGCTTTAAATTCGTCCTATCTCAAAGGAGAAAAATCAGTACTGCCATTAGAAAGCTTAAGAGGTAAACAAAGCGCAGGTTCCATATCAAATGATTGCCAGAAATGGTAGAAGTACTCAGGCGATGGTTGCAGTAAGTTTATTGAAAGGGGGGATCCTCTCCAGAAATGTTGGACAGAATCTGTTTTGTTGCCATTGTACAAGAAAGGTGGTGTTAACGAAACTAATAACTATAGAGAGATTTCTTTATCTAACATAAGTGGGAAAATGTATAGCTCTGTTATAAACAGCAGACTGCAAGAATGGATAGAATTCAATGATATTACGGGAGAAGACCAAGCAGGCTTTAATCGAAAAGTATACTGGCTTTCATCGATTTTGAAAAAGCGTTCAATTCAATTTCAAGAACACTATTGTGGCCAATATTAACGAAAAATTGAGTAACAGGTAAATTGTTTTGTAGTATTAAAAGTATGTATGATGTAGACAAGCTAAGTCAGTCGGAGTAAATTCAGTGAATAATATATATTTGTAAGGCAACAGGCATTAAACAGAAGAAGTCTGCAGCCCTGTGCTATTTTCTCTTTTTATTACTGAGCTAGCTCAGAATATAATACACATTGGCAAACATTGTGTATTTTTCTCCAATTGTTTGGAAGAATTATTTTTATTACTTTTTGCTGATGATGTTGTTTTATTATCTGAAACTGTAGTGGGGTTGCAAAGACAACTGAACAACTTGTATACTGCTGCTAGAGATCTCCAATCTTCAATTGGTTGTTCCCTCTCCCCTTATTGTTGCCGTGTTTGTTTTGCTCTTGGTTCTTGCTGTTTTTTTTTTTTTTTTTTTTTTTTTTTTTTTTTTTTTTTTTTTATTTTTCGTTGTTTTCTTCTTTCTTGTGTTTTTTTTGCTTCTGCTTTCTTCTTACATTGTTGCTAACTTTTTTTTTCTTTTCTCTCTTCGGTCATTTTTGTGTGGAATTTTTTGTGTAGATATTATTTCCCATACCCTGTGTAAGTGTAATTGCTATGGGCTTTATTTTATTTTATTAATTCATATATATCCTTACGGGTGGGGACTGATGTAAAAAAGGCACAGGGTGGTCTATCAATATCCCCGAAATGAAAGAATTAGTCCATTGTCTTCTCTTCTCATCTGTATAATTTTGTTGAATGTTTTACTTGTATATGATTATTGGTTATTGAAAATGACTTTTAGGTGGTTTGTTCTCCTTAATTTTATGGAGTTCTGCTTTGTTTGGTTCTGTTTTGGGTTTGGGGTTTGTTGTTGTTGTTTGTTTGTTGATGTTGAGGGGGAACTATTGGGTGTTCACCCTCCCCTTGCTTTTGTCGCCACTTTTGTTATGCTCTTGGTTCTTGCTAGTTTTTTCGTTGTTTCTGTGTGTTCTGTTTTGCTTTCTTTCTTACGTGTTTAGTACATTTATTTTTCTCTCTTCAGTGATTTTTGTTGGATTTTTGTTCGATTTTTCCCCCGTACACTGTTGTAAGTGTTTTGCTATAGGCTTTATTTTATTTTATTATCATATATATCCTTAAGGGCGGGGACTGGATGTAAAAAAGCACATGGGTGCTTATTCATTATCCTCGAAATAAAAGAATTTGTCATTGTCATTGTCAATTATAAGTCAATATGAATAAGAGTAACCTAATGGTTTTTCGAAAAGGAGGATTTTTGGCAGCTCATGAAAAATGCTATTATGGTAACACAAAGTCACTGTTGTAAACTCATACAAATATCTTGGAGTCAATATGACAACTAAACTTAGCTTTAATTACATGTGTCAGGATTTAGCTTCAAGGGCTAAAAAAGCTGTTTTGAGTATTCTATGTATTTTTTACCAAGTTGAAAATGATTTTTGTAAAAGTTGTACAAAACTCTTTGATACTCAATACAACCCATTGTACAATACGTAAGCAGAGATCTGGGAATGGAAAAACATTGTACCATAGAAAAATTACATTTTATCGCATTAAGAGATTCCTTGGTGTAAACTGTCGCACTCCAAATGACATGATCAATGGAAACTGGAAGTATATGATTGTTTGTAATTCTATGTAAAATCATAAGCTATTGGGCTTAAGATTAACTCTATGGAGGATGAGTGTCCTGCATCCAAAGCTTATAAAATGGTTATACTTACTGGATGTAAAGCAAAGCATACTTGGCATCTAAAGTAGTTTATGTTTGGGTGTCGGATTTGGATTTGGATTTGTTTGGTACAATCAGGAGTTCAAAAATGTAAAGCTTTACACAATCATTTAAACAGAGAGTTGCCGATTGTAGATGGCAGTGTGTACGCCCATTTCAAAACAACGAACGATTTTTTCTATACAGAACATTAAACGTCACTGTGAATTGAACAGTATACGTAAATAGAATGAAATAAATATGTTAAACCTGCATGTCAAAAATTAGATGTAGTGTATCAGATATTGCTGTACATTTAAACTGATATGCAAAAGATGAAAAATGAAATTTTATTGCAATTTGTGTAGATTGGCAACACAAGATGAAATTCATGTTGGTTTTGGAATGTCCCGTTCTTGGAGACCTGAGAAAAGAATTGATTCTGCAAACTTATTGAAGTACCCCCATTGGTCAGGCAAGCTCACTTATGTCATCTGAAAATGAGGAAACATTTAAAAATCTAGCAATATTTTCTGTATAAAGCTTTGAACTAGAATAAGGGATAGTAGCCAATTAAATTTTTTAGTTTTAACAATTTCTTTGAATAATTTATTTCAACGAAAACTTGACAGCAAATGGCTTGTTATACAGCACTTTTGAATGTTTCCAACAATTCTGAAGGAGGCGTGTGGTGTGTGTGTGTGTGTGTGTGTGTGTGTGTGTGAGGTGTGTGTGTGTGTGTGGGGTGTGTGGTGATGTGAGTGTGTGTACTGTGGTGTGTTACGATACGGTGATAGGGATGCAAATTGCTTGTGCAAATCTCCTAATCTTCTTATAACATATTTTGTTTTGTGGTAGTTTACAATTGCTGTTGCTTCCCATAAAAGCACAATAATTTGTTGACGTTTCTTTCTGTTAGTCAAAATGATACCTATTTAGGGGGTTTTGTTACCTTTATAGTATGGAGGATTTGCTTTGCGTTTGTTCTGCCCTCGGTTTATGGTTGGGGAGGGGAAGTTGTGGGGGATAATTTGGGTTGTCGCCTTTCCCCTTGTTGTTGTTTGTCAACTATTGTTTTGATCTTGGGTTATTGTGCTATTTTCCGTTGTTTCTGTTTTTCTGTTTTGCTTTCTTCTTACTTGTTGTTGCTTTCCTCTCTCTCTCTCTCTCTCTCTCCTCTCTCTCTCTCTCTCCTCTCCTCTCCTCCTCTCTCTCCTCCTCTCTTCCTTTCTCTCTCCTCTCTCTCTCTCTCCTTTGGTGATTTTGTGGAGCTTTCGTGTAGATTATTTTTCCCCCGTATACCGTGCTGAGTGTTACTGGATATGGGTTTTATTTTACTTTATCATATATATCCCTAAGGCGGAACTGGATGTAAAAAAAAAGCACATGGGTGCTATTCTTTATCCGAAATAAAAGAATTTGGTCATTTAATCTTTTCATGGTCCACCCCTGTCCGCATCTTCCCAATCCATAAAACCCTGTCTTCATCTACCCTACCCTCTCCACCCTTCCTCCTCTAACCCTACCCAAGCGGCCATCTGCCTCTACCCACCCCAACCTGTCCACCTCTACCCATACCCCCCACAGGTCCTCCTTTACCTCATCCCTCCACCTGTCATCCCTACCCAGCCCTCGCCATGTCCTCCTCTATTCCACCCTCCCACCTGTTATCCTCTATCGCATCCTACCCACTAACTTCCTCTACCCCTACCACCACGCTGTCCTCTTCTACCCAACCTCCACCCTGTCGTCTCTACCCTACCCATACAGTCCACCCTGTCCTCCTCTATCCTCCCCTACCATCCATCCTGTCATTCTCTAGCCTACCCTCTACCCTATCGCTCCTCTACCCCCACCCTCCACCCCCTGTCCACCCTACCCTTCCCTCCGCTCTGCCGTCCTCTACCCTACCCTACCTTTTCCACCCTGTCCTACATCTACCTCTACCCCTCCCTAACCTCCACCCCCTGTACATCTCTACCAAAAACCCCACCCTTTCCTCCTCCCCCTAATCCCTCGAACCCTGTCCTCCCCTACCAGTAACACCCACCCTGTTTCTTCCTCTCACAACCACCACCACCCTGTCCTCCTTTACCCTCCCCTCCCCCCTTCCCCTCCTATACCGACCACCCTGCTCGTCTATCCCAACCTCAACCCTGTTCTCCTCTACCATATCCTCCCAATCACCCTGTCTTCCTCTACCCCTAAAGAACCCTCTACCCTCTCGTCTTTTTAACCTACCCTCCACCCTGTCCGTCCTCCACCTTTCCCTACCCTCCACCCTGTGTTCCTTTACCCTACCCTCCACCCACTGTCGTCCTCTACCCACACCCCATCCTGTCCTCCTCTAACCCAACCCTCCCTTCATCCCTGCATCCACTACCCTACCCACCCTCACACTGTCCTCCTCTACCATACCCCCGCCCTCCACCCTGTCATCAATCTACCCTACCCTACCATCACCTTGCTCTTCTACCATACCCTTCACCCTGTTGTCCTTTACCCCACCCTCCATCCCTGTCCCTCCCTCTACGCCACCACCCTACCTTCCACCCGATCGTCCTCGATCCTACCCCTACGCTCAAACACCTTCGTTTTTCCCTATCTTACCCTACCACCGCTTTGTCCTCCAAATACTCTACCTTACCCTCTATCCTATCCTCCTCTACACCAAACTCCACCCTTCCTATCCTATGCAAACAAACCCTCCAACCTCGCCCTCATCTATCCGAACCCTCCACCCTATCCTACTCTATCGTACTCTCCACCCTGTCTATCATACCCACACCCCACCCTGTCCTCCTCACCCTCCCAACCTTCCACCATGTCGCTCTTCTACCTCCCCACCGTACACCCTGTCCTCACTCTAGCCCACCCTCAACCCTGTCCTCCTCTGCCCTACCATACCCTCCACAAGACCTACTCTACTTTACGCTCGATCCTGTCGGTCTCCTACCAAACCCTTAACCCTGTTCTTCTCTACCACACCCACCTTCTACCCTGTCCGTTTCTCTACCACACCCACCCTCCACCCTTTCATCCTCTGCACTGCCTTTATGAGGCTCCACCCTTTCCTCTCTACCCCACCCTCAACGCCTGTCTTCCTCTACCCTACAACTCCCTTCCACCCTGTCCTTCTCTATCCTACCCAAGGCCTCCACCCTGTCCCTCCTCAACCCATCCTCACTTTGTTCTCCTCAAACCTAACCCTACCTTCCTGCCTCCTGTACCATACCTACCACCAACCTGCCTTTCTCTACCCTAACCTCCACACGTTCCACTGCCTATCCCACAACTCTCCCTTTAATCCTCTACCCCACCCTACCTTCCAACATGTTCTCCACTAACCCTAACCAACCTCCCACACCCTGTTTCCTCCTCTACCAAACATCACCTCTCCTCCTCTACCCTACCCTCCACCTTGTTCCCTTTTTACTACAAAACCCGAACCTCTCTCTCCACCCTTCACTGTAATCAACCTTACCCTTTTCTCCTCCCCTCCTCTGACGCAACCCTTCCCTCAATCTTCCTCACCCTCCACCCTGTCTTTATTTCCCTAACCCTCCACCCTGCCGTTTTTTTGCCCGCCATCCACCCTTCCTCGTCTACCCTTAGTCCTCCCATTTCTCTCCTCCTCTGCCCTACCCTTACCCTACCCCTCCAACCCTGCTCCTCACCCTACACTACCTTACACACGTCCTCCTCTACCTTACCCTACCCACCAACATGTCCTCCTCTACCTACCTTCACATTATACCCTGTCCCTCCCTCTACCCCACCTCCACCCTGTCTTCCTTACCATACGATCCCTCTCTACCCTGTCCTTCTCTACCCCATCCTCCACCCTGTCGCTTTGTCTACTCTACCGCCCACCCTGTCCTCCTCTACCCTACACACCCTCTCCTCCTTTGCCCTACCATCACAACCCTGTTTCCCTCTGCTTCACTCTCCACTCTGTCCCACCTCTACCCACCCGCCCTCCATCCTGTCCTCCGCTACCCTACCCACCCTCTCCCTAAACCCTCCCAGCCATTTCCTCCTCCTCTCATAAAAAAAATAAATAATAAAATAAATGGAAATTATATAGTGCAATATCTTGCAAGACAAATCAAAGCGCTTTCACTCAGCTACATTCTAACACAGTCCACACCTAACAATGATCAGTTTCCATCAAGTTCCAAATGTGCACACACGCTCGCAACGCACACACACGCACACACACACAACCACACACACGCACGCACGCACGCACCCACCCCGCACGCACTCACGCACGCACCACACACACACACACACACACACCACACAGTCACAAAACCTGGCAGGGCAATCCGAATCTTGGCTGTGAAGGCAGGAGAAGCTAATCAGATGAAGCAGGAGAGGAAAATCTTTAGTTTTGAAATAAATGTCTTGAAGACTGAATTAAAAGGTCATAAAGATGCGGGGAGAGAGAGAGGAGGTCATGCCATATCGATGGACTGAAATAGAGAAAGAGCGACAGCCGATGGTGAATTTGTTGAATCTAGGTATCGTAAGGACAAGTATCTGCAGCAGAGCGGAGAGAAACGAGAAGGAGTGAACAAAGTGAAGACATTCAACAAAGGAGGGCGGGTGCTGTTTGTGGAGACATTTGTAAAAGAAGGTCTCTGATCATATAGTTTACTCTCTGTGGCACAGGTAGCCATGGGAGCAGATTGCAAAGAGGGATAAAAGCTCAGATTTTTTTCTATCAGAGGAGGTTACTCGAGTTTGTAACGTTGAAGAGATTGGATTGATGAATGCTGGCAGACCAGCCAATAGAGAATTGCAATAAGTCCCAACGTGGAAAGAATGAAGAAACGTTTCAAAGTTTGGATCTTGCATCTGTGGACAGGTACTTTCGAAATGTACTAATATGCCGTAATTGATATAGCAGGACTGCAGGTCTGGGTGATTACTTTTGCATAGAGAGTGCGTTTGTCACTAAGAAACCCAATAGTCTTCACAGCAGTCGAAAGGGCAGTTGCTTTGTCAGTTGTCTTGAAGCTGTTGTAATGAAGCACAGTGAGTGTTTTGGTCCCCCTACATGCAAGGTTTCCGTTTTATCTGCATTTTAGGCTGTAATTTGTTTCTGTACATTCCAGTTTTGGGATACTTGAAAGCAGTGGCCATATTTGTAAAGAGAGAAGGCAGATTTTCAGAGTGGTCCCTGCTTACAAATCTGAGAGTCATCATGCATAAAAATGATGAATGATCTGATGGCGTTTACTTATATGTGACAGTGGAGCAGTGTAGAGGGTGAAAGAACAGGGTCCAGAGTAATCCCTGTGGAACTCCCCATTCCATCTGGCAAGGTACTGACTGATCTTGTTTACTGTGACTGTCTGGAATCGGTCAGAAAGTAATGAACTTAAACCAATAAGGCTGTACTCGTAACACCAAATGTTTTTTTGAAGGAGGGAGAGAATAATAGAGTGGTCCGATAGGGTCCACAGCTGCAGATAAGTCGAGTAATAATAATAACAATAATAATGAGGAATTTTATATATCGCTGAATCTTGTAAAGCAACAAATCCAAAGCGCTCATATATTTTTTTAAAGCGAGGATAATGGAACAAACACTCATGTGCTTTTTTTTTAGCATCCCAGTCCCCTGTGTGTAATGCGTTTATGTAAATTTTGCCATCCGGCACACAATGGCCTACTCTTTCGAAAAGAGGAAACAGGATTTAACGTGGCGAAGATTGATCTGCGTGTGTTCGCACACGGGGGCCCTCGGTTTATAGTCTCTCCGAAGGATTAAGTAAGAAGTAGATTTTCGGATCAGAAGCGATAAGAATGTGTTTAAGTGTGGACAAGGGGTAGTTTCCAGTGCGTGGTTGACACGATAGGCAGACTGACACGCAGGTAGGAGACTGTTGGAGAGAAGGTGGTGGGTTGAGCTGTTTTATAACTACTTTTATTCAAGGACTTTAGAGATAAAAGATAGATTTGGAAACAGATCTAGAATTCTACACAATGTTTTGGTCAAGGTCAAGCAATTTGAGTAGAGGTGTGACTATAAAGTTTTAGAGCTGAATGAATATGTCAACGACAAGAGATAGTTTACTATTTTTCGTGATAGTGGGGAATAAGTATGTGGGCATGCACTGTGCGGAAAGAGAAGCAGGTATGGGGGTCAAGATCACAATAATTTATTAGCATTCCTTTCAGAATTATCTCGATTTCTTCCTCGCTGTGGATGAAAGGAAAGGAGATGAGTGCCAGAGAAATTGGGATCAGAAGTTAAAGGCTGAGGAAAGGAGTCTGACCCAACTGGACCGAATGTTGCGGACTTGTCATGAGAAGAATGCAGAAACTATAGAAGGAATTTCAGAGTGGTTCGTGAATAGAAAGGCCAGAGGACTACTTTCTCTAGCCCACTCCTGTCATCTTCTACCCCACCCCTCCACCCTGTCGACCTCTACCCTAACCCCCTCCACCCCGTCGTCCTTTTACCCTAACTTACCCTACCCTTCAAACCCTGCCGTCCTCTACTCACCCACCTTCACCCTGTTCTCCTCTATCGTTCGTATCCTCCACCATGTCATCCTCTACCTTACCGCACCTGTTCTCCTTACCCTAACCCTCCAACCATGTTGTCCCTCTACCCTATACTTTCCACCCTGTCCTCCTCTATACTATCCAACTATCTACCCTGTCCACCTCTACCCTACCCTGAAAAAAATGACAATAAAATCATGCGATCTCGATCCTGTACCTGCTTCTCTTCTCACTCAGTGCATTCCACAACTTGTACCCATTATCACAAAAATAGTAAACTCATCCATCTTTCAGGAATTCTTCATCACATCCAAAACTGCAATATTTGTCCTCTACTCAAAAACTACGAAGTCCAATCTCGACCCTAACAGTCTGAAAAATTATCAGACCTGTTATCTAACCTAACTTTTATCTCTAAAATCCTTGAAAAAGTGTACCGCAACAACTCAAGCAACCACATTTCATTCCATAGTCGCTTCCACCTTACCAGTCTGCCTACCGCTGCCAACCACATCACAGAATCCACCATAGTCCACACCTTAAACACGCTTCTTACAAGCTCTGGCTTAGAAGGGAAAATCTCCCAACTCACTTCCGCGACTTATTTGCAGCTTTGACAACGATAGACCAATCAATTCCTTCTGTCCCGTCTCCAAAACATGTTTGGTTAACATGCCGCCTCACCTGGTTTGGTTCAAACTTTACAGGCCCGATTCTACACAGTTACCGTAAAGAACATTCAATCATCACCTGCAAAAACTGGAATGGAGTCCACACAGGGATCCGTTCTGGGCCCCGTTTGTTTCACTCTCTACATTGTGCCTCTTTCACATATAATAAACCGTCATGAGATAGACCACCATTTCTATACCCTATGACTCCTCAGATTCTTAGCATTAATTAAATAACAAATAAAAAAATAAAAAAAACAACCTGAAATACGTCTTCTCTCTTGACAAATATGGACGACTGCCTTCAAGATATCCAAAACTTGATGACACAGAACAAGTTACAGCTGAACGCAGATACAAACCGAACCCATTCTCGTAGGGACCAAACACAAACTCTCACCCCTCAACATACAACTTCAATAGAATTCGGCAATACGTCAAGTCCTCTATCCACTGCTTGTGGAGTATCTTGGGATCGATATCGACACACACTCTCCATCAAAAAAATTAACCAACACAGATCTTCCTGTCATGTACTATCAATTACGGCGTCATAGTGCAATTCGAAAGTATCTGTCCACTAACGCAACATCCACACTAGTGGCGTCTCTCATTCTTTCACGTCTGGACTATTGCAATTCTCTTCTGGCTGGTCCCCCAGCATCATCAATCCACTCCCTTCAACGTATACAAAACTCTACAGCTCGACTAGTTCTCAGAAAGAAAAAAAATCTGAGCACATAACTCCTCTTTTGCAATCTCTCCATGGCTACCTGTGCCACAGAGAGGAAGCTATAAGATCAGTACCCTCTGTTGCAAAAGTCTCCCACAAAACAAGCTTCCCCCTCTACCTCCTTTGACTGTCTTTCACTTATACACTCCTTCTAGTTACCTCCGCTCTGCTGCACTTAACCCGTGCTTACGAATACCAAGATTCAATCCACCAATGGGCGTCGCTCTTTCTCTGTTTCTGGTCCGAAGATTTGAATACCCTCCCCTTCCCTTCGCGAAAAGACAATTATAACACTTTGAATCCAGCCTCAAAACATACATATTCCAAAACTAACATTTTTACCTCCTGTTTCATCTCAAATTTGTCCTTCAACAGCCGAAATACCCACCACCCTCAAAAGGGATATCCGGTGTGTGTGTGTGTGTGTGTGGTTGCGTGTGCGTGCGTGTCAACTCTGTTAACTGTAATTGGTTTTTAATGTGTAAGGGTGTGTTGTATGTAAACACTTTGATTGTTGGTTTTTTGCAAGATAAGCCCACGTCAGCCACTCCAATTAGTCAACTCAGTCAGTTAATCATAACCCAATACTATCGATAAAACGTAATGAATCATCAATAACACAAACCTTGTGCGCGTACGATGCTGTTTTATTCGACTTGATTTCATGTGGGTGATAGATTGTCCACCACCGAACCCCCAAAGGCATAATATCGGCACTGCCACCTGGTTCAAATGTCAGCAACTCCAGTGACATTCACCCCGAATGTTCAACACAACACCATGAAAAAAAAGAAACAACCACAAAAACCAAAACCCAAAACCAAAATCACCAGCAAATCCTTTCAAATATATAACACCGTCATTCTGAGACACAAAAAAGAAAAGAAAGAAAGAAAGAAAAAGAAAAACGAATGACAAAGTAGCTTTAGTTTGTTTTCTTCCAGTACAACTAGGCCAATACCCCGAGGACGTCAGCCATTTCGTGTAATCTTTCATCATCCCCCCAAGGTTACCCCCCCCCCCTCCCAAACCTCCCCCAAAAACAACAACCAAAAACCCAACCCCCAAAAAGGACACACTAAACACAAAAAACAAAGCAGAAAAAAAAGTTCCAATGTTTAAAAAATAACCAACCAAAAACAGAATACCTAATACGAATATGAAAACTTTATCACACAAACGGGGAAATTCTGTAGGTTGAGGCCAGCATTAAAACTAGCTATCACTCTCTGCTCGCTTTCCTCTCTCTCTCTCTCTTCTCTCTCTCCTCTCTCTCTCACTCTCTCTCTCTTCTCCTCACTCTTCTTCTCTCTCACTCTACTCTCTCTCTCTCCTCTCTCTTACACACACACACACCCCAATAAAACAGGCGCGCGCGCGCACACTCCAAACACACACACACATACTCTCACTCACTCACTCACCACTACACACGCACAAACACCACACATACACACACACGCGCATTAGACGTTTCATTCACAGGCATTATGCTCGGACCTAAAATTAATCAATGAATCACATCTTTCACGCCAAACGAAACGCCACGCAGGCAAGTAACACTGCAGAATGAGCATCCTGTGCCCATCCCAGTGTTTTACACACTAACACTACCTGGTCTCTAGAGCAAAACAAAACGGGCAAAGTGTCATTATTCTATCTATCTATCTGTCCCGTAGTCTGACGACCGTGGGGGCACCCTCAAAGACTCAGCAACCAGTTCCCTCCATTCTTCTCTCTGTTCTGCCTTTCTCAGGGTTTTGTTGAGTTCTAGGCCTGTCCATTCACTGATGTTATCCTCCCAGCTCTTCCTTGGTCTGCCTCTTCTTCTTCCTCCTTGGACAGTGCCTTGCAAAACTGTCTTTGTAATTCCTTGGGATCTTGTGACATGCCCTTACCACTTAAGTTTTAAACCCTTTTTCACGATCGTTAAAGGTTTCTCATAGGGTCCAATGGTTTGCTGGATTCTGTTAATGCACGCTTCGTTGCATATGTGGTCTTTGTAAGGAATGCCAAGGAGTCTCCGAAAGCATCTCATCTCCACTGCCTGTACTCTCCTCTCCCAAATCTGCCAGTCAGGTCCATGATTCACAGGCATACAGAAATAGGATATAACAAGGGAGCGCATTAGTCTGATCTTGGAGATAAGTGAGATATTCTTCTCTCCCAGATGGTGTTTAGTTTTGACAAAGCAGTTATTGTCCTGTGCGTCCTGCATACTACTTCTGGCTTGGATCCCTGGTCGGAATACAATGGCTCCCAGGTACGTGAAGCTTTGAACTGTGTTCCCAGCTTCTGGTCATTAACCCTGATATCAGTGCTAATATGCCGTGTGGTGTTATAGTCATCAGTTTGGTCTCTCTGCACTGAATTCCATCCGTATTTTGGAGGCCTTATCCAATTGTTCTGTTAGGCTGGCAACTCTTTTTCTGATCCTGCTATCATCAATGTCATCTGCGAAAGGGGAGGTTTGTGAACGATCTGCCACCAATGCTGAACCTGATCCTTCATGATGTTCCAGTGCATCAGCCATTTCTCTCAAGGAAGATGTTGAAAAGGGTGGTGAAGTAGACAGCACCTGGCCTTAACTCCAACTGTTGTTCGAAACCTTCACCCATGTGTTTGTTGTAGTACACTGCAACTGGTGGCCTCGCTGTACAGCTGTATGATGAACTCTGATCAGGGTTGCATTGAGGCTGTACAAAGTTCATGGTTGCCCACAAAGCTGCATCCACACCCTGTCAAATGCCTTCTTAAAATCGATAAATACGTGTTATAGGTCTTGTTGATGTTTGAAGGTACCGCTCACATAGAAATTCTGAGGTGAAATTTCTGTTCTGTTTGTGCTGCCCTGCTCTGACACCTGCTTGTTCCTCACAATGATGGTCTCTGCTTGTGGGTTTTCAGTCTATCAATATTATCTGCAGCACAAGGCTCTTCAAAACAAACGTGAGAATGATGGCGTTCGTATTCCAAAAACTGTTGGGGCTTATCAAAAGGGGGATCAAGAGCTGCCCATAGTGGTTCCTGAGGTTGTATGACAACATACAGACCATAGCAACGCCAAAAAGCGGGATCTTTTGTCACGGTGTGTGTTCAGTCTCGTCTCAAAAGGCAACAATCATGGTTTTTCTAACCACACTTCCATCCTCTGCCTCAGTCAGTGACAACTGCCAGAACCTGATGCCAATGACACAGGCAGCGAACAACAGTCTTGAGTGCCCCACCCACACTGACCTCTGAGATTCTTTACCACTATCACACAGAGACAGAGAGAAGGTTTAAAACTAAGAGGGTTTTTATTTTCAAAGAGTGGCTTTCTACTCAGCTTCAATGAAAATTAACAAAATCTAATCACTGTTCCCATAATTTACAATGGGTTTGTTTGTACATTATGTAGAATGATGTCCACAAACATTGCAACAGGAATACGCCACAGGGAACACTGAAGTAATTATTTATGTTGGATTGAAGAGACACTGAGTCAGGAACATCGTCCAGTGTCCATTTTACAAGACAGTATACCATGATAGACAATGTTCAGAGGGGGGTGAGATATTTCTATGGAACACTACAACAGTGTGACAGTGGACAGTACATTGATATTGAGTTTTTTCAGAATATTTAGACAGTGCAGTGAAGTTAGAGTCTCCCCCACTTTGAGGAATTAAGCCTCTGGAGTAAAAATACTGTGTTAGACAGGTTGGGGGCCATCCATAGTGAGTACTCTCCCATCCCCCATGTCCTTAGCCAAATATTTTTTTCTTTGCATATCCATCTACACATAAAACTACTTACGGACATGCGCGCGTGCACGGCAAACACACACACACACACATACATACACACACACTCATGGATGCATGCGCAACGTATAATTTATGTGTAAGCCTATGATATGTCTACAAATCTACTAGTCTGTGTATGCATTATCTCGTGTGCCGCACGTTTTGTGTGTGCGAGTGTGTGTATGTCCCCGTGGTAGGTGCCTAGTGCGTGTACGTGTGCATGCTGCGCGCGTGTGTGTGTGTTGTGTGTGTGTATGTGTGGAAAGGGGTGCATATGTGCACACATGGGCCATGCTAATGAAATATGTCTTATTTTTTACATTGAAATTTATATGCATTTTCTAGTCAATGGTCATTGTAATCATATATTTGTGCGTGCGTGAGTGTGTGTGTGTGTGTGTGTGCGCGCGTGTGCACGCGTACGTGAGTGCGTAAATAATAAGTGTATATGTCTTTTATAAGTCAACGGTCTTTCATAACCTGTACTCTCTCTACATTGGTGTGTGTGAGAGAGAGAGAGAGTGAGAGGCCGAGAGTGGCATGTGCACAAGCATGAGTTCCTGGGCATAACTGATGTGTGTTTGTGAGCACACGTGCACAGGCATGAGTGCAAATGCTGCTTGGAGAGAGAGAGCATGTGCAGGCATTAAAGTGCATACGTACATGCGTGTGTGTGTGTGTGTGTGTGTGAGTGTGAGTGCATTATTTTATTCCGAGATAAAAGAATAAGCAATCATGTGCTCTTAGTGTTGTTGTGTGTGTGTGTGTGTGTTGTGTGTGTTGTGTGTGTGTGTGTGTGTGTGTGTGTGGTGTGTGATATTTTATTTGAAGTTATGGTGAAAAGATAAAGAAATATTGAAGCTTCTTGTGCCTTTTTGGAAAAAAAAGGTATTGTGATTCGATCATCAATGTGCCTCTCAGTATTGTAATTGTCTTCCATTAGATTACTTAAAGTGGTGTTTTTTGCTTTAACTTGACTTGTGTGTGATACAAGAGACAGGGGGGAGGAGGGGAGAGAGAGAAAGAAAGAGAGAGAGAAGAGAGAGAGAGAGAGAGAGAGAGAGAAGAGAGAGAGAGAGAGAGAGAGAGAGAGAGTAACAAGTGTATGCAAAATGTTGAAACCTTGTCTTTTATAGTACCTATGAACTTGCAGCTGCATGCCTAACACTCTTCCCCACTCACTAGCCTAGGCCTATCCTAACATAAACAAGTCTGGTTGTCGCTGTACTGTTTCTCATCACATTCCATCGCCAGTCCATCTGTGAGTTTGGATAGCAGAAACAGACCACTGTTAGTTACCTTAGCCGTCCAGCTAGTGTGTGTGTGTGTGTGTGTGTGGGGGTGACCCTGCCTGGCAATGAAACCCTGGACACCATCAGCCAGAGGGGTCTGTATATTGGCTAATGTTTCTTCTGCCACAGATAAGAGGAAGGAAAGGGTTTGGAGAAAACTGCCAGTGGAGGTCCTACCTGACACCATCATAAACATTTTAGTTTTAAAATAAACGCTAATCCAACCACTAAATTTTTATCTTCCCTAAATATTGCAACATACAAAGCGTAATTATTTTAAGGAATAACAGAATCATGTCATCTTGATAACTATCAGTTTCAGATCACAATTATTTAAAATGGCAGTTTTCGCAGAACAAGCTGCACAAGAAATAGTACATTCTGGCAAGCACCCCTTGATATGTGTCTGAAACTGGTAACAGTGTGATGGATTATTACATGATATTGACAGACTTTTATAATTTGATTCAAAACAAGTGTACATTGTGTTTACAGGGGAGAATAGAATCAGATCATTTTCCACTAGAATTCTGTTATGAAATGGCTTCTTCCTTGTTGTGTACATACTCAGAAAAATCAAAGGATTATTAATTGAAAAGTTTGATTGGAAATCAAACAGACGACACTTTTATTGCTATAGCAACAGTTATGAACTCAACAACATGCAATCTCCTTCACGATTTCAAACCCATGCGCGCGTACTACGCACGCACACGCACGCGCACACACACACACACACACACACACACACACACACACACACACACACACACAAACAACACTTAGAAGGTGAAAGATGTTGCTGAAAATTAGGGACAGATATGTGGGGGAAAGTCTCAGGTAGGAAATAAGTGTGTTTTGAGGCTGGATTGAAGAATCAAGTGAAGGCTTTTGACGAAGTGAAAGAGGGAGGTCATTCCAGGTGGATGGACCAGAAACAGAGAAGGAGCGACGGCCAACAGTGGTTTGTTTGAATCTGGGTGTTCGAAAGCACAAAGTATCTGCGGCTGAACGAAGGGAACGAGATGGAGTGTACAGGTGAAGACAGTTACAGAGAAAAGAGGGTGCAGATTTGTGGAGACATTTGAAACAGAGGGTATTGATTTTATACTCCAGTCTTTGTGAGACAGGCAACCAGTGAAGAGATCGCAGAAGAGGAGTGATGTGTTCAGATTTTTTCTTTCTTAGGACCAGTCGAGCTGCAGAGTTTTGTATGCGTTGAAGAGAGTGGATAGATGATGCTGGTGGGCCCAGCCAAAAGAGAATTACAGTAGTCTAAACGTGAAAGAATGAGAGATGTGACAAGCTTAGAAGTTGCATCAGTGGACAGATACTTGCGAATCGCGCTTATGCGTCGTAATTGATAGTAGCAAGACTGGCAGGTCTGGGTGATGAATTTTTTCATAGAGAGTGTGTTGTCAAGAACTACTCCTAAATACTTCACAGAGTTGGACAAAGGAACTGACGTATTGCCGAATTCTATTGAAGTTTTTGTGATAGAGGAAAGTTTATGTTTGGGTCCCTATGAGCAGGCTTCGGTTTTATCGGCATTAAGTTGTAATTGTTCTGAGTCATCCAGTTTTGAATGTTTTGAAGGCAGTGGGACATATTTGTCAGGAGGGAAGGCAAGGTTTCAACAGTATCGCTGCACTGAAGCTGAGTATCATCGGCATAGAAATGATGATCAATAGGGTGGTTGTTTATTATATGTGAGAGTGGAGCAGTGTAGAGAGTAAAGAGAACAGGGCCCAGGATGATCCCTGCGGGACTCCACATTCCATTTTGACAGGTTTTGATTGAATTTTGTTTACAATAACTTTCTGGAACCGGTCTGTGAGGTATGAAGTAAACCAGGTGAGGGCTGTGCCATTAATACCAAACGTATTTTGGAGGCGAGAAAGAAGAATTGAGTGATCTATGGTATCAAAGGCTGCAGATAAGTCAAGAAGAGTGAGGAGGAGATTTTTCCTGCATCAGAAGCAAGTAGAAGTGTATCTAAACTATGGACTAGGGTGGTTTCCGTGCTGTGGTTGGGGCGATAGGCAGACTGAAAAGTGGAAGAAGATCATTGGAATGAAGGTGACTGTTGAGCTGTTTGAGAACAACTTTTTCTAGTACTTTAGAGACAAGGGTAAGTTTTGAGACAGGCCTATAATTCTTCAGAATGTTGGGATCGAGGTCGTGCTTTTTCAGTAGAGGTGTGACTATTGCTGTTTTAAGAGCTGATGGAAAATTTCCTGACTGAAGAGATGAGTTTACTATTTTAGTGATAATAGGCACAAGTTGTGGAAGGCATTGTGAGAAAACAGGAGCAGGTATGGGATCAAGGTCGCATGATTTTATAGTCATTTCCTTCAGAATTGTCATGATTTCTTTTTCACTTGTGGGATGGAAGGAAAAGAGAGGAGTGCCAGTGAACTGGGGGTCAGGAGGCGCAGGCTGGAATTGAGTTTGTATATGTGATGGTACCAGCTGAGATTTTCATCAATTGTTACTCCTAGAACTTTGTGGTGAGAGGCTTGTTCTATTGTTTCCTTTTCAATATGGATTGGAGAAAATTTATTAGATAGATTTTGTCGCTTTTGTCTTGTAGTGATAAGCATGCATTTTGTTTTTTGGGGGTGTATAGACATGTGATTTAGTTCAGTCCATTTGACAAGATCATCAGTGCTATTTTGCAATGTCTTTGAAAGGGGTTTAATGTCAGTAGGGGTTTATTAGGTTTGTGTGTCGCAAAAGTTCGCTTTAGATTTTATGGAGAAAAGGGGTCTTTTATGAAAAGAAAAGAAATTGGCCCTAAGATGGATCCCTGTGGTACTCCAAATGAGGGGTTTTTAGTGGGGATGTGGACGGCTATTGAAAACATTTTTCCCTTTTGTAAGATAAGAAGCAAAAAGTTAAGAGTATTTTAAAAGGAGATTTTTAAAATCTAGTTTTTTAATGAAATTTTCGGTAAATTTGTTAAAACTGTTTTGAAATTCAAATAATACCCAAAAATTTATGTCAAAAAATGTTAGACAGCCAATTGTTAAAGACTGTTACCCGTAGGGCCGAGTGTTTTTTTCAAAACCCAACTGTTTGGGGGAAGTAAGTTTTTAATACTATAGAGGGATAGTTTTTATTCATATTTTTTTCCAAATTTTTAAAAGTAAATAAAAAAAATTTGGGCCCTATAATTGAGGGATCGAATGTCCCAGACTTGTGGATCGGAATCCCCTTAGCTTTGGGCGGGGGGGAAAATATTCTTATAAAGAAAAAGGTTAAGTTTGGTCGGGTGTCTTAATAACGGGAGGGGGAAGTTTCATTTTCTCCCACTTTTCCCCTCAAGCCACCTACTTGATTGTTTGAGGGGATAGGTAATGGGTAGACCCAAAACAGATATAAGGAAAAGGGGAGTTTGATGGAATCGCTTTTTGGCAGAATTGTTTTATTTTCATTGGGATCTTTGGGACTTGATTTATCATTGTTAATTATTTCAAGAAATTTAAAAATGATTGTTTGTTTTTCCAGAAATATTTTAAATTTTCGTTAGATTTGGAAAAAATTATTTTGTTATTTTAGGGGTGCCTTTCCCTACCTTTGAATTTTTTTTGGATGAAATAGATCTTGGAATATTTCCTTTTCTCCCCCGCCGTTTTTTAATTTATGGCATTTCTTTAAATTTTTTTTCCTCCCCCTAAAATTTTTTGTTCTTTAAAAAAATCTCTAAATACATGTTTTCTTTTTTGTAAACCAAGGGGGTTTGGGAAAGTTTTATCCTTATGTTTTTAATGGGGATGTTTTTTATAGATTTCGAAAAACTTTTATAAACTAAGGGGCCCGGTTGGTCAGAAAATTTAATGTTTCCGAGAGAAGGAAAAGCTTACTTAAAAAAAAAAAGTGCCAATTTAAAAATTTTCAAAAGAGCGTAGGTTATAGTTTTATGGCCCCGGTTTAGGGAATTTTTTTTCCTTTTTTGACCCGTGGGACAGAGGGGGGTGGGGGTGATGGGGTTTTTACATCTGCCTAGCTTTAAAATCCCGCAACGACAAAAAAAGCAAATTTCGGGGTTTTAACGCGCCCCGAACATCTTCGACACTGTAAAAAAGTATCCCCTTTCAAAGATAGGCCCTTTTTGCAGGGGAACGTATATCACAAACTCAGCTCACGGGGGTGGTTTTTGGGAAAAAAAAAATTTTGGGGGGCCCCCCCCCCCCCCCCCCCCCCCCAAACCCAAATTAAATAAAAGTAAATAACTTTTTAAAAAAACTCGTAACCAAAAAAAAATAACGTAGCTAAAAAATCACATCAACGGGAAAAAAAAATGCATAACGTGTCATACTGGAGTAGAATACAGGAAAAAAATTACAAACAAAAAAAAAGAAAAAGAACCAGACAAAAACGAAACAATGTGTTTTTCTTTTTTTTTAAAAATGAAGAGCAGTTTACAAAGAAATAGGCCCCCTTCCCTGATAACAAAACAAAAAACAATACACTACTACACACACTACTACTATACACTACACTACACTATATACTACATATACTCCACTACTATATATATATAATAAAAATTTAAAAAAATAATAAAAATAATAATACGAGAGGGGAAGAATAATGAAAAAAAGGTAAAACAGACCCCGCCCACCCCCCCCACCACCAACCTCACCCCCACCACCACCCCCCACCCCCCCACACCCCTATCCCCCCCCCACCACCCTTCCTAAAAAATTAAACGCCCCGTACCTAACCCTTTTCATTTCCAATCCAAATCCCAACCTTTTATAAATCTTCAGTGAGCCCCGTAATTCCCATTGTATTTTAAAAACACTAATCGAGCGCAGCGTTTGAAACTTCTCCTTGATGAAACACCCCCCCAGGGGGAATTGAAAAAAAGCTTTCCTATCACCAGGGAAGTTTGGCCCGGTTACAGCAATCACATTCTAGGGGGTTTGCGTATCATAGGGGTTTTTACGTTCTGTGCGGCGCTTTGACAAAACCCCTTTTTAGTTTCTAATTGGGAGGTTTAAAGAAACCCTTTACACAAAGGAATTAAACAGCTGTGTGCAATAACAAAAGTT
Source organism: Rapana venosa (assembly GCA_028751875.1). NCBI lineage: Eukaryota > Metazoa > Mollusca > Gastropoda > Neogastropoda > Muricidae > Rapana > Rapana venosa. The sequence continues at coordinate 20,225,621 of CM054157.1, forward strand.
GCTGTTAAAGAACCAAGCAACAATAAGGCCATCCTGGCGTAAGGACGGAGCAAATCATGTTTAACATTGAAGCAAAGAAATATATATCCCCTCCAAAAAAAGAAGGAAGGAAAAAAATGAATGGCATTGATCAATGGATAAACACAAAACTGAAACATGTGCAGACAGAACAAAAGCTACTAGAAAACAAAGCTGGCGCTGCAGTGGTTACTGCAGTCTCTCCAGGGAGAGCTGACCGAATTTCACACAGACAAGTTTTGCTGTGACTGAAAGGGGTACACAGTTATACTCTCTGACCAGAGAGAATGGCTCACATTTGACACAGCCAAAAAAACCTAAACAAGCAAACAAACAACCCCCCCAAAAAAAAACACACACAAAAAACAATCCCCCAAACCTGCCATGTTTGTCAATGGTAGAATCTATAACCAAAAACAGCTGGTACAGCGTTGAGCATGTGTAATATATATCATTTATCCCGTCATCGGAGATGACGTCATGTCTTGTTACCTCGGAGATGACGAGGGTCAGTTCTTGGTTAAGCCAATGGTGACACCTTGTCTTGGTGGTGTTAATGGTGACGTCAGGTATTCGTTGCGTCAGTGATGACAACATGGCGGTTTTTGGGAAAGTCAGTAAATGACATCAGGCCTGTGGCTTATGCCCTATGAAGAAAGTGATGGGGATTGTGACCTTGATTTTACGCTCCTCTCCTTTTTCACTTCGGTATATCCCTTGCAGCCTTTGCCTGAGATTGTATGGAGGCGTGTTAGGCAGTTGCTGAAGGCAGTGAAAGGTATACAGTGACAATGAACTAATGAACCCCACGAATTCATCCACTGTCCACGTTCGCTCCACTTTCAGGCCGTCCACTCTCCGCGATCCTGGGAATGGAGCAGCGTAGGTCTGGAACAGTTTTCGCATCTCTTGCAAGTAATTGATTGGTGTGTGGTTTTCCATAACGTGGTTGATAAACGTTTCACAGATTTCATGGGCCTGCGGATCATCCAGGTGAGGGCATTCTTGATTCATGACCACGAACGCTCCCCCAGGTTTGAGCACTCTCCCAACTTCTCCATGAAGCCGCTCAACATCCATCCAGTGAATAGCCACAGAGGCTAGCACCAAATCCACACTGTCACCGCTCAGAAAGGACATATCTTCAGCCGGGCCCACCCGGAATGACAAATTGGGGATGTCGGTGGGCGCTTTGGCGATCATGGGTTGGTTGATGTCCAGTCCTATGACGTGGTGGAAATGCTTCGTCAGGGGCACGGCGCTTTGTCCTGAACCACAGCCCACGTCCAGTGCCAGAGACAGTCTGGCACTCTCTTGCTCCCTGCAGAAACCGAGGATGGTGTCCACGATGTGGGCATCGTGCCACGATGGGCGGTAGGTGACGTACAGCTCTGCTATTTCGGAGGACACGTAGACTTTAGCATTTTTCATCATGATGTTGGCCAGATATTGGAATCCACTCCAAAGTGTAGAGATTAACAATCAGCTCTTGTGACGAACCAAGCAAACAGGGAGGATCTGAAGGAAGGATTCTAGGTGTGACTCTGCAGATGGTGTTGAGGGGAAAAAAGCGCCCGCCGCGAGAAAGGTTTTGGTTTTTATAACTTCATATATTTTGGAGGCGGGGTGGACGGGAGGGGGTTTGGATGGGTGGGTAGGGGGTCCATGAGACAGCAGTTTTTAGCTTTCTAAACTCGCTGCATTCTGACCGAGTTATTAAATCATCCGTCCAAAATAGCGATAGGCATGAAGTGTAGCCTGCCTCTCCCATTGGCTTTTAAAGGTGAAAGATATCATAACTCTGGAGAATGCAACATCACGTCTCGAATCTCATTAAATGGCTTCATGAAGTCTCTGTCAGTAGCAATTTAAAGACAGCCAGCATCCAGTGCAAATGTTAAGATTTGCATATCAAAGTATCAAATATGTGCACGCTTGTCTCTGCACGTTTATGAATTGCGTGTGAACATTAGTTTGTAGAGCGCGTTGTGTTTCTTGTCTCTGTATTCTCAAAAGTAATATCTAAGAGTTGCATTTTGGATTTTTTTGGGTAGTGCACTGTGTTTTCTTGTCTCTCTATGTTCAAAGCAAATGTTAAGAATTGCATATCCAAATTTGTCTGCAGAGCTCTGTGTATTCGTGTGCATGCAATACTTATGAAACGAAATAAAAAGTTTAAAAATCAAAATTCGCTTGCATCATTGATGTAAAGCAACTTTTTAGAGGTGACATGTTTGCAGATTTTGCACGGAATGTTTGTAGCTTGCTACTTTATTATTTCCACAGCATACATGCTTCTTGTGGAGGTTCTGTTTGTTTTTCACTTTTATGCTGTTTTATTTTATTATCTTCTTTTTCCTCTTGAATATATTTTTGTGGAAATTTGGACATACATGTATGCAGATATACTTGTAATCAGAAAGGCACTGTGCATTCCTGATTATGATTACTTGCTTTTGTTCATATCATTATTTTGCATGGTAATTGAAGAAATGATATTGGTTTCTTTTCGTTTGTTTGTAATTGTTTTTTGTGTGTTTGCTTTGTTACAGAAGGTTTGTAGTTTGTATATCTGCCCTCGATCTGTTTCTTCTTCTTCGTCTATTGTTTTAATCATTGATTGAAAATGGTTTTTCTTCAGTTTTGTTTTCTCTGTCTTCTTTACTGTCTTTTTCTTACACTAAATGGGTTATGGTGTATATGGAATAAATCCCTGTCTTATTCAAAACAGCAATACTAAAGCTACTGACAACATCGCCACTACCAACAACAGCAACAACATCAAAGCAACAACAATAGCAAAACAGCAATGCCCCCCCCCCCCCACACACACAGACACACAGACACACAGACACACACACACACACACACACACACACACACACACACACACACACACACACACACACACACACACACACACACACACACACACACACACACACACACACACACACACACACACAACTAACTTCAGCTGAGGATGCTGTTTGTCTGAAGTTAGGTAAGTCCCTTTTCTCTTTTTCATGTGACATTCTTGCTGGGTTTGTTTATGTCGCCCCTGAACGATCTGTTGTTTATGGTGAAGACAATCTAGATGGTATCGATATACTGGAAAACTCTTTGACTCAAATCATGCAACTTTATCCTAATTTACCCTGGATTTTTTGTGGCGACTTTAATGCCAGAACCTCTGATTTCCCTGATATTTTATATTACTGATAAAGACGCGCAGATCCCTTTATTTCAAGATTTAGATGATTTAATAATAATAATAATAATATATGGAATTTATATAGCGCTGAATCTTGTAGAAAACAAACAAATCGAAGCGCTTGCACTCAATCATTTACAGGCATGCAACTCTCCTTCAACAGATTTCAAATCCATGCGCGCGCACTACGCACGCACACGCACGCGCGCACACACACACACACACACACACACACACACACACACACACACACACACACACACACACACACACACACACACACAACACACACACACACACACACACACACACCACACAGAGAGAGAACAACACTTAGAAGGTGAAAGATGTTGTTGAAAATTAGGGACAGATATGTGGGGGGAAAGTCTCAGGTAGGAAATAAGTGTGTTTTGAGGCTGGATTTGAAGGAATCAAGTGAAGGCTTTTGACGAAGTGAAAGAGGGAGGTCATTCCAGGTGGATGGACCAGAAACAGAGAAGGAGCGACGGCCAACAGTGGTTTGTTTGAATCTGGGTGTTCGAAAGCACAAAGTATCTGCGGCTGAACGAAGGGAACGAGATGGAGTGTACAGGTGAAGACAGTTACAGAGATAAGAGGGTGCAGATTTGTGGAGACATTTGAAACAGAGGGTATTGATTTTATACTCCAGTCTTTGTGAGACAGGCAACCAGTGAAGAGATCGCAGAAGAGGAGTGATGTGTTCAGATTTTTTCTTTCTTAGGACCAATCCAGCTGCAGAGTTTTGTATGCGTTGAAGAGAGTGGACAGATGATGCTGGTAGGCCAGCCAAAAGAGAATTACAGTAGTCTAAACGTGAAAGAATGAGAGATGTGACAAGCTTAGAAGTTGCATCTAGTGGCTGGATACTTGCGATCGCGCTTATGCGTTCGTAATTTGATAGTAGCAAGACATGGCAGGTTCTGGTGATGATTTTTTCATAGAGAGTGTGTTGTCATGAACTACTCTAAATACTTCACAGATTAGTTGGGACAAAGGAACTGACGTATTGCCGAATTCTATTGTGAAGTTTTTGTGATAGAGGAAAGTTTATGTGGGCTGGGGGTCTCCTATGGCATGGCTTCGTGGTTTTATCGGCATTTCATTTGCTGAGGGCCAACAAAGTATCCAAAAATCAAAAAAGATTAATGTCATAAATATTTATTTTTGCGGGGAATCTCATCGAGCTCTGTAAATAATTTTTGCTTCTATCTATCTATCTATCTATCTGTCTACCGTAGTCTGAAACGACCGTGGGGGCACCCTCAAAGATCTCAACAAACCAGTTCCTCCATTTCCTCTCTCTGTTCTGCCTTTCTCAGAGTTTGTTGAGTTCTAGGCCGTGTTCATTCGCTGACGTTATCCTTCCAGCAGCTCTACCTTGGTCTGCCTCTTCTTCTTCTCCTGGACAGTTGCCGTGTAAAACTCTCTTTGCAAAGTCCTTTGTATCTAGTGAATTGCCCATAACTACATTTAGTTTACGTTTTTTCACGATCGTTAGAAGGTCTTCATTGGGTCCATGGTTTGATGGGGATTGATTCTGTTTTGCACGCTTTCTTTCGTGCTTATGTGGTCTTTGTAGGAGTTGCCTATATGGAGTCTCAGAAAGCATCTTCTAATCTCCTCCGCCTGTACTCTTCTCTCCAAAATCTGCAGTCAGGGTCATGACCTTGGATTCCACAGGCATACAGGAAAATATGGATATGCAAGGGAGCGCAATTAGTCTGATCTTGGCGATACGTGAGATTATTTTTATCTCTCCAGATGGTTTTTGTTTTGACAAAGCTTGTTTATTGTTTTGCAGTCATGCATTCTACTTCTGGCTTGGATACCGGGTCTGATACAATGGCTCCCGGTGGGTACTTGATGCTTTGAACTGTTTCAGTTCTGGTCATTAACCCTGATTATCAGTGCCTAATGGCCGTTGGTGTTATTAGTCATCAGTTTGGTCTTCTTCTTGCTCTGATTTCCTTGCCGTTTGTGTTTTGGAGGCCAGATTCAAGTGTTCGGTTAGGCTTGGAAGCTCTTTTTCTGTCCTGATATTCCATTCAATGTCATCTGCGAAGCGGAGGGTTGCGTCGTTCGGTTCTGCCAACAATGCTGACTGATCCTTCAATGATGTTCCAGTGCATCAGCCTTGTTTATCTCAAGATAGATGTTGAATGTCGTGGAGTGTGATGAGTAGACAGCTCATGCCTTACTCCAACTGGTGTTCGAAAACCATTACTCCATGTTGTTCGTAGTAGTACACTGACACTGCGATGGCCTCGCTGTTACAGCTGTTTTGTTTGAATGACTCTGATCAGGTTTTGCATTGTTTGCTGTTACAAAATCATGGTTGCCACAAAGCTGCATGCCACACCCTTTCAAATGCCTTTCTTAAAATCGATAAAACGTGGTAAATGTCTTGGTGATGTTTGAAGGTACCGGCCTCACTTAGTGTTCTGAGGTTGGAATATCTGTTTTGTTGTGCTCTGCCCTCTGCTCTGAATCCTGCTTGTTCCTCTGCCAATGATCGGGCTCTGCTTGTGGTTTCATTTCTATTTCAGATTATCTGCAGCATTGATCCTTGCTTGGGTGGAATATGAGGCTGATTGTGCGGTAATTTATGGCATTGAGTTTGTAGATTTACTTTCTTGGGAGGGTGATGATGATGAGTGACCGTGTCCATGGTGTTGGAATTTTCCTGTCTGCCATATCGTGTTGCAGATTTTAGTTGGGCGCTGATCATGGACTTACACTCCAGCTGAACCAACTCCAGCTGGAATGTTGTCTGGCCCTGCCTGACTTTCCCTTTTTTCAGCGATCTGACTCGCTGTTTCACTTCATCTCGGAGAAAGGAGGATAGGGTGACTCTGTCTGTGTCTTTTTGCTTGCGAGTACATTTAGGACTTCTGGATCTCCAGGCGTGGTTCTATTGTTATACAGATCGGTGCAGTATTTCTGCCATAATCTGTTCTGAATATCCTGGTCGTCAGTGAGTATTCCCAGACATGTGTAACGAATGTGTGTATCCTTGGATAGTTAAACCTTTTCCATGTTTTGTGATAGTTAGGTCTTTCACCAGCCTGATATATGCTTTCTTGCCTTTGTTTTTTCCTTGATGTTCTCTTCAATGTCTTGGCACTGTTCCCGATCCATTTCTCTTTTGCCTCCGTCATGGACATCATGATTTCTTTTGTTTACCTGCCCTATATTGTTCTGCTCTTTCTTTTGTTTCAGTTTTCTTTTCTTCAACTCTTCTACGCTGTGGCATAGTTGTAGGATGTTAGGTTTGTTGGACCCTTGGTTTTTTGGACTGTGCGGTTGCTTTGCAAGAAGCTCGCTTGCTGTTTCAGTCACTGACTGTTATTGGAAAACTATTGTCAGTGTATCTATGTCTGAGTCTATCACAGTGAGTAGTCGCTGCAAACTTTCCACCTATCCTTGCTTGAAAAATTTCTAATACCTCTGGGTCCCGTCTGATTCTCGAGTGTCCAAATTTGATCCTGATGTTGTTTCCGCTTGTGATTGCTTTTGTCGTAGTCGGATAGTCACCAATCACATGATTCATGATCACTTCCCTATGTCTGCGATGGAAAACTTCGTGTTGTGCGATGTTAATGCTTGACTGTATCACGTCCTTTTCACATAGACTGTAATCTATTTGGTTGTGGTGTTCTCCATTTGGGCCTATTGTCTTGCATGTCCTTTGTCTGGATTTCTTGTGTGGGCCAAGTGTTTTTTCCACTAGTGGACTAAGCCTGGACGGTGGTTGTTACTGGCAAACTCCAGAAGTTCATGCTCTTTCATTTGATTTGGTTATTACAATGTGGACCCACAAAAGCCCCTCCTCCAATCATTCCTTGCATATTCTCCTATCCTTTGCCGTTCAAGACACCCTGGCCAACGAGGATGTCTCTTTCTTGGGAGCTTGATTCAGAACCTCTTTGTAGCTGGTCATAAAATTCTTCTATGGCTTCATCTTGTTGCAGTCTGATGTGATGTAGGGGGCGTATGCCTTGTACTACAGTTATGTTTTAAAAGGGGGTTGCTCTCTGGCTGGATGGTAAGAAGGTCTGCTGGGACACAGGTTGACAGGTCATGATGGTGTTCACTGTGTCTTTGTGTGAACGAGAAACCCACGGCGATGTTCTTGTTTATCCTGTTTTCCTGTAGTCTATAATTTGTGGTCTTTTGCTTATTATTGTAAATGGTGAACATAAGAGTGTGATCAGTGAAATAGAAGAGAGAGTGCCTGTAATGCAACGGAGGAATGGTATAGTAGACTATTTTATTGTTCAATGCCTCTGTAATCAATATTAGTAACAGGACATGTAGTGTTGTGTTGCTGAATAAGAACATAGTCTGCCCATTTTCCATCAATCTTTCTTTCCCCTCTCACTTGATTCCAGGTGAATTGTGAAAATAGAAAAAAATGGATGACATTAATATTTTAGAAGAAAATAAACAACATTTGTGTGGAAGAAAATTACGCGGAGTCATTCAATGACTACTGGTCAAGGGGGGAAACACCCATAAGGAATTTGTGGAAAATATTTTACATCAGGCATTAGAAACAGCCAGTCGAGGAAGCCTGTTAGTCACTGGTTTATTCCTTCCTTACAGCCCCGCCCCAGACAAAATGAAAGTTAGGGCAGAGAAAAAAGCATGCTTGAAGCTTCGGTGTGCAGCCACCCTGGTGAGATTCTGAAATGCATGCATGCAAAACTATGAGGAAATATACAGGCACTATGAAATAGCTGTTTCGGTACTCACACTCAAACACGCTCAAGATGGTTTGAAGCAATAGCAATTACATTGAAAGGAAAAATGAACTAAAAAAATTTAAGTAAGCAAAGGATAACAATCAGGAGTTTATCGAATCCTATTATTAAAATAGTTAAACGAGTCTTGTCAATTGCAATGGAATATGAAAAAGAAACTCTAAATCCTTTTGACAAAACCGTGAAAAGACTTATCTATTACATAACAATATATGCAGAGAAACAACTCCCAGATAATGGTATGGCTATTTTCAATGACCTCTGTTCAGTTGTGAAACAGTCTATCAGTTGACATGGATTTTGATGAAGTTTACAAAAATGTTTAAACACACACAGTTCTGAGACTGTGTAGAATGGTATTGGATACACAACTGGATGATGACTTTTCAGAAAGCAGAAATCGTGAGCATTGCAGAAACCTGAAAAGTGGGTAAAAGCTTAAGGTCCTGATGCTTGTCCTCTGATTTCCAAATGATTTTGATGGTTGCAATTCACAAACTTCATCTCAACATGATATCATACATCAAGATAATTACTTTACTCATAAAATTCCACCTCTTTCACATGAAACATACAAACCCTATAATTTGTCATGGTCACACAATTAAATAGTTAAAAGTCTCCGATTTTAGTTCACTTTCATTATGTTTAAAACCCTGCTACACACACTTTCACTGAAAACCAGTCATCATTATTCAATCAGTAACTAAACTCAGCTAGTATACACTGATAAAAATTCATTATATAATATAAGCTTTATAAATATATCTTTATTGGTCATCTATCTATCAAAAAGATAATATCACTTTGCAAGTCAAGCAGGAGAACAAAACGTTGTTTTTCCTTCTAAGTCGTCTGTCTGGTTTTTCAACACCACAGCCTAACTCTAGAAGTAAGTTGCCTCAGACAGCAACAGCAAGAGAAAGACTTTAAAATGCCATGTGCACCTGTGATATTGGTTCAGTTGCTATGAGGATCTTACTAAATTCTAACTGACCATAATGAATACATTTTGAAACTGAAACTAACAAATCCACAACCAAACATTCAAATCAGAGCCAAACAAATGTTTTCACCAAACCAATAACAACCAATGTAGTACGTTTACAGACCAAATCTATCTGCTGATTCATAGTGGAGAGGAGGTGGGGATGGCTATAGGGAGGGAAGAAAAGGGGGATGCTAATCAACAAGAAAGAAGGCACACACAAACTGTTAAATAAAACTAGCTTGAGCAAGCTCTGGTAGTGTTTATCACATGACTGTTCAATGGGGACACTCTAGACTTTACAAACATGGCCTTAGAGCCATGTAATAGAGAGGATTCCATGTAGTCCTGACAAAGGAAATGTTTTTATTTTAAAGACATACGTCTGAGCCACCAGCTCTTGGAAGATAGGCCTCATTGGGGAAACCACTGAGCTACAACCATGGCAAAGTCGAATGATGCAAGTCTTCTAGCTGACAGACATGCTGGACACTCAAAGCTAAGAGGAGGTATTGTGACAGTACACAGCCTCAATGACTAGCTAAGTCTTCCAGCCCACAGGGACATGGCTGGAACCTTAAGTAAGGGAAAGTAGGGACACTTACACCAGGGGGGTGGGGGGGTGGGGTGGGGGGGCCCCCTCAATTGGTTTCTTTTGGAGAAGGCTCCATGTGGATTACTAGGATAATTTCAAACATACTATTATGGTTTTATAAAAATACAGACAAGTGTTGTCCAAACAGCACCACAGTAACATAATATGTACAAAAGGAATAACCTCAAACTCTTCTCTCTTCAGAACCTACTAACCTCAGCAAATCTAAAGTCTAACCAGGTTGAACAATTATTTTTTCTAAAAACTAGGAGGAGGGGAAGGAAGGAAAGGGGAGGGGTTGTAGTTCAAAACATTATAGTGTGCAAAGTGCACAATCTATAACACTTTATTTTTTATACAAAGTCTTTTCTCTTGACATCTACCCTGAGAGTTGGGCACAAGGACTGAGTCTTCAATTGCATAAGGAGTAAAGGCAATACCCAAAATGTTGACATATTAAAGAGGTATATCCCTTTTGAACATTGTCGCTTATTTGTACTGTATGGTCATAATGACTAATTGAATCAGTTTGAGAGGTTTTTGACGCGTAAAAATCAGAGGCACAAGCTTGGCTTTGGGAAGGGCTACAAGGGCTTATAGTATATTGATATTGTCCTTACTCTTCACAATCTTTTCCCAGTAATATATCACAAAGCAAGGTAGTTAATTCTATACTTCTTTTTGTTAGACTTCCCTAAAACCTTTGATTGTGTAAATTGAGGAAGCTGTTGTTTTGTGCTATTACATAAAGGATTCATGGAAAATGTTTCATGCTATTAATTGGTAGGTATGTATGTAAGGGGTGTTGTGTGCTGAATGTAGATGTGATGGTGGTGAATGAAAAAGCAGCTAGCTAAGATGGATAACAAAATAACAGATATTTTTGAGTTGCTTTACCCCATGGAGTGAAACAGGGATGTATTTGAGGCCCCTTGATTGTTCAATATTTCTTTCTCTGTTTTAGAAGTTTCAACTGATTTGTGTGGTTCCCATCGGCTTGATTTATTTAACTGCCAGCTAGCTTATTTCTTGTTTATTTGGTATGCTGATGAACATTGCTTTGGTGTCAAATTCGGTTTTGTGATATAACAACATAAACATTAATTGTTTGAAGGGTACTGCTGCAAAATGGGGTCAATTATAAAGTTAACATGAACAATTCCAAAATGTTGTAGTTTTCAGAAACGTTGTTTTTTGGAAAAACTTTGATAAATGGTTTACTAACGAGGGGCAAGCAAAATCTTGTCAGACCCTGGGTCAGTTATCAGGAATCATGTTTGGGATCCATTCTGAATTGGTCACACCGTGTCAATATACTATCTGGCAATGCTTCAGAGCAGTTTGCAGGGATTAAAAGATTGTATATTTCAAGCTAAAAAAAAATCTGCTGTCACCACCATTATTTAGTATTTTTTTTGACACCAAAGGCAAACCCATATTCTGTTGTACGGTTCATAGATTTTGGGGGTATAGTTGATTTGACAGCATTGAATAGGTTGCTTATCAAGATTTGTTAAATGATTTTACTTTTTGGCAGAGAAGTAATAGAATAGCATTGATTTGGTGGGGTGAATGTGGTAAGTACCCGATATACATTGATGCTTTTACACAAAGGTTTAAAATATTGGATCAGACTTTTGCCATGCCTGAGAATAGATATCACAAGCAGTGTTACTTCATGGTGCCTTAAGCATGATAAGATGGGCAGAAAAATAACTTGGTAACTCTTGTAAGAATCTTTGTTGCGTTTCAAAATGGTTTTTGGATATGTCTCGGAAATGCTATTAATATTAAGAGAGGTTTCCTTGTTTAGCAGTATCTTTGAAAACCATGATTTTGGACATATATCGCCAGAACGGGCATGGCTCGTTGTTGTCCTTATCATGATTTTTTGAATTACAATACGGTTTAAAGTTAAAGCATACTATGTAGGGCTTTGGTTCCTCTGAAACACCAATCGCATACTTTGCTTTTTAAGAAGTAATACAAACTGCCACTGAAAAGGCATTCACCGTTATAAGAAAACACCGTAAATCCTTTTGTCTTCAGTGTGACGGGGGATCTGTCGTTGAAGTTTATGTCATTTTTGCTCATATGCCCAAAATATGCTGCTCTTGCATAATACGTTGTATACCCTTTATTATCACAGGTTTCCGTCAGGCTTTTAATGGTTCAGATGCTGTGTTCAAATCCTTCTGATAAACTGATTTAGAATCTGGGCGGTTTATGTAATTGAATGGCTTTCAGATTCAGAAACATGTAGCTCATTACTGGCCTGCAACAAAGACTATATGTTACTGGAATTATATCACATACACTGCTCCATTGTTGCCTTTTTCATATTGTGTTCATGGGGTTTATTGGCCCTGCAAAAAAATGATCGATATGATTGATTGATTAATTGATTCGATTGATGATTGATTGTCACACACACTATCCCACCCCCCCCCCCCCCCCCCCCCCCCCCCCCACCCCCCCCCCCCCCCCCCCCCCCCCCCCCCCCCCCCCCCCCCCCCCCCCCCCCACCCCCACCCCCCCCCCCCCACCCCCCCCCCCCCCCCCCCACCCCCCCCCCCCCCCCCCCCCCCCCCCCCCCCCACCCCCCCCCCCCCCCCCCCCCCCCCCCCCCCCACCCCCACAAATCTTTATCAATATTATGTATGCTATAACTAATACACACTAACCAGTCACTACTGCAATTGTGATAGTATCTGAAATGGTGAATCTGATTTAATGTGAAAATGCAGGTAGTTGCTTGGCAAGTTCGTGAACATTTATTCATCGAAGAATGGTTTGTGTGTGTGTGTGTGGGGGTCGTGTGTGTGTGTGTTTGTGTGTGTTTGTGTTTATCATTTATACATGATTATATCTGTTTGCTGTGGTTGTGTGGACAATGTTTTTACGTCTGTTAACTTGGACATTTAACTCAGATTGTTGAATGTATGATTATCAACCCACAGTGTGGTGTTGATTTGAAATTTTAAACCCCTCTGTAAATTTTGACTTTCTGACCATCTCTCTATAGGAGTCATTGCAAGTTTTCAGCCAAATCTGGAGTCAGAAGTAACTTTGAATTTTTCACCTTTTCTCCCCTTTTTTCTCAGAGAGGTAATTTGGACAATGGAATTTCAACAACCACTGAGATAATTTTGAATTTCAGTCACTCGTTAGTTATAGGTAATTTGGATTGTAAGCCTCTCTTTAGACTAGAGGGTAATTTGACTTTTAGCTATTCTTTCAAGTAATCTAGATTTTCAAGAATCTTTAGAGGTAGTTTGGACTGTCTTTCACTCATGAGTGGGGTAATTGGGAACTGTACCCTGTTTCTTTTAGAAGTAGTTCCCAACTTCAGCCTTTTTTTTTTTTAAAGAGGTGATTGGTTTGATGGTCTTATTGTGATCTTTGATAATGTAATGTGTGTGCATTAAAGTATAGTGGTTCACTATCATTAAAAAAAACCCACCCAAACATAATCGTCACAGGAGATAGCTACTTGTTATCGTAAATAGCTCTTGTTATAAAATAAAAAAAATCACCCATTAATTAAATGTAATCCATTTGCTGTATTGGTTCTGCAGTTTTTTAGATAATGGTTTTGCAAATGTAATATCAGGAGGACGTATTTCGATGGCTAATTTTCGATAGAGGAGATAGTTTTGTGTGTGTTCATTGTAAGGGAATGACATTTTAGAATTGATTTGTTTGAACAAATGGCTTGTGCCTCCCCAGACAGTTTTAATTCAATTTGATTTTTGTTCGATTTGAGGTATTTGTGTGGTGGAGGTGGGTGGGGTGGGGGTTTTAGGGTGGTTTCTGTTGGGGGCTGTTGTGGTTGTGTGGGGGTTTGGAGTTGTGAGGGGTTTTTGGGGGGGTGTGTCGGGGGTTGGGGTGGTGGGGGTTCTGTGTTTCGCGGGTGTGTTGGGGGTTTTGGGCGGGTGGGGTTGGTTGGGGTTCGGGTGGGTGGTTGTGGGGGGTTGTGGCGTTGGGGTGGGGGGTGTGGTGGGGGGGCGGTTGGCGTTGGTTGGGTGTGGGGGTATGGGTTTGGGGTGGTGGGTTGGGGTGTGGTTGGGGGGTGGTGGGGGCTGGAGGGGTTTGGGTATTGGTGTGGTGGTTTGGGGGTTTGGTGTGTACCGGCGGGGGTGGTGTGGTGTGGGGTTGGTTTTGGTGTTGGATGGGGTAGGGGGTGGGGCTGTGTTTTTTTTTACGGTGTGGGTGTAGGGGGTGTGGGTGGGGGTTTGGGTGGATGTTTAGTAGTCGGGGGTCTCGGGGGTTTTTGGGGTTTGGTGGGGGTGGGTCGTGGGGGTGTGGGGGTATTGGGTGGTGGGGAGTGGTTGGGGGGTTGGGGGTTTGCTGGGGGGGCTGGGGTAGGGGGTTGTTTGGTGGGGGTATGGGGTTGGTTTTGGTGGGGGTGGGGTGTTTAGGTATCAGGGGGTTGCTTGGGTGGGGGTTGGGGTTATTGCTTCGGGTTGTGGTGTTGGGGGTGGGGTGGGGTGGGGGTTGTTTGTGGGGGTGTCGGTGTGGGGTGGGGGTGTGGGGTGTCGATTATTGTGTGTAGTGTGTGTGTGTGTGTGTGTGTGTGTGTAGTGTGTTGTTGTGCGTATGTGAGTGGTTGTGTGAGTGTGTGTGCTGTGTGTGTGTTGTTGGTCATTGTGTGTGCTGTAGTTGTGCGTGTGGTCATTGTGTGTGAGTGTGTTCATTGTGTGTGTGTGTGTGTGTGTGGTCTTAGTATTGTGTGTGTGGTCATTGTGTTGGGTTGTGTGTTATTGTGTGGTGTGTGTTCATTTGTGTGTTGTGTGTTCATTGTGTGTGTGTTGTGCGTGGTCATTGTGTGTGTGTGTGTTGTGTTTGTGTGGTCATTGTGTGTGTGTGTGTGGTGTGTGTTTGCGAAGTGCTCCTTGCGTGGTTTGCGTTGTGGGTGTGTAGTGTGTTGCATTGCATGTGTGATTTGGTTTGCTCCTAAAAGTTTTATTTTCGAAGTTTTATTATGTTTTGCTTATTTTTGTTCTGGAAAAGTAAGCGTTCTCTCTATGGACCAGGCTATTTCTTTTTCTTTTTTTTATGTGGGTTAAACAATATTTTATTCAGGACGTTATTATATATTTACAATTTCATTTAGGTATGGAGCATCACCAAGTCAAAAGTTTATAACCATTGCTCTTAACATGCTAATTATGAAGTTGTGTTTGTTTTTTGTTGTTGTTTAGGTTTGAATATATTGTTTAGTTATGTTGGGTTTTGTAGATATCAATGTCAATAATTAAATTTTTCAAGATGGTCGTGTTTGTTTTTTTTTTTTACAGTGTAGAAACTGCAAATAAAGTTTTAAAAATTTATTAGGTGATTTATTATGAAGATGTGTTTTATTTTATTTTTGATTTTAACCAAAGCATAGATTTTGTTCTTCTTTACATCAGTCATTTGATTAGCATTGTCAATGCGCGCGTGGTTGTGGTACGCGCGCGTGTGTTCTGTGTACGAGCGTTGCGTGCGAGCGTGGGTGCGTAGCCCGTGCTGCGCGCAGAAGTGTGTGGCTTAGCATAGAATCAAACCATGTTTGTGAAAAGGGTGAAAAAGTGTTCAGACTTTTAGCAAACCGTACAGAGGTACTACGTCACTTCTTCAAATCAGACCGTTTAAACGTTTTTTTTGGTTTTATTTTTTCTTTTTTGTTTGTTTGTTTTTTTAGACTAGTAAAAGGTCTGCAGCAGAGATAATCCTTTTCTCCGGATGTTTAAAATTATTTTTTTCTATGTTTTGTTATAGAGTCATTATGTCGTGATGTAATTTTTTCGCGCAGGTTGAGGCATGAGCAACCGGAATGTTTTATTGGTGCTCCTTTGCATTGTTTTTATTTGTTTGGTTGGTTGGTTTTTTGTCTTTCAAGATAGTATAGTGCTATGCAAGGTTTATATGTCAGATTTGATATAATTACCGGCCTGTGTATAAGTAATAATGTTGCATTTGTTGTTAAACTCTTGGTATTTTTTTGGTTTAAGTATGTAGCCTTTTATCCTAACAGTTCGCTTTTTCTTATGCTTTTCTCTTTCTTGTCGTCTGTCTCTCTTTCTCTATCTCTCTGTGCGTGTGTGAGATGAGATAAGCCTTTTATCTAACAGTTCGCTTTTTTATGCTTTGTCTCTTTCTCTGTCTGTCTGTCTCTCTTTCTCTATCTCTCTGTGCGTGTGTGAGTGTTGTGTGTGTGTGTGTGTGTTGTGTGTGTGTCTGTGTGTGTGCGCGCGTGTGTGTGTGTGTAATACAAGTAGGAGCAAGTTGATTGGTCTGAGACTCAACTTTCATCACACACACACACAAACACACACACACGCACGCACGCACGTACGCAAACACACACACGCGCGCGCGCGCACGCACGCACACAAATGCGAGCATGCAGGGACATATACACACTTCATACCACACTACTCAACACAAACACGCATTCACACGCACGCACGCCGCACACGCACGCCACGACACACCTACACACAGAAATGTGTGGTGCAGAACTGGTACAAAATACGCAAATTTTTCGTGTTGAGTTCTCTCTCTCTCTCTCTGCTCTCCTCTCTCTTCTTCCTCTCTCTCTCTCTCTCTCTCTCTCTCTCTCTCTCTCTCCTCTCTCTTTTTTTTTTTTTCTTTTTTATCCTCTTCTCTTCTCTCTGTTTGGCACATTTCTGTATCTCTGTACCCTTCTGTGCTACTAAACCAAACGCACGCACGTAAACACACAAGCGCGCGATTATCCCCCCCCCTACACAACCAGACTCAGCATCCACGCACACACACACACACTCACTCACACTTACACCACCACACACACGAACACACACACAAAACCATTATACATTGTTCTCGCACGCTCATGCACACATAAACACATACACAAACCTAGCTAATATCACTAAGAAGTGAACAGACGATTTAAATTGACAGAAGAAACATCAACAACACACACCTAGCACGCACGCACGCACATCTCAATTATGCATCGTTCTGCATAGTCCTGTTTATTGACATAGTTTATGTTGTGGAAACAATTTCCTCTGTGTGTGTGTTTTTGTTTGTTGTGAGTGTGTGTGTGTGTGTGTGTGTGGTGTGTGTGTGGTGTGTGTGTGGTGGTGTGTGTGTGTGTGTGTCGTTCCTGACAGGATGATGTTGGTGGTATTGACCTGATATCTGTTTCTGTGTGGTGTGGTGAAGGGCTGTGTGTATGATGGGGATGAGGTTGGTGGTGTGGTTGGTGGTGGTGTGGGTGCGTGGTGTGTGTTGTGGTGTGTGTGTGTGTGTGTGTGTGTGTGTGAGTTGTGTGTGTGGTTCTTCTTCCTCCTCCTCTTCTTCTTCTTTTAATATTGGTTTCCGAACTGCCTGGCTGCCAACACGGAGTTAGTTATGAGCTAAAATTTCAATCTTTGGTGAAATAGAGTAGTTAAAGATGCATATATTATATATATATAATTAAATATTAAATATATATATATATATTATATATATTGAGAGTGTGTGAGAGAGAGAGGGAGGAGTGAGGATGTGTGAGATGAGAGAGGGAACTGGGGCAATAGGTCTGTATTGGTCAAAAGACACATATAATTTATATCAATCAAAATATATCTGTTTTTAAAACGTTAAACTTTCAATGTGAACGGTATTTTGAGGTATTAAAGCGTGGGCAAGGACTGTTTTTAAGGAAAAAATGTTGTCTTTGGCTTGCTGCCAAAATAATGGATTATTATCTAATCTTTCCAAATAAACTTTTTTTTTTTTTAAGATGAATATTGACCACGAGAGTAAGTTGTGACATGGCATTGGCAGATGAGGGTGAGCGGTTTTATAAAAGCCTACATATTCTTATAGTGTGATTTAGGACAGAAACATCTTGGTCTCTTGTAGCAAAACACATAGGATATTTTGAGGGAATACGTCTCAGTTTCTTTATATCGCAATCTGAGCTTCTAATCTTTTTCATTGCTTTTGTAACACGGCAGGTTTTTGTTGAAAAAATTTTGAAATCGGACAGTGGGAAAACGGGACTGTTTAAAGATAGGAATATTTATTTTTTTATTCTTTTTGGATGGTCCCATGTTGATTGTAGTCTGTTTTGGTTTTACGTTGCCACATGTGTTATTATTTAGTTTTGCTTTGTGTTGATATGGCTTTGTTTGAGACGTCCTAGTGGGTGGAGGCGGTCTCCGTGAACATGATTTTTTGTTCATTGTTCAGTGATCTGTCTGTCTGTCTTTCTGTCTGTCGGTCTGTCGTCACTTTCTCTCCTTTTTCTCTTCCTCCCCCCCTTTTCCCCTTCATCCTTGTTGAATGGGCATTCACTGCTTATCACGGAAAAACGTTGTCATTTTTTCTGTTCCCTCCCTCCTGATCTCAGTTGGTTCTACACATATCTCATTCTATGCAAATATACATGTCCCAAAGAGCTTTCCAACGTTTCTAATTATCATTGCTCATTCTGACTTTCATTTCATGGAGGAGATATACTATTCTTTCCATTCTTATTTACATATCCTCAATTGTCCTATGCTTCAACCTGTGGGATTCTGGTTGTGCAAACACTATGAAATCCGTTACTTGAAGTTCCTGTACAAGCGTGCTCTCAAATACTGGTCCCTTTTTAAAAAGACAAGCTTAATTAGAAGCTGATATATCAATTAAATATTATTCTCCCCTTACACCAACGACTAAAATATAAACAAAGGAGTTTATGATGTTCAAGATCATGACTGGGAACCGTTCCCAATCATACTTAAAGACAATTTCCCCCCTCTAAACCCAATCCAGAAATACTCTATAATGCCCGTGTGCCCTATAAACGAGAATAGACTTATTCAAATTTCTAGTCTACTTTACTCAGGCCTATGTGTGGAACTCCTTCCAGATTCATTCAGTAAATAATCATTCAATAAACAATCTACCAAAACCAATTTATTCAAAACTACTTGATACATCAACAATAACAAAAACACTACAGTCCTAGCCTAAAAACTAAGTTGATATCCTCCCTTAAACTATCTGCCCTTTCCATCTTACCTATCTGCCCTTTCCCTTTCCCTTCACCTGTCTGTATGTCAGATCTGTTGTCCTTTCTCTCTCTCTCTTTCTCTTCTTTTCTCTCTCTCTCTCTCTCTCTCTCTCTCTCTCTCTCTCTCTCTCTCTCTCCTATCTCTCTCTCTCTCTCCTCTCTCTCTCGCCTCTCTCTCCCCCCTTTCAATTTTTCATTGTTGTATGAAAAAAGTGGTTTAGCAGAAATGTAAAGCTTTTTTTAATATTAATCTTTTATTATATTTTTATTTTTTTTTTTTTTTTTTTTGAACTACACTATAGTTTTAAGAAATATATCTTTAATAACAACAATTTGTTGTTAATCTGTAGAGGTATAATGAAAAAAGAGTGTTGACAGTGATGATGTGCTGTTTTGAAAATGAAATTCAGTATTTTTTTTCTATGTTCCTTTTTGTTTTGTTTGTGTACAACACAAAAATGGCTTACACACAGACACACAGTCACACAGACACACATACCTCAACACACTCACACACACACCACACACACCACACACACACACACACACCACCATCACACACGCACACACCCAAACTCTCACACACACCCACTCA
This sequence comes from Rapana venosa, assembly GCA_028751875.1. Classification (NCBI taxonomy): domain Eukaryota; kingdom Metazoa; phylum Mollusca; class Gastropoda; order Neogastropoda; family Muricidae; genus Rapana; species Rapana venosa. The sequence continues at coordinate 20,244,843 of CM054157.1, forward strand.
ACTCACACTACACACACACAAAACTCAACTTCAGCTGAGGATGCTGTTTTGTCTGAAGTTTGGTATGTCCCTTTTCTCTTTTTTCTGTGACATTCTTGCCTGGGTTTGTTTATTGTCGCCCTGAACGATCTGTTGTTTATGGTGAAGGACAGTCTAGATGGTATCGATATATCTGAAAACTCTTTGGACCCTCACAAATCATGCAACTCTTTCTTTTTTAATTTTTTTTTCCCCTCTTTTTTTTTCTTTAAAAAATTTTTACCTGGATTTTTTGTGGCGACTTCTTTAATGCCCGAAACCTCTGATTTCCTGATATTTTATATTATGATAAGACGCGCAGATCCCTTTTATTTCCAAGATTTAGATGATTTTTAATATTAATAATACAATATATGGATTTATTATAGCCGCTGAATATTGTAGAAAACAAACAAATCGGAAAAAGCGCTCTGCATCAATCATTTACAGGGCATGCAAACTCTCCTTCAACAGATTTCAAATCAATGCGCGCGCACGACGCACGCACACGCACCGCGCGCGCGCCGCACACAACACACAACACACACACACACACCACACACACACACACACACACACAAAAACACAACCACAACACACACAACACACACACAACACTCACACACACCACACACATCACACACACATAAGAGAGTGACAACACTTTGAAGGTGAAGTGTTGTGAAAATTAGGGACAGATTATGTGGGGGTGAAAAAAGTCTCAGGTAGGAAATAAGTGTGTTTTGAGGTGGAATTGAAGGAATCAAGTGAAGGCTTTTGGACGAAGTGAAAAGAGGGAGAGGGTCATTCCAGGTTGATGGACCAGACAACAGAGTAGGAGCGAGGCCAACATGTGGTTTGTTTTGAATCTGGGTGTTCGAAAGCACAAAGTATCTGCGGCCTGAACGATAAGGACACGGTGATGGAGTGACAGGTGAATGATGACAGTTACAGGATAAGAGGGTGCAGATTTGTGGAGGAGCCATTTGAAACAGGGTATTGTTTTTTTATACTCCAGTCTTTGTGAGACAGGCAACCAGGTGAAGAGAATCGCAGGAAGAGGTGTGAGGTGTTCCACGTTTTTTTCTTTCTTAGGAACAATCCAGCTGCAGAGTTTTGCAGAGTTTTGTTTGCGTTGAAGAGAGTGGCTAGATGATGCTATGGCGTTTTTGTTTAGTTAGGCCTGCCAAAGAGAATTACAGTAGTCTAAATGGGAAAGAATGAGAGATGTGACAAGCTTAGAAGTAGCATCTAGTGGCTGGATACTTGCGATCGCGCTTATGCGTTCGTAATTTGATAGTAGCAAGACATGGCAGGTTCTGGTGATGATTTTTTCATAGAGAGTGTGTTGTCATGAACTACTCTAAATACTTCACAGATTAGTTGGGACAAAGGAACTGACGTATTGCCGAATTCTATTGTGAAGTTTTTGTGATAGAGGAAAGTTTATGTGGGCTGGGGGTCTCCTATGGCATGGCTTCGTGGTTTTATCGGCATTTCATTTGCTGAGGGCCAACAAAGTATCCAAAAATCAAAAAAGATTAATGTCATAAATATTTATTTTTGCGGGGAATCTCATCGAGCTCTGTAAATAATTTTTGCTTCTATCTATCTATCTATCTATCTGTCTACCGTAGTCTGAAACGACCGTGGGGGCACCCTCAAAGATCTCAACAAACCAGTTCCTCCATTTCCTCTCTCTGTTCTGCCTTTCTCAGAGTTTGTTGAGTTCTAGGCCGTGTTCATTCGCTGACGTTATCCTTCCAGCAGCTCTACCTTGGTCTGCCTCTTCTTCTTCTCCTGGACAGTTGCCGTGTAAAACTCTCTTTGCAAAGTCCTTTGTATCTAGTGAATTGCCCATAACTACATTTAGTTTACGTTTTTTCACGATCGTTAGAAGGTCTTCATTGGGTCCATGGTTTGATGGGGATTGATTCTGTTTTGCACGCTTTCTTTCGTGCTTATGTGGTCTTTGTAGGAGTTGCCTATATGGAGTCTCAGAAAGCATCTTCTAATCTCCTCCGCCTGTACTCTTCTCTCCAAAATCTGCAGTCAGGGTCATGACCTTGGATTCCACAGGCATACAGGAAAATATGGATATGCAAGGGAGCGCAATTAGTCTGATCTTGGCGATACGTGAGATTATTTTTATCTCTCCAGATGGTTTTTGTTTTGACAAAGCTTGTTTATTGTTTTGCAGTCATGCATTCTACTTCTGGCTTGGATACCGGGTCTGATACAATGGCTCCCGGTGGGTACTTGATGCTTTGAACTGTTTCAGTTCTGGTCATTAACCCTGATTATCAGTGCCTAATGGCCGTTGGTGTTATTAGTCATCAGTTTGGTCTTCTTCTTGCTCTGATTTCCTTGCCGTTTGTGTTTTGGAGGCCAGATTCAAGTGTTCGGTTAGGCTTGGAAGCTCTTTTTCTGTCCTGATATTCCATTCAATGTCATCTGCGAAGCGGAGGGTTGCGTCGTTCGGTTCTGCCAACAATGCTGACTGATCCTTCAATGATGTTCCAGTGCATCAGCCTTGTTTATCTCAAGATAGATGTTGAATGTCGTGGAGTGTGATGAGTAGACAGCTCATGCCTTACTCCAACTGGTGTTCGAAAACCATTACTCCATGTTGTTCGTAGTAGTACACTGACACTGCGATGGCCTCGCTGTTACAGCTGTTTTGTTTGAATGACTCTGATCAGGTTTTGCATTGTTTGCTGTTACAAAATCATGGTTGCCACAAAGCTGCATGCCACACCCTTTCAAATGCCTTTCTTAAAATCGATAAAACGTGGTAAATGTCTTGGTGATGTTTGAAGGTACCGGCCTCACTTAGTGTTCTGAGGTTGGAATATCTGTTTTGTTGTGCTCTGCCCTCTGCTCTGAATCCTGCTTGTTCCTCTGCCAATGATCGGGCTCTGCTTGTGGTTTCATTTCTATTTCAGATTATCTGCAGCATTGATCCTTGCTTGGGTGGAATATGAGGCTGATTGTGCGGTAATTTATGGCATTGAGTTTGTAGATTTACTTTCTTGGGAGGGTGATGATGATGAGTGACCGTGTCCATGGTGTTGGAATTTTCCTGTCTGCCATATCGTGTTGCAGATTTTAGTTGGGCGCTGATCATGGACTTACACTCCAGCTGAACCAACTCCAGCTGGAATGTTGTCTGGCCCTGCCTGACTTTCCCTTTTTTCAGCGATCTGACTCGCTGTTTCACTTCATCTCGGAGAAAGGAGGATAGGGTGACTCTGTCTGTGTCTTTTTGCTTGCGAGTACATTTAGGACTTCTGGATCTCCAGGCGTGGTTCTATTGTTATACAGATCGGTGCAGTATTTCTGCCATAATCTGTTCTGAATATCCTGGTCGTCAGTGAGTATTCCCAGACATGTGTAACGAATGTGTGTATCCTTGGATAGTTAAACCTTTTCCATGTTTTGTGATAGTTAGGTCTTTCACCAGCCTGATATATGCTTTCTTGCCTTTGTTTTTTCCTTGATGTTCTCTTCAATGTCTTGGCACTGTTCCCGATCCATTTCTCTTTTGCCTCCGTCATGGACATCATGATTTCTTTTGTTTACCTGCCCTATATTGTTCTGCTCTTTCTTTTGTTTCAGTTTTCTTTTCTTCAACTCTTCTACGCTGTGGCATAGTTGTAGGATGTTAGGTTTGTTGGACCCTTGGTTTTTTGGACTGTGCGGTTGCTTTGCAAGAAGCTCGCTTGCTGTTTCAGTCACTGACTGTTATTGGAAAACTATTGTCAGTGTATCTATGTCTGAGTCTATCACAGTGAGTAGTCGCTGCAAACTTTCCACCTATCCTTGCTTGAAAAATTTCTAATACCTCTGGGTCCCGTCTGATTCTCGAGTGTCCAAATTTGATCCTGATGTTGTTTCCGCTTGTGATTGCTTTTGTCGTAGTCGGATAGTCACCAATCACATGATTCATGATCACTTCCCTATGTCTGCGATGGAAAACTTCGTGTTGTGCGATGTTAATGCTTGACTGTATCACGTCCTTTTCACATAGACTGTAATCTATTTGGTTGTGGTGTTCTCCATTTGGGCCTATTGTCTTGCATGTCCTTTGTCTGGATTTCTTGTGTGGGCCAAGTGTTTTTTCCACTAGTGGACTAAGCCTGGACGGTGGTTGTTACTGGCAAACTCCAGAAGTTCATGCTCTTTCATTTGATTTGGTTATTACAATGTGGACCCACAAAAGCCCCTCCTCCAATCATTCCTTGCATATTCTCCTATCCTTTGCCGTTCAAGACACCCTGGCCAACGAGGATGTCTCTTTCTTGGGAGCTTGATTCAGAACCTCTTTGTAGCTGGTCATAAAATTCTTCTATGGCTTCATCTTGTTGCAGTCTGATGTGATGTAGGGGGCGTATGCCTTGTACTACAGTTATGTTTTAAAAGGGGGTTGCTCTCTGGCTGGATGGTAAGAAGGTCTGCTGGGACACAGGTTGACAGGTCATGATGGTGTTCACTGTGTCTTTGTGTGAACGAGAAACCCACGGCGATGTTCTTGTTTATCCTGTTTTCCTGTAGTCTATAATTTGTGGTCTTTTGCTTATTATTGTAAATGGTGAACATAAGAGTGTGATCAGTGAAATAGAAGAGAGAGTGCCTGTAATGCAACGGAGGAATGGTATAGTAGACTATTTTATTGTTCAATGCCTCTGTAATCAATATTAGTAACAGGACATGTAGTGTTGTGTTGCTGAATAAGAACATAGTCTGCCCATTTTCCATCAATCTTTCTTTCCCCTCTCACTTGATTCCAGGTGAATTGTGAAAATAGAAAAAAATGGATGACATTAATATTTTAGAAGAAAATAAACAACATTTGTGTGGAAGAAAATTACGCGGAGTCATTCAATGACTACTGGTCAAGGGGGGAAACACCCATAAGGAATTTGTGGAAAATATTTTACATCAGGCATTAGAAACAGCCAGTCGAGGAAGCCTGTTAGTCACTGGTTTATTCCTTCCTTACAGCCCCGCCCCAGACAAAATGAAAGTTAGGGCAGAGAAAAAAGCATGCTTGAAGCTTCGGTGTGCAGCCACCCTGGTGAGATTCTGAAATGCATGCATGCAAAACTATGAGGAAATATACAGGCACTATGAAATAGCTGTTTCGGTACTCACACTCAAACACGCTCAAGATGGTTTGAAGCAATAGCAATTACATTGAAAGGAAAAATGAACTAAAAAAATTTAAGTAAGCAAAGGATAACAATCAGGAGTTTATCGAATCCTATTATTAAAATAGTTAAACGAGTCTTGTCAATTGCAATGGAATATGAAAAAGAAACTCTAAATCCTTTTGACAAAACCGTGAAAAGACTTATCTATTACATAACAATATATGCAGAGAAACAACTCCCAGATAATGGTATGGCTATTTTCAATGACCTCTGTTCAGTTGTGAAACAGTCTATCAGTTGACATGGATTTTGATGAAGTTTACAAAAATGTTTAAACACACACAGTTCTGAGACTGTGTAGAATGGTATTGGATACACAACTGGATGATGACTTTTCAGAAAGCAGAAATCGTGAGCATTGCAGAAACCTGAAAAGTGGGTAAAAGCTTAAGGTCCTGATGCTTGTCCTCTGATTTCCAAATGATTTTGATGGTTGCAATTCACAAACTTCATCTCAACATGATATCATACATCAAGATAATTACTTTACTCATAAAATTCCACCTCTTTCACATGAAACATACAAACCCTATAATTTGTCATGGTCACACAATTAAATAGTTAAAAGTCTCCGATTTTAGTTCACTTTCATTATGTTTAAAACCCTGCTACACACACTTTCACTGAAAACCAGTCATCATTATTCAATCAGTAACTAAACTCAGCTAGTATACACTGATAAAAATTCATTATATAATATAAGCTTTATAAATATATCTTTATTGGTCATCTATCTATCAAAAAGATAATATCACTTTGCAAGTCAAGCAGGAGAACAAAACGTTGTTTTTCCTTCTAAGTCGTCTGTCTGGTTTTTCAACACCACAGCCTAACTCTAGAAGTAAGTTGCCTCAGACAGCAACAGCAAGAGAAAGACTTTAAAATGCCATGTGCACCTGTGATATTGGTTCAGTTGCTATGAGGATCTTACTAAATTCTAACTGACCATAATGAATACATTTTGAAACTGAAACTAACAAATCCACAACCAAACATTCAAATCAGAGCCAAACAAATGTTTTCACCAAACCAATAACAACCAATGTAGTACGTTTACAGACCAAATCTATCTGCTGATTCATAGTGGAGAGGAGGTGGGGATGGCTATAGGGAGGGAAGAAAAGGGGGATGCTAATCAACAAGAAAGAAGGCACACACAAACTGTTAAATAAAACTAGCTTGAGCAAGCTCTGGTAGTGTTTATCACATGACTGTTCAATGGGGACACTCTAGACTTTACAAACATGGCCTTAGAGCCATGTAATAGAGAGGATTCCATGTAGTCCTGACAAAGGTCTTTTTTATTTTGTAATCTCGTACCTCAAGCTGTCTGTCTTTTTAATAAATTAAATTAACTCGTATGCACCTCATAAAATTTTTTTTAAATTTCCGTTTGTCAATAGGGGCTTCCCACATTGATGAATAAATTTCAAAAGCTTTTAAAAAAAGGAGTGGGAAAACCTTTTTCTTTGCAAATGACAGAAGAATGCAAAACCCCATTTCAGGGAGTCGAAATACTTTTGGGCAAACATAAATGGGGGGTTCAAAAGCGTATCTTTAATTCCCAAAAAATCTCATGGGTTAATAAAGGGGAAAGCTCTAGCCAAGTAAAAATTAAAAAGATGAGAAATTTTTTAGCCCAGTTTTTTTAAAAGACTAATCTCCTTTGTTTTGGGAAATCCACACAACCATAAAAACCCAACCCAAAACCCCCAAAAAAGTCAACTATTTTCTATTCAACCTAAATTAAATTGCCCAAGTTATTTATGAAAAAAACCCTGCCCAACACCTTTTCTCTTCAAGCCCCTCACTCAACACAAAAACGGTCACAAGCATTGTCACTTCCAAACCCTTTTTTTTATTAAAAAAAAAAATACATCCTGCAAAAAAAAAAAGACGCACCCAAACCAAACTTTAGGGTCGCAAGGGTTAATTGCCGCGATCCTGCGCTTTTTTTTTTGCCCCGGGGAGAAAAACCCAAAAAAGGGAGGGTTTGCTTCTTTATTTTTTTTCCCCCTTTACACCGCTCACAACCCCCCAGTGGGTAAAGCCCCGGGGGCTTTTAAACCCCATGTTCATGGCCTTGGGGCTATCGAACCCCATTCAGGCCCGTGTTTTTTTCCAAACATTTGTTGATGGGTTTTTAAAGTTTTTGGGGTTTTTTTGTTGGGTTTTTTTAGTTGTGTTTGTTGTTTTGGTCGGCTTTTCCCCCCAGAACAGGAAAAAGAAGAGTACAAAACTTAATGAGGGGGCCCCATGAAAACATTGTTTTTTGTTTTTTTCGTTTTTGGTTTTTTTTTTCCTTTTTTTTTTTCTTTTTTTGGTATTTTTGGTTTCCCGCTTTTTGGGTTTTTTTTTCTTTTTTTCCCCTTAAAATGGGGGGTTTTGGGTTGGGGGGTTTTGGGTGTTTTTTTTTTTTAAAATTTTTAAATTGTGTCTTTTGTTTTTTTTTCAATAAACCCTTTTTCTTTAAATGGGTTTTTTTTTCTGTCGTCTTTGTTTTTTTTCTTTTTTTTTTCTTTTTTTCTTTCTTTTTCATCTCTCTCCTCCCCCTTTCTTTCTCTCTCCCCTCTCTCTGTTTTTTCTCTCTCCTTTTTTTTTTTTCTTTCTTGCTTTCTTTTTTTTTTCCCTTTCCCTTTTTTAAATTCTTTTTTTATCGTTCTGTTTCCCCCCCCCCAAAACCCCTTTTCCGTCTTTCCCTTCCAATTTTTTGTTTCCTGTCTGTAGTCCTCTTTTCCCCCTTTCTTTCTTTCTTTCTTTTTTTTACTTTTTTTTTTTTCCCCTTCCCCCCCTTTACTTCCCCTTTTAAATGTATTTTTTCCCCCAGCTATATACCTTTTCCTATCCCCCTTTTCTTTTTTTAAATTTTTCTTTTTTTTCCCTTTCCTTTTTTTTTCCCCGGTATTTCTTTTTTTCAAAATTCTTTTTTTGCTAAAATTTTTTTCTTTTTTCTTTTTTTCTTAATTTTTCCTTTTTGTTTTCCCCTCTTTTGGGTCATAGCGTTAAAATAAAGTGGGTACACATGGCCCCCCACACCCAGATGTTTATTTTAATAAGAAAAAAGAAAAATTAAAACCCGAAACTTTTTAAATTAAATTTTTTTAAAGGGGTTGCAAAATTTAAAAAATTTTTATCTCGGGTTTTTTTGATAAGTATTTTTTTTTAACTCCCACATCATATTTTTTAAAATGTAAAAAAAAAAAAAAGGAAAAGGGGGAGCCCCCATAACCCTAAAAGGGGCCCGTAGGGATCGGGCTAGAAAACCTAAAAACTTTCTCTGGGGCCAGCATATTGGGGCGGCCCCCAAATCTCCTCTCCCTCGCTGTTTTTCCCTTTCCCCCTGGCCCCCAAAAAGAGGGCAGGTACCCCATTCCCGCTGGGTGAACGGGGGAACTGAAACTGAAGCCAAGGCGCGCAAACGTCACCCACCCAAAACTGGAAAACCAAACCCCTCAAACCTGCTTAATTTGGCTTGGGGAAAGCGGGGTGAGCCCGACCACTGAGCTATCCCCCCCCTTTAAAAGGGGGAAAAAGGCTTTCGTAAATACGAAAAATTTTTTTGGTTTTTTCTAAAAAACAAAACAAAGCAAAAAAACAAAAACATCACCCCCAACCAACCCCCTTTCCCTAAAACCCCACCTCCTTCGAAAAAAGCAAAATTTCCGGGCAGTGTGGGCCCAAATTGTGGCCGGTGGAAACGGATGATAAAATTTTAAAAATTTTAAATACCACGAAATAGTGGAAAAAGCACAAAAGGTTGCAAAATTCCATTAACCCTAAAATTTTAAACGAATAAATAAACGAAAAAATTTAGATTGAAAAAATAAAAAATGAAAAAATAAAGGTAAGTCTTCTGCCCCCTTTTTTTGCATTTTTTTAAATGCAAATTGTTCTGCTCGTACGCTCCTCCCGGGTTTTAACTCCCTTTTTCGGGCATCTTTTTCTTTTCTAACTCCCCTACTTTCAATATCGGGGAAAACAGAACACAGTTTTTAAAATGAATGAAACGGGGGAAAAAAACAAAGGGGGAACATTTTTTTTTTCCCCCCCAAGCCCCCTTTTGGATCATATTTCCCTTGAGAATCCAAAATGGAAGCTAAAAAATTTTATGACAAACAAAGGCAAAAAACACCAAAAAACTGGAATCATTACATTCGGGGGGTTTGGGGGGGTTTTTTTTTTGGGGGGTTTTTTTTTGGGTCGCTAATACCATAAAGCAACAAAAACTTGAAAGCTTTTTCCCGTTTTTGATTTGAAATGTATTTTTTTTTTTTTTAAAACCCAAACATTTTCGCCCCCAATGCTTTCTCTAAAAAAAAAAATCAGACATTTTTTTTTTCATTTTTTTTTCGTTTTGCAACTTTGGGGCGGAAATACTCAGGGGGTTTCAGAGCACTCCCCTTCCCCCCCCAGCAAAGGGGATCGAGCGGGGTTACCACTTTGAGGGATGACCTTTTTGCGTGCCTTGGGTCATACATTTCCCCCATTTTCCCCGGCGAAAAGGGGAAAACCTTTGCCCCCTTCGGGCGGGAAAGGTAAAGCACGAGAGAGGGGAAAATGGGGGGTCGCCCCAAATTTTGGCGGGCCCTTTTGGGGAGAAGTTGGGGGTTTTCCTTCCCCAAATTCCCCTCCCCAATCCATGGGGGTTAAAGGGGAAAAATTTTTAAACCTTTACCTTCCGGAATTTCCCGCAAGCACCCACAATCTTACGGGGCCCCCCCAACCCCTTAAAAAACCCCCCACAAGACAAAAAGAAAACGACTTTGGAAATTAAACCAAATGGAAAAAACCACAAAACCCAATTGACTACATTTTGGGCCCCCAAAAAAAATTTTAATTTTCAAAGCACCCAACAAACCCCCAGCCCAAAATTTTTCCCTGGCCTGTTTATTGGAAAATTGACCACAAACCGGGGTACTCATAACCCAAAACAGATCAAGCAAAAAAACCAAAAACCGGAAAGAAACCCCCCGTTTTGGGTAAACCCGGGAAAAGGGCTAAAGGGGGCCCCCAAAGACGCGAAAACCTTTAAAGCTGAGATGGGGGAAATTTTGCAGAAATTAAATTTTTCCTCCAAATGACATCAACAACCTCACTGAGCCCTTTTCAAAAGACCATTCAGGAAAACAGCGCTGGAACCCCTTGGGAAAAAAGAGGAAAAAAAACCAAACCGGGGGTTACCAACGATATCCAAAAACCTTTGCGCCCAACGTAGGGACTAAACCCCGGGTTGAAAAAAAAAAAACCCCAGAAACGGCCGAAGAAGTGAAAAAACAACAGGCAATCAAAAAGGAAGAAGACTGACCCCAGGGGGAAACAAAGGTCAGAAACAATTCCCAAGGTTGAAAGGAATGGCGAAAGGAAAACAGAAAAGAGGCGTACCAACCATCAAGGTACTAACCAATTCCCAGCACCAAAGACCTCCTTATTGAAGAAAAACAGGGGCCGGGTCCTTACAGAGAGCCCCACTATCATGAAAATGGACAAATATTCCCAGAGCCCTTAACAACTACAAGCAAAAGGCTGAATCCGAACAAACTTAAACGAGCAAACCCCAACCATCAAAACCCAAAAAGCACACGGGTGCTGGGGGGAAGGGGTTTAAAAAAAGCAAAGTTTCCCAAAAGGGAGCAAGTAAACCGGGATTGACAACCCCGGGCTGATTTAAACAAGAACGGGGGCCCCCGAGATGATAAAAGGCATTAACAACCCTCCCCAACGAAATCGGGACCACAAAGAGTGGCCTGAAAAAGTGGACCCAATCCATCAAAAGTTCCATTTTCCCAAAAAAGGAGACCGAAAAAAGTGCCAAAATTACGGGAAAAAACATCTGAAACCACCCAAACAAAGTTTTTTCTACGCTTTGGGCCTTGAAAAAGACTAAAACCCAAAAAGCAAAAAAAATCCAAATTCAAAAGGGAACGGGCAGGATTCAGCCCAAAGGTCGAAGCCCGTCGAACAGATTTTCAAAAATCAGAATCCATAGAGAAGCATCCCCAAACCCACACTACAGCCTACAACAATTTCATTGACTTCAAAAAAGGGGCCCTTTTCGATCGAGTGTGGAAAAAAGCTCTGGGGCAATCATAAAGAGACTATAGTTTCCCAAACGGGGGCCCAAATTTCCAAGTAAACCAGGCGCTGTATGATAGCTTCCACAGTGCAGCCCCTCAGGGGGGAAAGAAATGGGGGAAAGGTTTCTTCCGGACTTCGGGTTGATTTTCAAACAATGCTGCCCGTTTAACCCCCCCGTTCTTTTTCAACGTTTTTCCCTGGAGAACATCTTTTAAAGGGGGCCCCCCTTTGGGCCTTTAAAAAACCAAACAAAAAACAAATGGGAAAAGGCCCCAGTCGGGGAAAATTTTTCAAAATTTCGCAGACGATAATTGGTCCAGGGGCCGCAGTGAAAAAAAATCCCCAGGATCTCACCACCAGACTGAAAAAAACACCCAAAATGCCACGGAATAAAAATCCCCGGAAAAGAGAAAGAATCCAGTGAACAGTACCACACCGACCCCCCCCAAACCACTCAAGATGAGGGGCGAGACACTAAAAAAAAGGAGGGGGGAAATTTTTTCAAGAAACCTTGGACCTCATCACCAAAGAAGGCACAGCACAAAAAGGGGTAAAAGATCAAAACCTTTCCCTGTGAAACTCCCCTCCAAAACAAAGGGCTGGGGGAAAGTGGGGAGAAACCACAACATCAGAACCCCACTAAGGTCAACTTAAAAAGGCACTCGCCCAATCCATTCCCCTTGTACATTTTGTAACAGGGGAAAATTTACTGCCGTTTAGAACGTCGCATTCCCAAGATTTAATTAATGCCCAGGCGGATCCTGAACTTTCACCTACAGAACCGCAAAACCAATGACACGCCCCGGGCAGCAATCAAAGGCACTGGCTGCAAACAAAAACCATTGCTAGATACAGCCCAAACGGGGGAAACAAAAGGGGGTTTTGGGGCCCACAAAACCCTGGGCATAAACACCTTCAAAGACAGCCCGCGGGAATGGGGAAGGAGAAAAGGGGGGCAAAAGCGGGATTTTCCCAACTCAAGGGGGGAAACCGCCTAAATGAAACAACCCCAAAAACAGCCCGGGACAAAACCCTTTTTGGCTTTCCCCACTTGCAGCGTCCGTGCGGGTCCCCCCAACTTGCCCCCCCCGGGGGAAAGAGATTGAGATGGGTGTTCTCCCCGAAAAAAAAGGAAGTTTTTTCCCTTAAACCCTTGTTTTTTGCTACTTAAAATAAAAAATGCCCAGTAAAAAGGGGTCAACTGAAAACAAAATTTTTGGGGTTTTTTACAAGTATAAAGAACAGAAGAAACAGAAAGCAAAGCACAGCAGCAGCACAGAACACAGCAGCACAGCAGTACAGCAGCTTAGCACATTTGAAGAAGAAACAACATAAATAATATTGTTGGGGGTTGTAAATGAATCTCCTTATCCTCTCTCTTTCCCCTTCTCTCTCCCCTCTTCCTCTCTCTCTCCCCTCATCTCTCTCACCCTCTCTCTCTTCTCTCCTCTCTCTCTCCTCTCTCTGAGACAAAGAAGGAAAAAAACGTTTGATGGAAAAGGGCACAAGAAAATACCCCCAAATAAACCACAAATAACAGGAGGACGGGATGTCATCTCACCACGGGGATCATAAAAATCACACCCTTTTGGGTTTTTCCCCCAGAAAACGCCACTGGGGATCCACACTCCCCAGTTTCCGTCCCACAAGGCCCTTTGGCCCCTGCCAAAAACCCCCCGGCGCCCAAATACTTTTTAACATTTTTTTTTCCATTGCCAAAATGACGGGCTTAGGAAATAAAACCGTTGAAAAAAATAAAGACGGTTTTTACCCGGGGTTAAAACAAATCTTTTTCATTAAAAGACATGCAAATCCCCGGATTTATATCAGGAAGGTCCATGTCGGGCCTTTTGAGGGAAATTTTGGGAACCGAAGTAACGCTTTGTTTTTCATGCCCCTCTAAAAATGTAACATTTCTTCTCTTCCGCGTTTCCTTCCCTTCTTTAATTTTGTTTTGGAAAGGGTCTTTTTCAAGCTACAGCAGATTTCCCCTGCGTAAAATTGGGGAAAACACACCCTTAAAAGACCCGCGTCGCCAAAAGAGCGGGCCATTTTTTTTTTTTTTTCCCTTTTTTAAATGGTCCCTTTTGGGTTTTTTTGGGGTTTTTTTTTTTCAGAAATCAAATTTTTTTTTTAAATTTTTTTTGTTTTTTTAAAATTTAAACCCCTTTTCACGAAAAACAGACGGCGGGGGTGTTAACCGTGATGCTGCTGCGGCTGCGCTGCTAGGGAGAGCCCCGTTAATAAAATTCTTTTCTTTCGCAATTTGAAATGACTGAAGGGTGTTTTATAAGGATTTTTTCTTCTCCGTCCTTTTTCCCTTTTTGGTACCCTTTAAAGGGACAAACAAGGCCTTAAAAGCTTGTGAAGCCTTTTTTCCCTTTTGCGGTGCGTTGTGTTTGCAATTTTTTTAAAGTTTTTTTTTTTTTTTTAACTCCCCTGATCATTTTTAGGGTTTTAATGTTAACAAATCTAGGTTTTTTTACTTTCGAAATGATTTCTTTTTCCTTTTTTTGCTGAAAAAATTTTTTTAAAAAGATGTCAATTCAAAAAATGCTAACGGGGAATGGCTAGCTTTTCTTTTATTTTTCGTTTTTTGGGGCTAAAAGTTCTAAATTTAATCTTTGCGCCAGTTTTGTGTATAAACATCGTTTTTTTTTTCCCCATGATACCTTTTTTGTTTTTTTTGGGTTTATCAGCATGGGGAAGATAAATAGGAGGGTTTTGTTCTTTTTTTGTATGTAAAAGCTAAGACTTTGCTACAAAATTTAGCAGAAAGTATTGGGGTTAAAAGAGTTTCCCACCCCGTTTCCCCTTATCTTTTTTTCTTAGATTGAAGTTTTTCACTGGGGGAAAGATTAGATGAGGGAACCCAAAAACTTCGCGATGTTTTCATATAAATTACCCTGAAAATTACCCATCTACTCTTTTTTTATACTGGGGGTGTTTATTCTTCTTTTTCTGTTTACGTACATTTTTAATTTTTTAGACTAAAAAAAAGTTCAATCTGCGATACTTTTTTTTTTTCATTTTTAAACCAATAAAAGTAGTATTATACGAGACTAAATGTTATGATATTCTTTATTCTCCTGTTTTGCTCCCAAAGGCTACAAAAAAATGTTTGCAGGGCTAACGGGAAATCTTTTGTTTTCTGCCCCCCTTTTCTTCTCCTGGGTTCTCCCCTTAAAAGAAAACAGACACACACACACAAAACAAAACACACCCACACACCGCGCGCGCCCCAAAACCCCACAAAATAAAAACACATTCACTTCCACTCACTTCCCCAATTTGGGGCGTAAAATGTATCGGGGCTTTTATTGAGGAAAGGGGAGGGGGAGCCCAAAGGGAAAGAGACAGAGAAAGAAGAGACAAGAGTCAAACACACGGACAAGACACAGACAAAGACCAGACACACACAGAGACCCTTTCTTCACGGGGTGCCCCGGGCATCCCCTCTCTCCCCTTCCCCTCTCCTCCTCTCCCCTTCTTTTCAAAACCCTCTCTCTCTCTTTCTCTCCTCCCCCCTTCTCTCTCTGTCGGGCTCTCTCCCCTCCCCCCCTCTCTCATCTTTTCCCCTCTCCCCCTAAATTCTCCTTTTGTCTGCTCTGCCCCCTTTTCTTTCTCTCTCTCCCCCTTATCTCCCCCTCTCTTTTTCCCCTTTCTCTCCCCCTCGCCCCCTCCCCCCCCTTCTCTTTTTCTTTCTCCCCCCCTTCTCTTCTTTTCCCTCCTAAACCCCCCCCCCTCTCTCCCCTCCCCCCTCTCTCCTCCCCCCCTTTACTAAGACACTCAACACCCCGGTGTAAAAAACCAAGTTGCCCCCCCGGAAGAAAACCAACGACGACAGACAGGACAACAGACAGACAGACAGACAGAGAAAAGATGAAGAAGAGGGGGGGGGGGGGGGGGGCGGGCATTTTTTGTCTCCGGGGTTTTGTCGCAAGGGAAAAGCCAAAACAGAGGAAAAAAGAGAAGGACTAGAGCAGAAGCAGAGGCCTTCGCTCCCATTTTCTCTCACTCCCCTTTAAATTTAAAACCCAAATTTGGCCCAGAAAATAAAACCCCCTTTTTTTCTACGTCAATGGGATTTTCCCCTTTGGCCCTTTCTTCCCCTCTTTTCTGTCTCTTTTTTCATTTCTCTTTGTCTGGCCCTCTTTTCCCCTGTCTGTCTCTTTTTTTCTCTACCGAAACTCTTTTTCCCCGTATCAATGTGTGCGTGGGGCTTTCATGTTGGACGTGTGTTTTAATGAGGTTTGTGTGGGGTGTGTTTGGGGGGGGGGAGAAAGGGGGTGCGTGCGGCGTGGTGTGTGGGGTGGGGTTTTGGTTTTGTGCACTTTTTAAGTGTAAATGCATTCCCATTGGGAAAGTAAACCTAATAAACAGACAGAAAAATACAGGGAGACAAAAAGACACCCCATACCCATTGTGCAATGCAACCACCTCCCAAAAATAAAGTCAAACCTTTTTAACCCTTTTTTTTAATACCCTCATCCTAACAATGAACTTTATACAAAAAAAAAAAAAACAGTTCCGTAAAAACCCTGTAAAAAAAACAAGGGCCCAAAAATAAAAATAAGACCCCCCTCGCGCCGAAGTCCGGAAACGCTGGGCCTGACTTGTCAGGCGCTAAAAGGCAGCGCAACGCAATTTTTTGTTTATTTAACAGACAGCATTAGTTTCTGTCTGAGCGCCAAACGCGTTTTGACGACGACAACGACACGACGTAAAAAAGAAAAAAAAAGAAAAAAAAAAAGAAGAAGAAGAAAAAAGAAGAAGAAGAAGAAGAAGATGAAGAAGAAGAAGAAAAGAAGAAGAAGAAGAAGAAGAAGCGACGACGAAAAGAACAAGAACAAGAACAAAAAAGAAAAAAAAGAAAGAAAGGGAAAAAGAAGAAGAAGAAGAAAAAAAAGAACAACAACCCTCAACAACAACAAAGACAAAAACAACAACAACAAAAACACACAAAAAAAGTCCCGGAATCGGCAAAAACCCCTAAAACCATCCCCGCGAAAAAGAGAACGAGGGCCAACTTTAAAACAAAGAAACCCTGCCGAATCCCATGCCGGGGGCCCGAAATTTTCCCGCGGGTTAAACGGGAGCGCAAAGCATTTGCGTTTTTAGGGGGCAGGGCAAAAATTAGTTCTGGGCTGAGCGCAAACGCCTCCCCAAAGAAGAAAAAAAAGAAGAAAAAAGAAGGGAAAAAAAACACACAAAAACACACACAAATTTTAAAAAACACGACACACACACCCAAAAACACCACCCCACAAAAACACACCCACACACACACACACACACACACAGCCTATGAAAGCCACCAAAACCCCGATTTGCTACAGCAGGAAAAAGCAAGAGGAAGGGACCAGCCTCCCCCTCTCTCTCTCCAAAAACCCCCCCTCCTCTCTTTTCTCCCCTTTTCCCCCCCTCTCTCCTCTCTCAACCCCCCCCCCCCTCCTCTCCCTTTTTTCTCTCTCCCCTCCCATCTCCCTCTCGTCTTGGGCTCGTGCAGCCCCTGCTAATGAAATGAAGATTGGGCTGATTTTTCATTACAAAACCCCCGCAAAAACTGGATATAATACTAGTCTAATAAGGCCCAGGACCAAATTGGGTTTGGGGGCTGATGGCGGTGATTAAAGCATGAGGTTCCTGTTTCCCTTTTTTCTGTTTTCTGTCTTTGTCTTTTTCTCGTCCCCCTCTGTCTTTTCCCAATTTTTGCTCGCGCTGTCCCCCTCTCTCTTTAAACCCCCACAAAAATCGTTTTTTGTCCCTTTGGTCTGTCAGTCCCTTTTTCCCTATCTCTTTTGTCTGTCCCCCTCTGTCTCTTCCCGTCTTTTTCTCTCGTTTCTCTCCTCTCTCTTTCTCCGCTCTTTCCACCCCCACCCCCCCCCCCTTCCTTCTCATCATTCACGATAGACACCATTTACACAAACACAAAATTTCATCCACACCACCTAGCCACTTTCCCCGCCCAAACTGAAACCCCGAAAAAGCCTCCACTTGCTTTACACCAACAAAGAAAAAAAAAGATGAAACCCCCCAAAACCCAAAGGGTAAAAAAAGAGCTAGGAAAACAGCAAAATTTTTTAAAGAGGTTTTGGGTTTAAAAGGAAGAAAAACCCGACAACACAAAACTTTCAAAGTGCACGCCGCAAAGGTTTTGTATGAAATAAAAGTCCCGTGCGGGTTTTATGTATAAATTTTTGGGAATTTTTTTATTTCCCCAAAGGGAAAAATCTTAAATTATTTTTTCCCCTTTGTACTGTTTTAATTTTTTGGTAAAGGTTGCAATAATGTAGTATTTTTATACCAAACATTTAAAAAAAAAAAAATTTTTTCTTTTAAAATAGTGGCTTGATGAAAAAAAAACAAATGCAAATTTCTTAAATTTAATGTCCATCTAAAAAAAAAGTTGACTTTACTTTACACCAAAATCCCCGCCCTAAACAAGGGAACCACCCACCCCTACCATCAGCCTCCAAAAAACTGCACAACCGGGGTTAAACAAAACACAGAAATAAAGGCCATCCCCCTGCCTTTTGGTCTGGCATAACCCAAATTGGGAAAAAAAAAATGGGGATAGCGTTACTGGTGGGCCCCTTTTTTTCAAGGCCCCCCCCAGATCTCCACCCCCCCCCCCCCCACTCTTTTTCCCCCCTCCCCTCCCCCTCTTCTCTCTCTCTCTCTCTCTCTCTTCCCCTTCCTCTCCTCTCTCTCTCCCTCTCTCTCTCCTCTGAAGGGCCTTTTTGTTTTCTTGGTTGCAAACTTTTCTGTTTCCCGCCTCCCTTTCTTTTCTCTTCTGCTTTTTTTTGTCTCGGGGGACATTTTGTGGGCTCTGATTTTCCCCTATTTTTTCTGTCTCGGTGTCCCCCTGTGCCTTTCTCTGTCTCTCCCTTTTGTCCTTCCCTGGTCTATCCCCTGTAAATTTTCTGTTTTTATGTGGGGGTGTCTCTTTCTGTCTGTTGTAACCCGTCGTCTGTCTTTTCCCTGCCTCCTATTTTGTCTTTTGGTCTTACGTTTTGTCTGTTTGTCCGTCTGTAAAATTATTTAAAGTATGTAGTCTCTCTCTCTCAAAAATTTTTTTAGAGCTCTTTGGGCCCCAAATCTTATCTTTTTATACATTTCTAACAGTGTGTATGGGATGTGCTGCCGTGATTTTGTGGGGTGTCAGTGTTTTGGTTTCGGGCGGTGTGGTGTGTGTGTTTTGGGGTTTGGGGGTGTCTGGGCTGTCCGTCTTCTGTCCTTTTTCTGTATTTTTAGCCCAAAATTTGGGCTTCTGGGGTTTTTTTAAAGGGGCGTTTCGTTGTGTAGGGATTGGGGGTGTGTGTGTGTGTGGGGTTGTTTTTGTGTGTGGGGTGTTTGTTTTGTGTGTGTGATGTTGTGTGGGTGTGTGTTGTGTTGTGTGTCTCTGTGTCTGGTCCATGCGTCCCCTTCCGAGTGTGTTGCGTGAAATGTGTGTATGTCGTTTTTGTGCTGTCCCCCAAAAAACCCTTTAAAAATGCCTGGGAATTTCCCCCCCACATCTGTCCCTAAAATTTTTAAAAGCAAACCTTCATTTTCCCTTTAAATAAAGTTCGCGCCGCGCGCGGGGTATGCGTGTGTGTGGTGTGGGTTTTGTGTGTGGTGTTTTTGTGTGGTGTGTGTGTCCGGGGCGCCATGGATTTTTTAAAAATTTTGTTCATTATGGGTTTTAAAAAAGAGTTTTTTAAAGCCCCCGTAAATGATTTGAGGCAAGCGCTTTGATTTGTTTGTTTTTTTTCAAATTCGCGCTAAATAAATTTATAAATCTTTATTTATATTAATTAAAATTATAAATATTTTTTTATTTTTTACAACCCTATGTAGCTTGCTCGTACTTCGTTTTTTTTGATCAAAATTTTTTCTCATAAATTTTCTTTTAAAAATTTTTTTTGCAAACCAAAGGGGAAAAAAAACAACCCACCACAATCAAACCCGCCACGGGACCCCCACCCCCTTTAATGTTTACAAGTTTTTTTCGAAAACCTACCTAAACCCACAAAGAAAGTCACTGAAAGGGCCCCCAAATAGAACAAACCCGACCCACCAAACCCAGATCCCTACATAAACACAACTCGAAAGCCCCAAGATAGAACAAAAAAGGACCCACCCCAAAAAGGGAAAAAGGCATAGAACCCAAAACACCAAATCCCCAAGGAAAACAGAACAATGACACACCAAACGAGATCCCCTACAAAAGTACAAAGAAAACCCGGGGAAAAACCCCCAAAAAGAAACAGAACAAGGGCAAAAGCCAAAAGAGATCCCCTACAAAAAGTAAAAAAGACACTGGGAAAACCCCCAAAAATAAACAAACAATTTAAAACACTAAACGAGGGTCCGTACATAGAACAAAAAATCTGAAAGCCCCCCAAAATAAACAGAAACAAGGGCCCCAAACCCAAAATCCGTACATAGAACAAAGGAAAACTGAAAACCCCAAGATAGAACAGAACCCAAGGGCAAAACCAAACTAATCCGTACAAAAAAAGACAGACACCCCCACACAATTAAAGGGCCCGTAGAGCCAACCACCAAGCATCATTGAAAACAAAAGTTCCAAAAGGAGCAGTCCCCTATCTCTCATTTTTTTAAACTCCGGGCCCCTTTTGCCTTTTGTCTTTTTGTCTGCTTTTTTATTTTTTTTATACCCCTTCAAGTCCCAAAGGGAATTTCTCCCTGCTGAAAAAATTTGGGCTGCTCTCCACGGGGAAGCGCGTTTGACACAAAAGCAACGCCCACCTTTTAAAAAAAAATTTCCGTCTGCCCAAAAGTAAATTTTTTTTTCCCCATCCCAAATGGCTTTTTTTTTTTTCAAATTTTGCAGGGCAACTCTCTTGTTGCCGTGGGGGGCTTTTACGGCCCCCTAAACAAAATTGCAACACCGGGTCCTTTGTTTATCGTCCAAACCCAAGACTAGTGCCCAGTTTTTACCACTCAGAACAATTTAATTGGGGGAAAAAATTTCGGGTCCAAACGGAAACCCATTCTGTCTTTTTTTTTTCTGTCTCGGGCTGTGGTTTTGTCTTCCCGTCTGTCTTCGTCTGTCCTTCTGTTTTGTCGTCTCCCCTTCCCCTCTCTTCCCCTTTCCTGCTCTCTCTCTCTCTCTTTTCTCTCTCTCCCCTCTCCCCCTCTCCCCCCTTTTCCCCCCTTGGGCCCCGCTTGTCTGCTGTTTTTTTTTGTGGTGTGTGTGGTTGGGTTTTGTTTTGTGGTGTGTGTTTGTGAGTGTTTTGTGTGTGTGTTTGTGTTTTGCATGTGTGGTAATTGTTGATGTTTTGGGTGTCTGTGTGTCTGTGTTCTGCGGTTGGGCCCCTGGCTTCTTGCCCCGCCTTTTGGGGTTCCCCTTTTTGTCTATCTCTGCCCCGGCTGTCTGGCTGTCTGGCTTCCCTTTTTTCCCCCTTTCTCCTCTCTGTCTCTGTCTCTCTCCCCCCTCTGGGTTTCTGATTTTCTTTTGTTTTTTCCCCCGGTGTTTCGTTTTGTGTTGGTTTTGTGGTTTTATGTCTTCGTTCCCGTATGTATTTTGTATGTATGTCTCCTGTCCCCTGTCTCATCTCTGTCCCATCCTTCTCTGTTCCCCCCGTCTGTCTCCGTCCCGTCTTCGTCTCTTTTGCTCGTCTCTCTCTTCGTCTGTCTTCCCCACCCCTCTCCTCTCTCCTCCCCTCTCTCATCTTTTTCTCTCCCCCTCTGTAATTACTTTTTTCTAAGGGCCTTTCTGTCCCCTGCCCCAGCAAAATTTTGACAAGGGTTTGGTTTTTCTAATTTGGGCCCATTATTATACAGGTGGGGAAACGTGCTTTTTTTATTCGGGTGTTGTGTTTTTTGGGGTGTTTTTGTGTGGGACGTGCCGGTTGGGTTTTGGGGTGTGGGGTGTGTGTGTTCGGACATTTTTATTAGAAGTTTATTTTGAATGTTTTTAAAAACCCAAAATAAAAAAAAAGCTTTTTTTTGGGGGGTCCTTTTTTTACATTTTGATGCCC
Organism: Rapana venosa; assembly: GCA_028751875.1. NCBI lineage: Eukaryota > Metazoa > Mollusca > Gastropoda > Neogastropoda > Muricidae > Rapana > Rapana venosa. The sequence goes on from CM054157.1 coordinate 20,266,141, forward strand.
TAATTTAAAACGCCGTCAGGGAAAGGGAATTGCCCTTCAAAGGGATGATTAAAGTTTTTTTGAAATTTTAATTTACTTTTACTGTTTTAAATTTCCCCCCCCAAACCCCCACCCCCAACCCCCACTGATACCACATACAATTTTTTTTCACAAAATCTTTTCGGGGGTAAAAAGAACACAGCAAAAAAAGCAAACCAAATTTTTATCCCCAACCCTGTGAAGCACCCCCATTTAACTTCCTCTGCAAAAAACAGTCTAGGGAAAAATAAGAAAAGGAAAAAAAAACCCACACTCCAAAAAGAAATTAATTATGTTTCCCCATTAATGTAGCGTTTCAGTTTCTTAAAACCCCTAAATCCCCCTTCCATTTAAAGATGTTTTAAAATTTTACGAAAGGCGCAGCCCTTTCTGATTTCCCTTTTTAAATTTTTTTTTGTTGGGGGGCCCTGGCATGGCAAACCTTTAAAAAAAACGGGGAAATGGCAAAAAGGGGTGTACTAGGCGGGTTGCCGTTTTATAGTATATTTAATTTTTGAAAGGACCCGCTGTTGGCTCAGATTGAGTTAGAGATTTTAAAATTTTTTTTTTTTCATCAAGGAGAGTTAAAAGATAATTTTTGTCCCTTTTTTTTTTTGTTTTTTAAGGAAATCCCTTTGAAAAGTAAGTTTTAAAAAAAGGGATAAACGAATTAATTATATGAAATAAAAAAAAGAGAAAGGAAAAAGTTTTGAGTGTGGGGGTTTGTTGTTTTGGGGAGAAGAGAGAAAAGAAAGAAGGGGAGAGGGAGAGAGAGAGGGAGAGAGAGAGAGAGAAGAGAGAGAAAAGAAAAAAAAGAGATAGAAAAGAGGAAAAGAAAGAGCAAAAAGACAGAGAGAAAAACAAAGGGGAAAAGACACAGAAAGAGACACAAAAAGAAAAGAAAACAAAGAACAGCAACAGAGACAGCGAAGAAAAGACAAGTCAGTGGACAACAGATAGAAGAAAAGATAGATTAAAAGACAGACAACAGACAAACAGACAGATAGACAGACAGACAACAGAAAGACCCAAAAACAGCAACAAACAGAAAAGTTGTTTTGCGCCTATCCCCCTCAAAACTAAATAAGGTTTTTAAACATTTTTCAAACCCCAAACCCCTCAAGACATAAAAACATCATCCCAAAGGGAAAAAAGAGACAAATAATTTCCCAACATTAGAACTACTTTTCACAACAGTTTTTTTTCACAAAGAAAGACCAAAAAAAACCAGGAAAAAAAAACCTTTCAGCCCGTTTAAAGGGCGGGTTTTCCCGAGAAAAAAGAGCTAAAACAGCCTCACTAGAAACCAAAACAACCCAAAAATTGGGTTCCCAATTTTTCCCAAGGGGGACAAAAAAAAAATAGTTTTTACAAAAGCATTATGGAGTGCAGCCCCCTGGAGTATTCCCTTGAACCCTTCCCAAGGGGAAAGGGGGGCGGCTGCAAAAAAGGAGCGAGGGACTTATTTTTTTTTCCACCCCGGGGCTGCATGCCCCTATCTTTCTACTTTTCTTCCCCGGAACTCCCTTTTGTCTTCCCTTTTGTTTGGGTGAAATTCCCCCTTTTAAAACAGAAAAAAAGAAAGGGAGATGGGGTTTGGTTTTTTAAAAAAATTTAAGGGCAAGGGAAAATTTTGAACAGAGAGAGAGGAGAGAGAGAAAGAGAAAGAAATGTGTTGGTTGGTTTTGGTTTTGGTGTGTGTGTGTGGTTTTGTGTGTTTTTGGGGTTTTGTGTCCGTCCCCCAATCCCAAAGTTAGAACTTTTAAACCAAAACCTTGGTTTTTGATATAAGTTTTAAATTGTTTTTTTGTCAGAAAGGAACACGATGTTTTTGTCAAGTAAAAGTGATTTTTTTCTTTCCCTTTTACCCCTTTCCGGAAACCCTTTTAAAACAGAAAGTAACGAAAGAAAAATTGGGCAAAGTATGGGGAAAAATTTCCCTTTATGGCCCCAAACTCCCCAAAAATCCCCACTTTCTACTAAACTACACTACTAAATACTACAAATACTACTACTACAAATCAATGGAATTTGTATAGCCTATATTTTGCAAAGGAAACAATCAGAGCGCTTCATTCAAAATATTCCCTTTAAAAAGTCCAAAGCAGCCAAAAACTTTTAATTTCTTAAAAAAAATCAAACAATAAAAGCAACCAAACCAAATTTTAAATTTTCCACAAGAAAAACAACAACTAAAAAACCTTTGTTTGCATCTTCTGTTTTTGTGTTATTTTTTTTTCGTCAAAAGCAGATTTCCTGATTTAAATTTAAAATGGTTTTTACGTAAGTTGGGGGGGGTTTTTTTCTCCTTGAAAAACTTGTTTTTTGTTGAGCGTGTCATCCCCTTTTAAAAATTACCCGAGGAAAAAAAGAAAGACATGGTTTTTTGATACCGACATTATGAAAGAAATGGGAGAGCTGTCATCGAATTAAAAACCCCAAAAACGCAAAAACCCCAACACACACCACCCACACACACGCCGCGGGGCGCGCGCGCGCACAGAGAGAGAGAGAAAGAAGAGAGAGAGAGAGAAGAAAAGAGAGAGAGAAAAGAGAGAGAAGAGGGGAGAGAAAAGAAGAAGAGAGAGAAGAGAAGAAGAGAGAGAAGAAAGAGAGAGCAGGAAAAATGAAAACTTTTAAAGGAGAAATCCTTTTGGGAACAGCAGAGGAAAGACACTGGGCAAAAGGAAAGAATTTAGATTTCAGACAAATCGACCTTAAAAGAAACCCCGTTAAACAAACCTCCATGAAGGGTTTTTCCCCGCAAGTCTTTTGGGGGGATTTTATTTATTTTTCCCCCTCAACATTGGGTTTTTTCTGTAACCTTTTTTTTAAAAGATGAACTCATTGACCCCTTTTCTCTTTTTAAATTTTACGTTCAAATTTTTTTCTTTTTAGAAAAAATGACTTTTTTTCCCAAAAAAAAATGAAAATACAACTTTTTTTAAAACTGTGGGAAACCCAAAAAAGTCCACCATTCCACCTTTGCTTACTTTTTAAAATTTTTAAATTTTGTGGGGGGAGGTGAGTAATGAGTGAGTGTGTGCGCAAAACCCCGCCCGCGCGCGCGGGGTGTGGTGTGTTGTTTTTTAAAATTTTCCCTTTTCAATTTTTTAAAAAACAAAGTTTTGGGATTTTCCTTTTTTTTTAAATAAAAAATAAAAAATCTTTGTGCCCATTTTTCACGTTCAAAGTTGAATTTTTTTTATGATGCCCCCCCAAAAATAGGTAAAACACTAAATTGATTGGGGAAGGTGCTTTTTTTTTTTTTTTGTTCCCCTGAAACTTTCACTAATTGTTTAAAACAAATTGGTTTTGATCATGTTGTTTTAAATGTTTCTATCCCCTACAAAAAGCGACTGGCTTAAATTGTAACACCCAAATTTCCCATCCCTTTTGGTTTTTTGTTTTGGGGGTTTTTCTTAAAAACACGCTTCCCAAAATCAGAAAACGGCCCCACACTGTTTGAAGAACTTTTGACCAAACCCCCAATTTTTTAAAAAAAAAAAAGCCAGTTTGGGAAAAAATCCCTAAAAATTTACGTTAGCTACTGTCAAAAAAGGGCCCGGGGATTGTCACCAACATCCTTTACCATCTTTTAACAAAAACCTCACGCTGATGATGGAAAAACAACGTTTATTAAAACGACAGGACCACAGAAAATTGATTACATCAAATTGTTCCCGATAAGAGATTGGGTTTTTTCAGACGCGCTAATTTTAATTCTAGAAGAAGAAAAAAAGAGGGGGACATCTTGGTTTTAAAAAAAGGCCAATCCCATTTGGGCTCGACAATTAGGGGTTTTTTGTATTTTTAAAGAAGGCAACAAACCCAAATCGCTTTTTTTTTGGCTTAAAAAAGAACAGATCAAACGTAATCCCCAACGGGGATAGGTTTTTGTCCTGAGAATAATACTGAGGTTAAGTGGGCCCTAATTTAAAAAATGAAAACTTTTGTTTGTGGTTTCAAAACTTTTTTTGCAAAATCCCCGTCAACAAGTAAATTTTTTAAAAGCAAATTTGTTTCATCTTTTAAAATTTGCGGTTAAGATTTTATTTCAATGATAGTCGAAATTTTTAAATTTCGTCCCCCACACAAAAACCCCTCTCTCTCTCTCTCTCCCCTTTTCTCTCTCCCCTCCTTTCCCCCTCTCTCCTCTCTCCTCTCTCTCTCTTCTCCCCTCTAAAAATCCTCCCCCTCTTTTCCTCTTATTTTTTCTCTCTCTGAGTTCCCGTCCTCTCTGCCTGCCTGCCTGCCTGTCGTGTCTCCGCCTCTGCCTGCCTTTTCCTTCCCTCTCTCTCCTCTCTCTTCTCTTCCTCTCTCTCTCTCCCCCCTCTCTCTCCCCCCTCCTCCCTTTTCTCTCTCGTCAGTCCCCCGCCTGCCTGCCCTCTCTCTCTCTTTCCCCTTCTACGGGCTCTGCTGCCTTTTCCGCCTGCCCCGGGCTTCTTTTTCTCTCAATCTCTCCTCTCTCTCTCGGAAATCTCTCCCCTGAAAGTTCGCGCAAAGTCCACCCTTTTCCCGCAAAGGCCCCGCCCCTTTCCCCTTTATCGGTGCCACAAAACCCCCTTCGCCTTCTCAAAAATTGCTTGCACAGGGTTTTTGGGGGTTTTTTTTCAGAAGCTTTTTTCCCCCAAAGGGTGCTGTGGGGGGCGTTTTTTTTTTAAAAACACAAATTTTTTTGATAAGTTTGGGAGCAGGGGATGGGACTTTCAAAACAAAGGGCCGGGGGTTTCCCTTTCACCTCCCCCCCCCCCCCCTCCCGCCCCCCCCCGCCCACCCCCCACCCTGGCCTGGGGTTTTCCCCCGTCCCGTTTTTTTTCCCGCCGAGGCTTTGGTCCCTTGTGGGCTGCTGGGGGGGTACGGGAAAAAAAGGGGGAGGAGAAGGGAAGGGCTAGAGAAAAAAACCCCCAATTTGCCCGGGGCAGGGGGAAGTTTTTGGCGGATTATTGAATAAAAAGGGAAAGGGGGAATAGGGGGGAAATTGGGTGGGCGGGTTTTCCCTTTTTTTTTCGGGTTTTTTGGGGAGCTTTTTAGGTTGGGAAAGGGGGGTGAATATATATTTTTTAAATTTAAAAAAAAATTTTAAATATATATAATAAATATATAAATATAAAATATATTTTAAAAATAAATATATTTAAAATATAATTTTTACAGAAAAAGGTTGCAGATGTTAGAAACGCGAAAACGGTTTTTTTGGAAATATGGTTAACACGTTTAAGGAGGGTTAAAATGGACATGTTTAAAAATAATGTGTTTTTTGGAAATGTTTTTGGCAGCGAAAAACAAATTTTTTACAAAACTAAGTGGACCCTTTGATATTGTATCCTTTTATCTTTCATTTTCCTCTCCCCTTGCCTGCGCTTTCCCCCCCTCTGTCTTTTTTTTGCACTTTCGTTCATTTTATTTGTGGGAACCAGGGGAAAGGTTTACCCAGGCCACCTCCGCATTTCTTCTTTCTTCCCCTCTTCTTTGGCTGACACTTGAACGGCGGGGAAGTGTGGAGTAGTAATAAAATCTTTTTTCCCTTTCCTGGCCCCCGGGTCCTGCAAATTTGGGGACCTGCGGGGAAAAGGGTAAAAACCCTCAACCAAACCCCCCCTCCTGAACCTTTTTAGCCCCCCCTCCTCCTACTCCTCCCCTACCCCTCCCTGAACCCCCTACATTGCCTTCCCCTTCCTCCCCCCCAACCCCTCCTCCTCCCCACCCACCCACCCACAGATCACTCTCATCCACCCCCTCCCCCTTGCTGACTAAAGTGACCCGAAACCCCTCCAACCTCACTTTAACCCTTTTTAACTTCCTTGAGGGGTTTGTTGTAAATTTGGGCTTTCTGGGGGTTTTTTGCCTCTTCCCGCCTGTTTGCAGAGTGGATTGGCCCCGCCCCATTTGACCTTTGGGTTTAAAGGGCGTGCCTTTTATTTTTCGGCCCCCTTTTAATCCCGGGTTTATTAGGGAACTGGGGGGGGCTGGGGGGAGGGGTGTACCCCTTGGGGGTGGGAAGTTGGAAAGAAGGGTGAGGGGGGGGGGGGGGGGTTATGGGGGAGATGACAGGTTTAAGTTGTGTTTTTTTGAGGAAAGGGCCTTTGGGTAAAGTGACAAATTTTTGGGGAAAGGGGAAGGGGTAGGGGGGGTGTGCTAGGGTTTTGGGGCCTTTGGGATGGTTTTTGCTTTTTGTGCTTATCTGTCTCTGAAAGATTGGGTTTTCTGTCTTTCCCCCCTTTTTATGCGCATATTTTGGGGCAAAATGTTCTTGCACGCGGCGCGCGCACTCACACACACACACGCGCGCTTTACAAACTCACGCGGGGTTTTTTTCCTATTTTTCAAAACCTAATAAATACAATTTAAGACCTTGGGAAAGAATAAATGTTTTAAATTTAATTGGAAAAAAAAATTTTTATTTCTTTTTAAAACACACACTATATGAACAATTTTCCCCCGAGCTGATGTTTTTTTTACGTAATACACCCCACAATTTGGGGTCAAGCCCAAAAAAAACCAAAAAGGGCCAAAAACCTTGCTTACTCGTCTAAAAAGCAACAAGAAAGGAAAAAAACCCGGTATAATTTTTAAGGGGTTCACCCCCAGGAAAATTCGTCCCAATTTGTGCCAGCACCTAAAGGTTTTCAGGGGGAAAAGAGTTGGGGTCCTTTTTTTGTCCCGTTTTTTTGTTCCTCAGTGGGGGAGCTCTGAGGGTTTACCAAAGGGAGAGTTGCGTAATTTCGAAAACCCTTTTTAAACCCTTTCCTTAAAGGGGGTCACAGGGTTGGGTTTTTTTTTACACTGAAAGGGGCTACACACAAAAGCAGTGTGTTTTGTGTTTTGTGTGGGTGTTGTGTTTGTGTGTGTGTGTGGGTGGTGTGTGTGGTGTGTGTGGGTTGTGTGTGTGTGGGGTGTGTGTGTGTTTGGGGGCATGTTTAACACCCGCCCTTCCAAAAAAAGAAACAAAAACAAAACACAAAAAACCCGGGAAGGGGTTTGTAATGGTGTGCAAGATGGATGTTTGTTTTCCAAAAAAGGAACCTCACTTAAAATAGTTTCACAAAAGACTTTTTAGGGGGAAACTAATTTGGGAACTGATTTAACTCCAGAAGAAAAATGGGCCCCCTTGGGCCCTTTGGGTCAGACCAAAAGGCCCCTCAATTATGAGCTAGTTTAAAAGCTTTAACTAAATAGGCTATCCACCCCAAATTTCCTTCCCCCCCCCCCCCTCCAAAACAATATAAACTCCAATCCCAAAACTTACCGGGAAAAGGGGAAAACCCAAACCAAAAACCCCCGAACCCGGTTTCCTTTAAAATTGGGAGTCAGATTTTTATCCCCGAACCCAAACCCCCCAAAAACTAGGCAACCCACCAATAAAATTTTAAAAAAAAAAAGATATGGAGAAAAGAGTAAAAAAAAAACAACTCACGGGAAAAAGGGGGGTAGACAAAAAAGACCTTTTAAATAAGGGGGTAAAAGTCACGGGAACTTCCCCAGTCCCGGCCTCTTTGTCGCCCCAAAAATCGTTTGGGTTGTTTCTGTTAAGGAAGTTTAGGCCCAAAAACCTAACAGACAAAAAAAACAAAGGGGGACAAAATTAAAGGGGAAAGGAGGGGGGGGGGGGAGAAGAGAGAGAGTAGAGAGGAAAGGGAGAGAGAGAGGGAGGAAGAGAAGGAGAGAAGAGGAAAGGGGGAGAGGGGAAAGAGGGGAGACAGATCCCTGGATATATGCCGGCAGACAAGAAAAACAAGGTTCAAGAGACAAAAACAGGGCCGGGAAAAAACAGAAAAGACATAAAGACAGAAACCCAAAACACACAGAGTTGGACCATACACAGGGGGAAAAAAGGAAAAAAAAGACTAAAAAAACAAACACAAAAACACACACACACACACAACCCCCCACACAAACACATCACCCCGATGAAAAGGTATGTTAAATATACCCATAACTCGTTACCAAACCCCTACAACCCGAAAATTTTTTAAGGGGGACAGCAGGGCCCCCCCCCCCCCATTTTCCCCGTTGCTGGGAATTTAGGGGGAAGGGGGGCAGCAACTTTAGAAGTCGGGTTTTGTCCCTGGTAAAAGTCAAAACTGGAATGGGAACAAAGGTTCCCCCCTTGGGCTTTTTGGTCTCATTTAGGAAGAAATGTAGTGGGATATAAGGGTTTGTGGGGGGCCCCCTTGTTTAGTCTGGGGGTTTGGGGGTTTTCTGCTTCTATTTTTCTACTCCTGCGCCCTAAAGGGGCCCTTGATGGCAGTAATCATCTTTCCTGGATAGTTTGTACGTCCTGAGTTGACTAAAATAGTCCGAGGGGGGGCCCGGTTTTTGGAGTGCTTCCCCTTTTATTTACCTGTGTGTGTCCCGAAATGTCTGTTTTTCTTTTTGCCCGCCTGTTTTGCCCCGTCCCTCTGTCTGTCCCCCCCTCTTGGGGTAACTTTTTTTTGCCCCTTTATTTTAGTCTGGGTCCCCCCCAAAACTCACTGTACTTTCTCTTCTAGCTCAGTAAATAAAAAAATTTTTTTTGGGAAAATATCCCCCCTTTATTTTTTCCCCAACTCTTAGTCTGTTCCCCCCCCTTTTTTTTGGGAGTGTTTTGGGTTTTTTTCCCGTCTTTTTTTAAATTTTGGGTATGTCTTTTTTGGGTCTGGGGTTTGCTGACTTGGTTTTAAGGAGGGAGTGCGGCGGCAAAGGGACCCGGGGGCATTGAAAGAAAAAAGGGGGAAGGAGAAAGAGAGTGAGGGAAAAAGTGAGAGGGAAAACCCGGAAGGGGGGTAGAGGGGATATCGTGTGTTCGTGGGGGTGTCTTTAAAAATTGTATTGTGACAAAAGGGAATTTCCTTTCCCATGCCTTTTTTTTGCTCTTGATGGGGGGGGGGTTGGCCTTTTGCTACAGTAAATTTCCCTTTTCCCGCCCCTTCTCTTGGTAAAACATTTTTTTTGTAATAAATTTTTCCTCAAATTTGGAACATCAGGCCAGGGGAGTTTTCCCACCCCCGTTTTTGAAAATTTAAACACATAAAGGGTTTTTAGCTTGATCTTCAAAATTTTATCATTTTAAAAAATGTAAACGTATACTCCAAATTTTTTTAAAATCCCCTACAAAAAAAATTTTTCCCGTGGGGAAATTTTGGGCTGCCTCACCAGGGGGAGCATTCACCACAAAGGGACACCACCCATTATTTTTTTTCTGTTTTTCATTTTTCTGCATTTTTTTTTCCCCCAAACAAGTGGCTTTTTTTCCCAAAAGAAATTTTGGGAAGGACAACTGTCTGTTTTCCATGGGTTTTTTTGATGGGGCTAAATAATTAAAAAATATCATGTTTTTTTCCCGGGAGTTTCTCAATTTTCTTAAAAACAAAACTCAAAAAAACTTTTTTTTAAAGGGAAAAAAAAACCCCGAAAGTTTTTTAAAAATTTGGGGTATTTTTTATTTATGCAAAACTGAAAATAAGACTGCAAATGAATGCATGATTTTAAACAGTGTGTTAAGTATTTTACACAACAAAAGCGATTTTGATGGGAAAACCCGGGGAAAGGGGTATTTTTTCTGAAATAAAAAGAAAAAAACCACAAGGGGGTTTAAAACCTTTTTAAAAAAAAAATTTTGCCCACTTTGAATCTCAAGTCACAAATTCAAAACACAAAATCATTTAAAATTTTCTTTCAGGGGCAAATTTAAAATTGGGAAACGATTTTCCCGGCCTAAAAAAGCAGGGCCCTGCCTTCAACCCTTCAAAAGAGGGAAACTTTTTAGCCAGTGGTTTTAAAACACACAGGGGAGACGTGAGGGGGGTCCAAAAAAAAAAACGGATAAAAACTGAAAAAAAATGGGAACCCTTCCCCAACCAAAAAAAAATGAATTTTTTCAAAAAAAGGGA
>CM054157.1:20276530-20399445 GCA_028751875.1 Rapana venosa
CACACACACACACACACACATACATGAGTGCTTATTCCATATCCTCGAATAAAAGAATCACAAACACACACACACCATCACGTAGTACCCAACTAATGCATGCACATTTCTCTCTCTCTCTCACACGCACGCGCCTCTCTGCTTGCACGTGTGCTCACACACACACACACACACCTTGCAGGCACTCATGCTTGTGCACATGCCCTGCTCTCACTCTCTCTACACACACACCAATGTAGGATACAGTGTTAATAAAGACCTTGACTAAAAAGACATATACACTTATTATTTAAGCACTCACGTATAATGCTCGCTGCGCACACGCAACACAACGCACACAACATACACACAACACAACACACACACACACGAATATAGGATACAATGACCATTGACTAGAAAATACATAACATTTTAATGCAAAAAATAAGACATATTTCATAAGCATGCGCCATGTGTGCACATAGGCATCACCACTCCACACACAACACACACACACCACGCACGCAACACGCACTACGGCACCGCATACAGCACAGGCACACGACACAACACAAAACACACAGTCGTGCGTGCACACCAGATTACGCATACACAGACCATAAAAGTTTGTAAACAAATCATAGGCTTACACATAATTGTATGTTGCTGTGTGCGTACATTTGCTTGTGCGTGCGTGCTGTGTGCCGTGTGTAATTTATAAAATATATGCTAGATGAATATGCAAGAAAGAATACATGGCTAAGACATGGGAAGGGATATATGAATAGTGTGGTTTAGGGGGTAGGTAGTTGATATAGGGGGGAAAATAGAAGATGGCGGCTAAGACATGGATGGCCAGACTGTATAACAGGATTTTACTCCAGAGGCATAATCTACCCTCAAAGTGTCACTCTAGCTTCAATGAAACTATCTACATATTCTGAAGAAAACCTCAATGGTCACTGTACTGTCCACTGTCATGTAGTGTTCCATATAAATATTCAGTGGACATTGTCTATCATCTATACTGTCATGTAATAATTGTCACTGGACGATGTTCACTGGCTCAGTGTCTTCAATCCAACAGAAAGTTTTATTTCAGTGTTCCCTGTGACCGTATTCCTGTAGCAATGTTTGCTGGACATCGTTCTTCATAATGTACAAACAACCCATTGTAATATTATGGGAACAGTGATTATGATTTCTGTTAATTTTCTTGAAGCTGAGTAAGAAAGCCACTCTTTGAAAAAAACCCAAACCCTCTCAGTTTTAAACCTCCTCCTGTTGTGTGATAGGGGTGAAGAATGTACAGAGTCAGTGTGGGGGGGTCACTCAGTCTGTGTCACTGCCTGTTCCTTGGCATCAGGTTCTGGCAGTTTGTCTCTGACTGAGGCAGAGGATGGAAGGTGTTGGTAGAACCCATGATGTGCCTTGAGACGACACTGGACGCACACAGTGACAAAAGATCCCGCTTTTTGGCGTCTGCTATGGTCTGTCTGTTGTCATACCACCTCAGGACCACTATGGACAGCTCTTGATGCACCCTTCTTGATAACCAACCAGTTTCAGAATACGAACGCCATCATTCTCCAAGTTTGTTTGAAGTGCATGATGTCATCAATGCTCTTGGATACCTGGATGCAACTATCTCCAGCCACTTGACTCTGCGTCAATCAGTAATCAATCTTTTTGTTGCGGATGTAGGCTGAGGCAAGTTTTTTGAAATTGTAGAAGGTTTGTGATTGATAGGGACAGCAATATAACGTTTTGCCACTCTGGCCAAACTGGAAACAATGTCCCACTCAGAAGGAATGTAGATGGCTGTGCTTTTCTGTGCATTTGAAATTGAAGCGTGCCCCGAGTCACACTCCATCTGAGTGTGACAAGACTCAAGAAACTTTTGAGTTATGGTCTGAATATTTGGGAGGGTGTTGACTGCAAAGAGAGCTGTTAAATATCGTTTTCGATTTTGACCACCGCATCAATCTGAGTAGATGATGACATGCTTGACATGGGCTGAAAGGGGAGAAATAGACTTGTAGAGGCAGCTGGCAATCTGACACGATCCTCTCTTTCTTTCTGTCCCATCCCACCACCAAGAAATAAACAGCTACACAAACAAGACAGAAATTAAAAAGAAATAAGCAGAAACTCACACAACAACATGCTATCAATATTGAGTCCCCCTGCCCTCCCCAAATTACACACACATACCCATAAGCTGAACACACAGCATGCATACACACATAGACACAACACCCCACCACACACTCTCCCATCATACACACCATGCTTGCATGCATCACACATTGTTGCAACACAGAGACACACACACAGAGACACACACACAGGCACACTTACACACACACACACACTATGAAAAATACAGACACACAATCACACAGCACAAATGAAAGAACACATACAGACACACAGACAAATATGAAAAACACAGCAGACAGACACACACACACACACACACACACCGCACATATGAAAAACACAGACACACACACACACATGCGCATCACATATGAAAAACAAAGACAGACAGATACACCGTACACACCGACATCTTAAAAACACCAGACAGACAGACAAAGACACGCTACACCGCACATATGAAAAACACAGAACCACACACACACATCACACACACACACCGTCATGTATGTAAAATGCTCAGACACAGACACACACACCGCACATATGAAAAAACACACCACATACACACACACAAGGCACAAAAAAACCAGACAGACAGACACACAGACAAATGCATGTATGCACGCACGCATATATAATGCTCTTGATGCTCTAACACACAGACATGGAAGCATACACTCCTCAAACAGACTAATATGGCAATTAATAGCACATGTAATGTACACAAATGTGTTATGAACACCCAGAGGAGGGGGGTTGAAAAAGAGTAATGCAATCCTATTGATATGAACCAACATTTATAAAAGTATTAGTAAAAACCAAAACCTCAAAAGCGAATAAGAAACCTAACCTACCTCTTCTTGGTGGTACAAAGTTGATGCTTGGAATCATTTTTCCAAAGTTCAGAAGGACGGAATGATAATGCAGTGTTTCCTGGTACAGTCGCAAAACGGGATGTTTTTGATAAAGTTGTGTAAGCTATTTAGTTAGACACCAACCGTACTTCCCTTTCCCACAGCCTCCCGATAGACATGTTAAAACCATTTCACGATGGTCATAAACAAACCCAGCTAAACAATTTCATGATGGTCATAAACAAACCCAGCTATCCTGCTTTAGGGATCTAGGAACAATCAACGTTTTGAGGCGGCCAGCAGTGGCCACCTGCAATGCTTTCTCAACCTGCTCGTGTTTTGGTAACACTCTTTGGCCTGATCCTCAGTCTGGTGCCTGTGACTTCAAGCCACAGCAGAACCTGCTAGCATCCATTAGCGCCTTCTGCTAGACATCACTTAGCCCTTTTTTTCGTAGGACACGTTTAAGTTCTGATTAATAAATCGATAATTAATCACCATACTGGAAAATTTCTACTTTTATAATAAAGCAGGTCTGTTTCCAAGTCCAGTCATGTAAAAAAGTTAAAATGTCAAATTTTGAGACCCTTCTGGCTGGCACCCCCTGGTATGTCCCCGTATGTGTGTGGGCTTTGTGTCCATTTGAGAAAAATGAATGAAGTGGATGCCAGCAGCTCTCGCTCTCTTTCTCTCTCTCTTTCTCTCTCTCTCTCCCTAACCTCAATCACTACTTCACTCTCCTCACTCCTATTAAAATTTTTTTCCCCATTGAAATTGATGCTCATTGTGATTATTAAGAATAAATTATATGGATCTGTATTTTTGATGCAAGTATTCTTTCACATGGGTTTTGGGAAGCTGAGAGTGTGTATTTTTTGTAGGGAATTTAAAAAAAATTAAATGTGTTGCTCCCAAGGGCAGATGTAAAGCAGGATTCTGAAGAACTCAGGTCCTATGGCCATCATAATCCAGAAATGTGTGCCTTGCCTTGATTTCTTGCCATTCATTCTCTGCTCTCTCTCTCTTCTCTCACTCTGTCTCTGTCAGTCCAGTCTGTTTGTTCTGTCTGTCTGTCTGCCTGTCTGTCTGTCTATCTGTCTGCCTGTGTGGCTGTCTGTCTGTCTGTCTGTTTGTCTATCTATCTATCTACCTACCTACCTCTCTCTCTCTCTCCCTCCCTCTCTCTCTGTTTGTTACTCTCTCTCCCTCTGTGAGTCTTTGTCTCTGTGTGTGTCTGTCCGTCTCTCCCTATGCCTCTGTCTCTGTTTTCTGTCTTTGTCTGTCTGCCTGTATGTATATATGTCTATCTGTCTATCTGTCTGTCTGTCTGCCTGTCTGTCTGTCTGTCTGTCTCCTCTTTGCACTCCTTTTCTTCTGTTTTCCAATTTACAATATTGAAAAAACTTTTCTTTGAACTTCACCATTTTTGTCTTTATATATATATATATATATATATATATATATATATATATATATATATATATATATATATATATATATATATATATATATTTTATATATTTATTATATATATATATATATATATATATATATTATACATCCTGTCAAAAGTCACAGAGGCATGTTTCTTTTTTTCCTATGTAAGCTGGCGCCTGCCCACTCCCCCCCCCCCCCCCCCCCCCCCCCCCCCCCCCCTCCCCCCCCCCCATCGCCCCCACCCCCCCCCCCCCTCCCCCCCCCCCCCCCCCCCCCCCCCCCCCCCCCCCCCTCTCTCCCCCCCCCCCCCCCCCCCCCCCCCCCCCCCCCCCCCCCCCCCCCCCCCCCCCCCCCCCACCCCCCCGCGCCCCCCCCCCCCCCCCCCCCCCCCCCCCCCCCCCCCCCCCCCCCCCCCCCCCCCCCCCCCCCCCCCCCCCCCACCCCCTCTCCCCCCCCCCCCCCCTCTCCCCCCCCCCCCCCCCCCCTCTCCCCCCACCCCCTTCCCCCCCCCCCCCCCCCCCCCCACACACCACACAAACACACACACACACACACACACACACACACACAACACAACACACACACAACACACAACACTAACAGCACATGAGTGCTTATTCCATTATCTCGGAATAAGAAAATACACAAACACACACACACACACACGACTGTACATACGCACTAATGCATGAAAACATGATCTCTTCTCTTCACACCCACGCATCATGCCTATGCACAGTGTGCTCACACACACAACAAACACACTTGCAGGCACTCATGCATGTGCACATGCGCTCTTGCTCTCACTCTTCTCTCTCTCTCACACACACCAATGTAGGAGTACAGTGTTATAAAGACCATTGACTAAAAAAGACATATACACTTATTATTTACGCACTCACGTATGCACGCTCGCACACACCTCGCACACACGCGACACACACACACACACACACACACGCGGATGAGACTATAAACTGAGGCCTCGTGTGCAAACACATGCAGAACATCTTGCGCACACGTTAAATCCTGTTCCGCTGTTCGAAAGAGTAGGCCATTGTGTGCTGGTGGGAACAGATGACGAAATTTAAAAAAACGCCTACACATGCAAAAAAAGAAAATCAACTCAGCACTTTGATTTGTTGTTTTACAAGATTCAGCGCTATATAAATCCATACATTATTTTATTATTGTTATTATTATTATTATATATTATTATTATTTTATTAATATTATGTATTATCTTTAATATTATATTATTAATATCATCATCCATTAATTATTATTTTAGACATGCACATGTGTGCAACTATTTGCACCCCTTCCACACACACACACACACTGCACCACACACAGCATGCATACACGCACCATGGCACCTAGCCCACTGGGTCTCATACACACACAACTCACACACATACGTGCGTGCACACCAGATAACGCATACACAGACCAGTAGAGTTTGTGGACATATCATAGGCTTAAACATAATTATACATTGCTGCGTGCGTACACGTGTGTGTGTGTTGTGTGTGGTTGTGTCATGTGTGTGTGTGGTGTGGTGTGTGTGTGTTGTGTGTGTGTGTGTGTGTGTGTGTGTGTGTGTGTGTGTGTGCGTGCGCATGCGCGCATGTACTGTGAGTAATTTTATAAAATATGTGTACATGAATATGCAACAAAGAATACAGCGGCTAAGACATGGATGGCCAGACTGTATAACAGGATTTTACTCCAGAGGCATAATCTACCCTCAAAGTGTCACTCTAGCTTCAATGAAACTATCTACATATTCTGAAGAAAACCTCAATGGTCATGTGCCATGCCTGTTTTCCATTATCACTTCTCAGTGGACATTGTATCATCTATACTGTCATGTAATAATTGTCACTGGACGATGTTCCTGATCAGTGTCTTCAATCCAACATAAATAATTATTTCAGTGTTCCCTGTGGCGGTATTCCTGTAGCAATGTTTGCTGGACATCGTTCTCCATAATGTAAAAACAACCCATTGTAATATTATGGGAACAGTGAAATGATTTCTGTTAATTTTCTTGAAGCTGAGTAAGAAAGCCACTCTTTGAAAAACACCCAAACCCTCTCAGTTTTAAACCTCCTCTCTGTCTCTCTGTAATAGTGGGTGAAAAATGTACAGAGGTCAGTGTGGGTGGGTCACTCAGTCTGTGTCACTGCCTGTGTCCTTGGCATCAGGTTCTGGCAGTTTGTCACTGACTGAGGCAGAGGATGGAAGGTATGATGTTCCTTTGTGACGACACTGGACGCACACAGTGACAAAAGATCCGCTTGTTGGCGTCTGCTATGGACTGTCTGTTGTCATACAACCTCAGGAGCACTATGGGCAGCTCTTGATGCCCTCTCTTGATAAGCCAACCAGTTTCAGAATACGAACGCCATCATTCTCCAAGTTTGTTTTGAAGTGCATGATGTCACCAATGCTCTTGGATACCTGGATGCAATGTATCTCCAGCCACTTGACTCTGCATCCATCTGTATCCATCTTTTTGTTGCGGATATAGGCTGAGGCAAGTTTCTTGAAATTGTAGAATGGGTTGTGATTTATAGGCACAGCAATATAATGTTTTGCCACTTTGGCCAATCTGGAAACAATGTCTCACTCAGAAGGAATGTAGATGGGTGTGCTTTTCTTTGCATTTGAAATTGCAGTGTGCATCAAGTCACACTCCATCTGAGTGTGACCAGGCTCAAGAAACTTTTGAGTTATGGTCTGGATATTTGGGAGGATGTTGACTGCAAAGAGGAGATCTGTTAAGTATTGTTTCCGATTTTGACCACCACAGCTATCTTAGTAGATGATGACATGCTTGACATGGGCTGGAAGGGGGGAAGTAGACTTGTACAGGCAGCTGGAGATCTGACATGATCCTCTCTTTCCTTCTGTCCCATCCCACCACCAAGAAAGAAACAGCTACACAAACAAGACAGAATAAAAAGAATAAGCAGAAACTGCACACAACAACATGCTATCAATATTGATGCCCCCTGCCCTCCCCAAATTACACACACATACCCATAAGCTGACACACGCATGCATACACACATAGACACACACACACACACTCTCCCTCATACACACGCATGCTTGCATGCATCACACATGTGCACACAGAGACACACACACAGAGACACACACACAGGCACACTTACACAACACACACACATGAAAAATACAGACACACACTCACACAGCACAATTGAAAAACACATACAGACACAGACAAATATGAAAACACAGACAGACAGACACACAACCACACACCACACACCGCACATATGAAAAACACAGACACACACACACACATGCGCATGCACATATGAAAAACAAAGACAGACAGATACACGCGTACACAACCGACATCTTAAAAACACAGACAGACAGACACAGACAACGCACACACCCACATAAGAAAAACACAGAACACACACACACACACACATCACACACCACGCATGTATGAAAAGCACAGACACAGACACACACACCGCACATATGAAAAACACACACACATACACACACACAGGGTACAAAAAAAACCAGACAGACAGACACACAGACAAATGCATGTATGCACGCACGCATATATAGATGCTCTTGATGCTCTAACACACAGACATGGAAGCATACACTCTCAAACAGACTAATATGGCAATTAATATGCACATGTAAATGTACACAAATGTGTGTATGAACACCCAGAGAGGGGGTTGAAAAAGAGTATGCAATCCTATTGATATGAACCAACATTTATAAAAGTATTAGTAATAAACCAAAACCTCAAAAGAGAATAAAATCCTAACTTACCTCTTTTTGTGGTACAAAGTTGATGCTTTTGGAATCATTTTCCAATGTTTCAGAAGACGGAATGAAAATGCAGTGTTTCCTGGTACAGTCTCAGAAACGGGATGTTTTGATAAAGTGTGTAAGCTATTTAGTTAGACACCAACCGTACTTCCCTTTCCCACAGCCTCCCGATAGACATGTTAAAACCATCTCACGATGGTCATAAACAAACCCAGCTAAACAATTTCATGATGGTCATAAACAAACCCAGCTATCCTGCTTTAGGGATCTAGGAACAATCAACGTTTTGAGGCGGCCAGCAGTGGCCACCTGCAATGCTTTCTCAACCTGCTAGTGTTTTGGTAACATTTTTTTGGGCCTGCCCCTCAGTCTGGTCCCTGTGACTTCAAGCCACAGCGGCCCTTTGTGCATCCTTTAAAAGGGGGCCCTTCTGCTAGACACATTTACCCCTTTTTTTTCTTTTTAGGAAACTTTTAAAGCCCCTAAAAAAAATAAATCGAAAAATTAATCACCATACAAAAAATTTTTCTATTTTTTATAATAAACAGGTCTTTTCCAAGCCCAGTCAGTAAAAAAATTAAAAATGTAAAATTTTTAAAGACCCTTCTGGCGGGCCCAACCCCTGGTATGCCCCCCTTAAATGTGTGTGGGTTTTTGGCCCAATTTGAAAAAATGAAAAAATGGATGCCAGCAGCTCTCGCTCTTTTTCCCCTCTCCCCTTTCTCTCTTCTCCCCCCTTCTCTAAAACATACTTCACTCTCCCTCCCTCCTCTATTATAAAATTTTTTTCCCTTGGGAAATTAAATTCCCCATTGTGATTTTTAAGTAAAAATTAAATGACTTTTTTTGATGAAAAGTTTTTCTTAAGGGGGTTTTTGGGGAAAAGCGTGAGGGGTGTTTTTTTTTTTGTAGGAATTTAAAAAAATTTTTTGGGGCCCCAAGGGGCAGTTTGGTAAGCAGGTTTTCATAAAAGAATAAACCCTTATGGCCATCAAAATTTCCAGTTTATGATTTGGGGGGGGGGGGGGGGGGGGCCTTTTGCCTTGATTTTTTCCCCATTCATTCTCTCTCCCCTCTTTCCAACTCTGTCTTGTCAGTCAGTCTGTTTTGTCTGTTGTCTGTCTGCCTGTCTGTTGTTTTATCTGTCTGCCTGTGGGGCCCGGTTTCTGTTGCTGTCTTTTTGGGTTCTATCTACACTACCTACCTACCCTCTCTTTTTCTCTCCCCCCCTCTCTTTTCTTTTTTGTTACCTCTCTCCTCTTGAGTCTTTGTCTTTGTTGTTGTTTGCCCCGTCTCTCCCTTCCTCGGTTTTCTTTTTTCTGTCTTTGTCTGTCTGCCTGTTTTGGCCATCTGTCTATCTTTTTTTTCCCTGTTGCTGCCCGCCTGTCTTCTGTCTGTTTGTCTGTCTCCTTTTTGCACTCCTTTTTTTTTTTTTTCCCCCAATTTAAAATTTATTAAAAAAAACTTTTTTTTGAACTTCACCTTTTTTTGTCTTTATATAAAATTTTTAATATTTTAATAAATTTTTATTTTTATATTTTTTATATATATATATATTTTTATATTTTATATATTTTTATATATATATTTTTATTTTTTTTTTTATTTATTTTATATATTTTATATATATAAATATATATATTAAAAAACAACCCTGTCAAAAGCCCAAAGGGGGCATGTTTTTTTTTTTCTTTTTAAAGCGGGCCCGGCCTGCCCATCCCCCCCCCCCCCCCCCTCTCGTTCTTCTCTCTCACTCTCGTCTCTGCCCTCCCCTCCTTTTTTCTTTTTCCTCACCATCTCTCCCCCCTTTCCTCCCTCTCTTTTTTCCTCCCCCCCTCCTCTATCTCTTTTTTCCCTCTTTCCCCTTTCTTTTTTCCCCCTTTTTTCCCCTCCCTCTTTTCTTTCCCCCTTCCCCCTCTCTCCCCTTCCCTTTTTCCCATGTGGCAGCAATGCTAGTTAAAATTTAACAAATAAGATATGCATCAAGGATACAAAATGAACAATTTTCAAAACAAAGGGTTTAAAAGATACTATTCCTTTTTTTTACTTCAAAGCCAAAATACTTAGGCATAAAAGCATGCGTTTGGGAAAACGTTAAATTTTCATATACCCGCATATAGACCAAGTCAAAACTATCATTTTTTTTTTTTTTTTGTGTTTGTTTAAAAACTTTCCCAAACCAAAACAACCCGAAAAAAAACAAAAACCCCCCCCACACAAAAAATTTTCCCCTTACAAAAAAAAAGAAGCAGCAACACCTGGAGGGGCCCCCACCCCCTGTTACCTGTCTTTTCCGGGTTTCTCTCTGCACCACTTGTCCAGTACTCGATGACCGTCCCCTTGGCCGGGTAAAAACCTGCCCCAGGGAAACCGGGCCCAAAGGGGCCCCAGCTCCATGATTCCCCCTTTGCTCCAGAAAGGGTCCCACACCAGGTTGCCCATTTTCCGGGCCCATCTGCATGAAAGAAAGGGTTTGTTTTTCCCCGGGGTTGGGGGTTACTGCCCTTGGGGGCCTTTCAGCTGCTGATCCCCTGTTCTTTGTATTTATTTATTCATTTTTTTACATCGAGGTTTAAGGGAAATAAGCATTTCGGGTACTCCGTAATCCATCCCCGTGGTATGGGGTTTTTTTGTTAATTTTTGCCATCTTTCCCCCCCAGCACACAATCCCCTTACTTTTTTTGAAAAGCTGAACAAAAATTTAATTTTGTGCGCAAGGTGTTCGTGTGTGCAATCGTACATGGGGCCTTGGTTTATAGTCTCGTCCGGGACTTTTGGGGGAAGAGTGGAGCTGCACTAAATTTTAAAACCCCGGGGGAAAAAAAACCCTTAAAACGTGATTGGGAAACCCCAGGTTGTCAGATTTGAGAAAAATTTCTAACCACTAGGTTACCCTTTTGCCCGGGCTTTTGAACATCAAAGTTCAAACAAACCTTAACCGCCTTTGGGCTCTTTCTCTGTTTTGGTCCATCCACCTAGAATGTCCCCCCCTTTACCCCTTCGCCCAAAGCCTATAATTTTATTTTGATAATTTCCCAAAATTCGGGCCAAAAGAAAAAAAATTTATTGCCTTTCTTAATAAAAATTTTTCCCCCTTCAAAACACTGTTTTCTTGAACACCCACCCCCCCCTTCTTTCCCCTCCTATGCATGCTTTTTAAATACGTGCTTGTGTGTGTGTGTTGTTTGTTTTTTGTTTTTTGGGGGTGTGTGTGTGTGGGTGTGGTGTGTGTGTGGTTGTGTGTGTGTGTGTTTGTGTGGTGTGTGTGTAAGATTTTTTATCGTTTTTTTTTTATTAATGGATGACTGCATGAGGGGAAAATCGATTTGAATGTAAACGCTTAAATTTTTTTTGCTTTGCAAGATTCAGCACTAATATATGCCATGAATTATTATTTTTTTTATTGTTTTTATTATTGTTGTTCTCATCATTATTATCATTATGTTTGTTTTTAAATCCGAAACCCACCAAAAACGTTTGCAAATTCCCGGGATCGCTAACATGCATATTTGATTTTCCCTGAATGTTTTTATATACATTCAAAAAGGGGAAATTAAAGCATTTGCATTCGGGCCCGGGAAGTTGAGAGGGAGCTTTTAAAAATCCCCCCCCCCAAATTCCCCAGCCCTTCCCAAAAATAAAAACCCCACAATTTCAGGACGCATAGGTTTAAAGTAAAATTGATCTAACCATTTGGGCTACACACCCGTCAAGATTTAGTTTTAAAACCCCTGAACTGGTCAAAATAACTAAAAACATTCTGCAACCCTCCCAACTTTTTTTTTTAAAGGGATTTTACAAGGGCTATTCATACCAGCCCCCCAAAAGGTTCCCACCCAGTTTTAAAAATGGGTACCTCCCCTTTTTAGGGTCGGGGAAAGGGTTTAAAGCAGGGGGAAAAGGGAGGGAGATGGGCCCCCCCTTTTAAAATATGCGGCCCTAGGGGAAAGTGAGGCCCCCCTTAACACCCCCTTTCCCCAAAGACCTTATAGGTTATGGACCCCCTTTACCTTTACCTTTAAAATTGCTTTTTTTCTTCATTTTACCCCCTCAATTCTTGCATAAAAGAAATGTTTTTTTAACACGGATTTTGTGATTTAAGCATGATTTCGGGACCTTGGTTGGTTGAGCATTTCCGAAGAGTGTCCAATAGCTCGAAACAGGATGGGGCAGCACCGTCTCCTCCAAAAGTGCAGTTTCGCACACTTTGCCCCCTCTACTCGGTTTTTCAGGACACCCACCACACACACACTTTACATACAAAATACACACACAGGTTCCCTTTAAACTTTTTTTATAGAAAAAATTGATAAAAAACCCATTTGTGTTGTTTATTTTTAAATTTGAAAAAAAAATTTTTAATTGAAACTGGCTGCATATGAAAGACTAGAAATGGTTTGAAAGCGTTTTAAATTTTTTTTTTTGAAAAATATAGGCTGTAAAATTTTTCCCTGTATTATTTTTAAATTTTTTATTCTTCTTTTTCTTTTTTCTTCTTCTTCTTTTTTCTTCTTCTCTTTTCTTCTATTCTTTTTTTTCCTTCTTTTTTTCTTCTTTCTTCTTTCTTCTTCTTTTTTCCCTTCTTCTTTTTTCTTTTTTTTATTATTATTAAAACTATTTTTGCTACATGTTGATGGGATTACAAATTTTAAAACATTTTATTTCACGTTTCTCGAAATGAATAGGTTATAAAAAAAGGGAAAATTTAAACATTCCAAAAGGAAAAAAAGAAAGAAGGGAAAACGTGGTTATAAACCCAAACCTTTTAATTGAGGGAAAATCAAGCCTGAAATACCCTTTCCCTCAAACACAACAAAGGGGCTTTTCCATTGCAAAAAAAAGGTAAGGTGCCCCCTTTAACCTGAAAGGGTTTGGGTAGGGGAGTAAGGCGTCAGCTTGATCAGAAAACTCAATTCTCTAGGGGCCCCCCCCCCAGGGCTTTCCCTTTCCCCCTTGACCCTAAAGAGTCGGGCCCCCTTTCCCCCAGTTTGGGGGAACTGGGGGTCTTTTACTGGGGCAAAGGCAGGCAAACGGTGACCCACCCAACTGGTAACCCCGTTCAATGTTTGCTTAATTTGGCGGGGGAAAAAAAGCTAGTCCCCCAACCCAAATGAGCATCCCCCGCCCTTTTGAAAATTACTTTGATCATATTTTAAAACCCAAAAAATTAGTGCCCTTCCCACCCTCCCCTATTTCCTCATTTCGGGGTTTTAGGGTTTACACAAAAATTTTTTTCTTGGTTTTTTTTCCCCAATTTATTTGGGGGACATGTCTGCTGCCCAGTTAACATCGTGTGCTGTTTCTGCAAATTCTTTTTTAAATATTTAAAATAAATCCCCAATTGTTTAAATCCCCGGGGGGGAGTTTTCCCCTTTTAACAATGTTTCCAAAAATAGTTTCTAAAGAATCCCTTTTCCGAAAGTCCTTTGTTCTGGTTTGGGACCATTTTTTCAAATTGAAACTTAGACACTCCATAAACTTAAATTTTTCATGCATCAGGGTCTGACCCCCCCACCAAGGGCACAATTTCTCTAAAAAAAATCAGAGACCATTTGCCATCACACTTTGCCACTTTTCACTTTCCCTTTTTTTTTTTCACATAGGAAACATTGGGCTGAAATAACAAAAGACCACATATTTTCCGGGTTTCCCAATCTCACCTAGACTCCCGATGCAAATGCCCAAATTGGGTTTTATTTTTGCCTTTTTCAGCTTAGGAGAAAAAAAAGTTTAAAAAAATAATGTTCCCCAAACTTTTTCCAAAAAAAGGAGGGTAAAGCTAAAAACAAAAAGGGGCCCCTTTCCCAAAAAACAAAAAAATACAGTAAATACTACATTTAAATTCTTTTCCCACCCACACACTTGCTTTTTTTATCTAAAAACTTTTTCTTTTTTAAATTTTTGAACTTTGTTTTACTAAACCCTGAAAAACGATTATGTAAATTTTGTACTACTCACCTCCCCTCGGGGGGACAAGAGGGCATAAAAGTGAGGTCGCCTGGCCAGGGCATGCCACTTCTTCACCGTCCCAGGGGTTTCACATCGCCCCTCCCGGGGTCAACCTGAGGACTGGGGTTGTTTGGGAGGGCCCTTTGGTGGTTGTTTTATAAAGGGGGAACTGCCTGTGTTTTTTAAATGCGGGGTTTTGTTTTTGTGTTGAGTTTGTTTTCCTCACTGTATTTAAAATTAGTTGTTTTTGTGGGGTTTCCGTGCTGTGCTGGGGTTGTGGTTTGGGGGTTTTATGTTATTTTTGTTTTAGTGTTTTTTGCGGGTTTTTCCTTTGCCTTGTTTTGGTTTTGCCTCGTTTTGACTTGTATTCCCTTTTATCAGCCCTGGCGTTTCCTTTTTTTTTAAAAAAATTAAAGGCCCTGCTCTCTCCAGTAAAATTTGGGGACACCCAAAGTACTGTGCCCCAAATTTTTTTTTTTTCCTAAATGGGTTTTTTTTTCCTTTCCTAAGCAGTGGCTTTCCCCTCAGAATTTTTTTAAAAGGGAAAACAACTCTCAACTCCCTATGAGTTTCTTAACTATTTTTTGCAAAGAGTTGTTACAAAACGACTTCTTTTTATTGACCCCTCAAAAACACAGAAGGACAAAAGAAAACCCCATTTACTCTACTTACAACTACTACTAAAGGGTTTCAATGAAGGGGGAAAAAAAGTGTATCTACCTCTGGGAAATTAAACCGGGGGCCCCCTCACGTTCAGAGCCCCTGCATGACCCCCTCATCACCCAAAACCCACAAAACCCTTTACACAATACCTTTTTGCCAAAAGTTTTAAAAATGTAACATTTCCTTTTCTGGTTTTCCTACAAATGAATACTTTTTTCTATCTAAGGATACACTTTAAAAACCCAAAGAAACCTTTACCAAAAAAAATCCCTCTTCATCCATCATCATCATTTATTTAGACCCGTGACCTTGGGGGTGTGGGGGGACACGAAAAAACATGCCCTTGTAAGGCCCCCTCCATCCATCTCGGTCCTCGGGTCCCGCGCATAGTGGCCGGGGCATTCATCCTGGGGCCATTCTCTGATGTTTCCACCCTGACTTTTTCTTCCCTTCCCCCCCTTTTTGCCCATTCGAGTGTTTCCCCGCAGAAATGTTTTTTTTCCCGGTTTTTGTGGGGGTTTACGTGGCCCCAACCAAGTCACTTTTTTTTTCTTGAGATGGTGAGAAGGGGTTCCTGGGGGACCGGGCCCGCCCTGTTATTTTACTCTTGACAAAAAATTTATTGGTCCCTTTTGTTTTTCTCCAGGTATGCCCAGTAGCTTTCAAAGGCATTTTTTTTTCGAATGGGCTGGTTTTGCTTTTTGTTTTAGCAGTCAATGTTTCCCGGGTTTTACTTCCGTACAGCAGGGTCGTCTGAATTTGGGGTTTTTTAGGGGGCTTTTTGTTTATTGGGAAATGATCTCTTTTTCTTTTCCCTATGGTGGGAGTTTTGTCTGGAAATGTTCCATGGGTATTCTGACTTTGATTTTTTGTCGTCGATGGGCCCCTTCTTTTGTGATGGGAACGCCAAGGGATTTAAAAGCGTTCCCCCTTTCCCCAGGTTTTTGGGGCCCTTCATGTAAATTTTAGCATGGGGTTGCTCGTGCTGTTTTACAAGGGGTTTACTTTTTTCCGAGTCACCCCCATCCCTTTTTCTCCACTCTTTTTCCTCAAGTCTGGTCCCCAAGGGTCTTTCAGCTCTGTGTTACTTCCGACCATGGGTCAATGTCATCGGCAAACCCTAAGTTGGGTTTAGGGGGCCCGCCCCCAATGGAGATGGTAGAGTTTGGGAAATCATGGGGGTCCCCTTCCCCATATGTTTCCAAAACGATTAAACAGGACTGGGGATAACAGGGATCCTTTTCCGGGCCCCAACTTTTGGGTTTTTTAAATAGGCTCCGACCTGATTTTTTCAAAGGGCTGCAATGGGTTGCGGTGTTTATAAATGCTTGAATGGGGTTTCACTAGTTTTTCTTCAATTTCCAAAATTTGAGGGCCCGCCACAGGCCTTCGTGCTAATTTTGGAAAGCCTTCTTTAAGTTTGATGAAGTTGTGGAACCGGTCCTCCCGATGGAAGATGTTTTTTTTCCCTTTTGGTTTTGGCAGTTTAAAAAACTGTTCGATTTTGCTCCTTTCCTCCCTGAACCCAGCTTGTTCCCCCTGCAAGGTTTTTCTTTTTCCTCCCTTTTTTTGAGTCGATTCCAAAAAAAACTTTTAGCTGATTTTTGCTGGCGGGGGCTGTGAGGCCCGATTGTTCTATATTTTGGCATTGGCGTTAAATTTCCCCCTTTTTTGGGGAGGGGGATTTATGAGTGATTGGGGTCCATTTCCCGGGGCCACTGGGTTTTTTCCCCAAATTTTTCTGACAGATAGCTGTAAATTTTGTGAGGGCTGTTTTCGCCACCATGCTTTGACGCCTGCTGGGATTTTTTGGGGGCTGCTTCCCGGGGACTTTTCCCACTCGAAAACTGGGGGGATGGCTTCTTTCCCTTTTTCCTTTCCCCCATTTAGGGAATGGCGAGGGTGCCCCTTGAGGGTTTCTGTTTCCTTTTCTATTTTGCCTTGTCAGGTTTTATTTTGGGGAGTTGTACAGTTCTTGACAATTTTTCCCAACCCCCTTTTCAATGCAGCTGGGTTTCTGTAAGGGGTTTCCGGGAGCTGTCTTCAATGGGCTGATGATTTTGGGTTTAAGTGGTTTTGTGAGTTTCTTCAGGGTGTCCCTATGCCCTTTTTTCTGTTGGCCCCCTTTATGCTTTTTTTTTGCCCTACATTGATCATGACCACTTTTTCTCTGGCCTTTAACATTTAAATTTTACAAATTGTTGGCCCCCCCCCCGGGATTCTTTAGGGTTGGAAGACCCGGTTTGGGTTTTAGTGCTCCTCCCCTTTTATCGCAGAGGGCCCCAAAATGTCATTTTTTAGCCATGGCTGGTGGTTTTTTTCCTCTGAAGAAACCCAGTACCTCCTCTGTTTTTTCCTTTGGACTGCCTCTTTAAAAATTTTTTTGTGAGGTTTCCAAATTTATGTCATTTTCCAGGAGGGGGTTTAAAGCCCCCCAAAAAGTCCGCCAAGCTTAGCTTGGAAGATTCCCCGAAACGGGTTTTTTCATTTTTACCCGTCCAAAATTTTAAAACTGGGTTTGCAGGGGTTTTTTTGTTTTTCTTCACTTCATTTTGATTACCAGCAGCACAAGGTTTGTGGGCGTTTCCTATGTCGTCCAGGGTAGGTTCTTGTTCTGGGGTTGTCGATGCTGGATTTTAAGGGGCCGTGGTGTTAAGTTAAAATTTATTTGGTTATGGATCTTGGGCCCTTTGGTGCATCCAGGTTTCCTCCTTTTACTGCTTGTGGGGGTAAAGGGGATTGGCAAAGGTAAGTCTTTTGGGTGCAGGCAAACTCCACAGGGGCGTAAATCCCCTGTCTTGGTCTTTCCAGTTCCACACTGGAAACCCAAATGTTTCCCCCCATTGGTTGTAAGAAATCAGGGCCCCACTTTGGCGTTTTAAAACTCCTTGGAGATGATGATGTCCTTCTTGGGGATTTTCATAATGGTCTCCAAGACTTCCCTTAAAAAATTTTTTTACTTTTCATCTGGCCCTTGGGCGGGGGGGGGGGGGGGGGGGGGGGGGTTTTTGGGGGGGGGGGGGATGGGAAAGGGGGGGGGGGGGGGGGGTGGGGGGGGGGGAAAATTTTTTAAAAAATTTTTAAGTTTGGGGATGTTTTTCTTTTCCCGAAAACCAATTCTTTTTCCTTCTTAAAACCTGTTCCCCCTTAAAAAATTTTCCCCCCCACTTCTCCTTTCCAAAAAATTTTCCCCCCTTTGGGTTTCTCCCAAAAATTACCAAAAAACGTTGATTCTTATCAAAAAGTTTTCACCAAAAAACCCTTTCCAACCACTTCCCTTAGTAAATAAAAGTCCCAATACGCAACCACCCCCAAAAAAACAACCTTAAAAAACTTTTTATTCTATCTCAGTTTTTTTCCCCCCTTTTTCCCTCCAGATTTAAAGACAAAAATGTCAAAACCCCTTCGAAATTTTCCATTTTTTGGGAAAAGGGACACCCTGAAAAAAAATGTAGCATTTTTTTAAGGGGGGGTTTGTTCCCCGTCTTAAATTCCAAAGCAAAGTTAGAACTTTTTGATTGGTATCAAGGCCAAATTCGTCAAAAAAAAAAATTTTAAAAAAAACAATCAAAAACGTTTTTTTTGGGGGAAAAATTTTTTTTAAGAAAAAAGTTTTAAATTTTTTTCAAACCCCCAAAATTTTTTTCCTTTTTGTTTTATTTTTTCAAGGATTTTTTTCTGACAGTTTTTTTTAAAAAAAATTCCCTTTTTTAAAAAAACCGGAAACCCGTTTTTTCTTTCTTTTTCAAGCAAAATTGGTTTTCAGGGAAAAATTATTTTTACAATTTACACCACCCTTTTTCCCCCTTTTTTTCCCTTTTTGTCCCCAAAACCAAATTTTCTTTCGATCCCCTGGTTTTGGGGTTTTCTTCCTTTTTAAAAAAACTAAACCCTTTTTTCAAAAAATTTTAAAAAGGGGGAAAAAAGCCCCTTGGAAAAAGCAATTTTGGGTAATTTTGTAAAAGCCCCTAGGGGGGAAAAAAAACCCTCTTAAAAACAAAAAAAAATTTTGTTTCCCCTTTTGGGTTTCCTTTCCCGGGGAAACAAAACCGTTTTAATAACAAACCCGGGAAAACGGGTAAATGTTTAACAAAACCCCAAATCCTTTTTAAAATGCTTTTAAAATTTAAAAACCTTATTAATACACAAAACCCCCAAAAATTCTTCCAAAAAACCCCTCCTCATTTAACAAAACACAACAATTTTTTCAAAAAAACAAAACAAAATTCAGAAAAATTTTACTTCTTTTCTTTTTTTCCCCCCCCAGGGAAGCCCGCCCCACCTTTTTTCCCTTTTTTTCTGCCCAAAAAGGTTTTAAATTTTTTAAACACCCACCCCTTCACTCCCCCCCTGCTAACTTTACCAACATCATTTAATTACAACCCCACATTTTTAAAAAACTTACCCCCACCAACCCTCACTTCCCCACTTTTTTTTCCCTTTTAAACTAACACACACAGGCACTACCACTAACCCCTACAACAAACAAAAAGGGGGTAAAAAAGAACCCCCCCCCCATTAAAAAATAAAACCCCCCCAACTAAATTTTTCCCACTCAAAAATTTTTTCTTTCCCCCCACCCTCGTATTTCTCCTCTGAGAATGAGCCCAAAACCAACCCCCTTTTTTTTTCCCCCTTTTTGTGTCAAAAAACGGTTTAACTTACTTCCCCTTGTTAAAACTAACCTTTCCAACCTTTCCCCCCCATGGCTAGTTTTTCCCCCCAAAATCAGGTTTAAGTTTCCCCAACCCCCCCCAAAAAGACACCGTGAGGCCCCCCCCCCCCAAAACCCCCCCCTCCCTTTCCTTTTTCATTTTTTTTAGTTGTATTCTAAAGCCCCCCAAAACCACCTTAAGCCCCCTTCCCAAAACGGGGAATAAAACCCGCTTGGTTGTGTGGTGCCCCCCGTCGGCACAAAAACCCCCCAAAACCCATCCCAATTTTAAACCCCGGGCTTTCCAAAATTTCCTTCAGAGGAAAGGGGAAAAACCCAAAATGAACACTATGGAGCCAAAAACAATGGGGGGCCCTTTAAAAAAACAAAAAATTTTTTCCCTTTATTGATTATTAAAAAAAATTAAAAAAAATTAAAATATTTGCCGGAAAACAATTGAAGGGGGAAAACCAAAAATTTTCCCCCATGGCATCGGTGGGTCAAAGCCCCGGTACCACCTGGGGCAAAGTTGGCCCCCCCCCCACCCACAACAGACCCCCCATCGCCCCCCACCCCCCCTACCCCAATCCCCTTTTTTTCCCCGGTTTTTTTTTAGTAACTGATAAAAAAAAAAATGATCTTTTGGCCCCCTTTAAAAACTGGGTTAAAAAGGCGCCTTTTTCCAAAACCAAAATTCACAAAAAAAACCCCTTTAATACCCACAAAACACTAAACCCAGCCCTTCTAAACCCCCCCCCTTTTTCCCCCCCCCCCCAGGGAAAAAAAACCCCCAAAATGTGGTTTTTTTTCCCCAAAAAATATGTATCCTAAAGGGGCAAATAGAATTTTTTTGGAACAACTTGGGCAACCTTCAATTAAAATTTTAAAATAAAAAAAATAAACAAAAAAAAGGCAAAAGTTTAAAGGGTATGGAAAAACAAAAAAAAAATTTTTTCATTGATTTAACGCAAACCAAAACCAAATGCAGGGGGTTGTCCCTGCTTGGTCTTCCCGTCCACACTGCCCCAAATGTTCCCCCATTTGGGTTTTAAGGTCGGGGGCCCACTTTTGGGGTTTTTAAAAACTCCTTGGGTGATGATGATTCCTTCTTGGGGATTTTCTAATGTTCTTCAAGTTTCATAAAAATTTTTTACTTCTTATCGCAAGGTCAGATGATTGGGGCATTAGATTTTTTAGATGGTGATTTCTTGGGTTGGGCCGACACCCCGGGTGCTGATAAAACCCCGCTGGAAGCCGGTGTACAGCAATAATGCACCCCATACCTTTCTGACAATAAATGCCCTCCATGTTTGGGGTTTTTTCTTTGCCCCTGTACCCGATCTTGTTTCCTTCTTAGCAATGTTCACAAATCCGACCTCACTTCTCTAGTCCAATAAAGTCCCTTATAGCGGTAATACAAAACAATACTACCTTTTAAAAACTTTGTTATCTGTCAAAATCATTTTCACAATTTTCTACCACTTACCCTTTGAGTAAAAGATCATCAAAAAAGGGCACCAATGGAAACCCTGGCATTTCTTCAACAAGCACAAAATCCCGATTTCTGTTGCTTTCTATCCTTAAACTTTTTTTCCGCCTGGTCTTTAAAATCGAGATCAAACCGACATAAGTTGAGCAACTCCCCCTTTGATTGGCCATCAAAGGCACAAGGCAGTCACTCGCAGTGAACAAAAACATATCGAAAGATTTTTTGGGGGGGAAGGGGGTTTTTAAATTCCCGCTTGAATTTTTGACTGGGAAAAGTTAGTTAACTTGTGATATTTTAGGATATTAAGACGTTCTGTACAAAACAAATAATTTTTCCAAAAAACCCATAAGGTCCAGGGTTTTCTCTTGCGTTTTCAGTGACGAAAGTTTGTTTTTAAGAAAAATCAGTTTGACAATTTCCTTTTCACCACCCTTTTTTCCTTTTTTTGTTTTTTTTAGTCAATTTTTTCTTTCTGATCATTTTTTTTTATCTTTCCTTTTTTTTTTTTTTTTTTTTTTTTTTTTTTTTTTTTTTTTTTTTTTTTTTTTTTTTTTTTTTTTTTTTTTTTTTTTTTTTTTTTTTTTTTTTTTTTTTTTTTTTTTTTTTTTTTTTTTTTTAAAAAAAAAAAAAAAAAAAAAAAAAAAAAAAAAAAAAAAAAAAAAAAAAAAAAAAAAAAAAAAAAAAAAAAAAAAAAAAAAAAAAAAAAAAAAAAAAAAAAAAAAAAAAAAAAAAAAAAAAAAAAAAAAAAAAAAAAAAAAAATACCAAAACTTTCAATAAAAAACACTCCCACTACAATTTATCACTCCCTTTTCTCTTTCTCCACCCCTCCTTTTTTCTCTTGGAGAATGCCCCGCAAAACCAACACCTTTTTTTTTTCCCTTTTTTTTCTGCCCCACTTGTTTAAATTCTGTCATTGTTTACGGCTACCCTTTCCCAAATTCCCCCCATGCCGTTTTTTTATTTTCCCATCTCATGGTTGGAAGTTTTACAGGGGCCCTCAATGTTAGACCACCTGTGAGGGGCCACCCGCCAAAGGGACCCCGCCCTTCTGGGTTTAGTTGGTGGGGGTTTAGTGGTGCCCTTTCTAAGCTAACACACAGGGCCCACCACTAAACCCCTACCAACAACAGTAATAGCTCAGTCTTGGGGCTGACTAAATGAGACGCCCCCCTGAAACGACGTACAACATCCCTCCAAAAACCTTTCCCGTGAATCTCAAACCCGAAGGCTTTGCACAAAATCCAGGGACAGAAATGTATGGGGGAAAAACCCAAAAAGGGTCACCCGGGGACCAAAGCAACTGGGGAACCAAAAAATAGAGACTTTTTTGTATTGCAGATGCAAGAGAACCGGAATAAGCTGTTTGGAAAACCTTTTTTCCCTTTAAAAACTTGCAGGGCGACCACGCTTCCCTTTATGACATTGTTGTGTCAACCGGCCCAAAAGATCAGACACCTGCAAAGTTGCTCCCCTCCCCCCACCAACACACAGACCTTTTAGGCTGCTTTCCCCCCCCCCCTACCCAACCCCCCCCCCCAAATTCTCTTATTTTTTTTTAACGTCATATTATTTTATAAATGTCGGGTAACCCGCCCCCAAATTTCAAGACACCCTTGTTGTTGGACTTAACAGAACTAGGTCATTTATGCCTTTGGAAAAGGGGAGATGGGGAAAAAAGGAATGAAAAAAGGGGGTCTAAAAGAAAAAGAATTTTTTTTGTTTTTTTAAGTTTACTTATATTATTTTAAAAAAAATTTAAAACAAATCCAAAAAATTGAAATTTGGAAAAAAGGGGGAAATAAAATTTCTAGGAAAAATTTCCCCAAACGCACAACCCCTTTGGGGGAAAAATGGGAAAAAAGGGGGGGAAAAGTAGTTTGAATTTTTTATTTTTTTCGGTTTTTTTTTTTTAAAGGGTTTAAAAAAAAATGATTTTTTTGTCCTTGAAAAAAGTTTTTGCTTTTTTAAAAATAAAAACCCAAACCCAAAACCCCCCCCCTAAAACAGGGAAAAGAAGGGAATTACTCCCGTGTGGTTTTTTTTTCCTCAAAACAGTGACAGTATCATGGGGTCGATTAGCCATCTTGTTTCCCTTTGGAGAAGTCTCTGAAGGATCAATCATCAATTAAACGTAATCAAACAACACAATTAAAACCCAAAAAGTCAACAAAGAGGACTGTGGAAAAACAACAACAACTGAAATGTTCATTCGATCAACATGAACAAACCCAAAAACAACCAAAAACAGGACTGTCCTATTAATGGGCACTTAGGAAAAAAAAAGGGAAAAATTCCCGTTTGAAATAGTTCTCAAAGTTTTTCGTTAAATAGGACCTGCTTTTCTGCAAAAAATTTGGGGAAAGGGTTTTTTCCCGGATTTAAAGGTGGGGTGTCCCGTAAAGATTGTTTTCCTTTAATTTAAATTTTTTTTTTGTAAAAGGGGGGACGTAAGGGGGAAACCCCCCTGGGTTACGGGTTTTAAAATTTTGGGGGGGTTTTTTAGGAAATTTTTTCCCCCGGGGGGGGGTTCACCTTTTTTGGGGCCCTTTTTTTTTTGGGGAAAAAAAATTTTTTGGGGTTTGGGTTTTAACTGGGGTTTTATGCCCGATTTAAAAAATTTTTTGGTTTTTGGTTGTTTGGGTGGGGTTTAACCCTTTTTTTCAAAATGGGTTTTAAAGGGCCCGTTAAAAAACCCCCTTTTTTTAAAAATTTTTGGTTTTTTTAGGGGGTTTTTTTTTAAACTTTTTTAAAAAGCCTGGGGAATCTTTTTTTTGGGGGGCCCCCTTTTTGGGATAAACCCCTTTTTTTTTTTTTTTTAAAATTTTTTTGGGGGTATTTTCCGTCTTTTTTCCTTTTTGTCCCTGGGAAAGGGTTTTTGGGTTTTGGGGGTTTTTGGAAAAAATTTTGGTTTTAAAATTTTTGAAGGTTTTTAAAGGGGTTTTTTGGGAAAGTGGGAAAAAAAGGGGGGGTTTTTTTTTTGGGCCTTTTTTTGGGGGAGGGGTTTTTGGGTTTAAAATTTTAAAATTTAAAAAACTGAATTTTTTTTTGGGGGGGTTTTTCCCGGTGTTTTTTTTTATTTTTAAACCCCTTTTTTATGGGGTTTTTGGGAAAACCCCCCAAAAGGGAAAGTTTTCTTTAATTTGGGGAAATTTTTTTTGGTTTTTTTTTATTTTTTCCCGGTTTTTTAAAAAATTTTTGTTTTTTTTCCCCCCCGCCTTTTGGGAAGGGGTTCCTTTTTTTGTTTTTGGCAGGATTTTATTTTTGGGGTTTTTTTTGGTTTTAATTTTTGAAAAAATTTTTTTTTCGTAAAAAAAAAATTTAAAAACCCCAAAATTTTAGGACAAAATTGAATTTTTTTTTTAGGCTTTGTTTTTTAAAACCCGGGTTTCTTTGTTTTTTATTTTTCCCCCCCCCCCCCCCCCCCCCCCCCCCCTTTATTTTTTTCCCAATTTTTCTTGGGGAAGCCAAACAATTTTTTTTTTTTGGCTTTTTTTTTATGCAGGATTTTTCCCTCCTTTGGGGTTTTATTCCTCATTTGAGTTCGGCACCCCTGAGGAATTGAGAAGAAGGTGTTTGTTGGGGGGCAGTGGTGATTCACTAAACAAAAAAAAAAAAAAAAAAAAAAAAAAAAAAAAAAAAAAAAAAAAAAAAAAAAAAAAAAAAAAAAAAAAAAAAAAAAAAAAAAAAAAAAAAAAAAAAAAAAAAAAAAAAAAAAAAAAAAAAAAAAAAAAAAAAAAAAAAAAAAAAAAAAAAAAAAAAAAAAAAAAAAAAAAAAAAAAAAAAAAAAAAAAAAAAAAAAAAAAAAAAAAAAAAAAAAAAAAAAAAAAAAAAAAAAAAAAAAAAAAAAAAAAAAAAAAAAAAAAAAAAAAAAAAAAAAAAAAAAAAAAAAAAAAAAAAAAAAAAAAAAAAAAAAAAAAAAAAAAAAAAAAAAAAAAAAAAAAAAAAAAAAAAAAAAAAAAAAAAAAAAAAAATTTTTTTTTTTTTTTTTTTTTTTTTTTTTTTTTTTTTTTTTTTTTTTTTTTTTTTTTTTTTTTTTTTTTTTTTTTTTTTTTTTTTTTTTTTTTTTTTTTTTTTTTTTTTTTTTTTTTTTTTTTTTTTTTTTTTTTTTTTTTTTTTTTTTTTTTTTTTTTTTTTTTTTTTTTTTTTTTTTTTTTTTTTTTTTTTTTTTTTTTTTTTTTTTTTTTTTTTTTTTTTTTTTTTTTTTTTTTTTTTTTTTTTTTTTTTTTTTTTTTTTTTTTTTTTTTTTTTTTTTTTTTTTTTTTTTTTTTTTTTTTTTTTTTTTTTTTTTTTTTTTTTTTTTTTTTTTTTTTTTTTTTTTTTTTTTTTTTTTTTTTTTTTTTTTTTTTTTTTTTTTTTTTTTTTTTTTTTTTTTTTTTTTTTTTTTTTTTTTTTTTTTTTTTTTTTTTTTTTTTTTTTTTTTTTTTTTTTTTTTTTTTTTTTTTTTTTTTTTTTTTTTTTTTTTTTTTTTTTTTTTTTTTTTTTTTTTTTTTTTTTTTTAAAAAAAGTTGGGAACCACAAACATTTCTGGGGGTTTATCACAATATCTTGGGAAAGTATCAAAATTTAATTACCCTGAGAAAATTCTTAGAAAAAAAAAGCTTTAAATTTTTAAAATTTTTAATTTAAAGAAAAGTACGCCCCAGGGGTCCCCTTTTAAAACCCTTTTCATCAAAATGGTCCCTTGGGGTTTTTTTCCAAAAACCTCCTAACAACCAAAACACAAATTTCAGAACAATGTTTTAAGTTTACTGGAACAAAAGAGGGATTCAATTAAAAAAATAACATTAAAGAAAAACTAAAGGGGGCCTTGGTTTTCCCCCTATTCCTCTTTTTAAACAAAGCCTTAAAAAAATGTGGATTTGAAAACTTTTTTTTGAAATCTAAATGGAAATTCTCATTCAAAAAGTTTCCCCTATCAGAGATTTTAAATAAATATGGTGCCTCCCAGTGAACAAAAAAAAAGTAAATGTTTTTTGGAACAAAGCTCTTTAATCGCATATAAGAGTTTGGATGTAAAGTAAAATTAGACAAAAAATTCTCTGAACTTTCTGGCAGAAAACATTTATTTTAAAATGATAGTTAAAAGTTACGGGAAACTATATATTGTATAAAAAGTGGATGGAAAAAGTGTATAAACCCGTGTAGCATGACCTGGTTAATGCCCCAGATGGACCAGTTAATGACAATCACAGTTCAGACACGTTTACCAAAGTAAAACAATATTCCTTGAATATTTAGGTAGCCTTACGTCAATTACGGACTATGCTTACAAGTCGAATAACACTTTGCAGGATATGAATTAATAGAGGATGTTCCTAATCCCTCAACACCTTGAATGGTGTGATAAAAGGGACAAAAGTGTTATTACCATATCTTGACAGCTGACAGATACCAGCCAAACTGGCTGTAAAAAATGGACAAAAGAGATCTTAGATGAATTAATTGGCAAAAACATCCTCTCTTGTACAAAACTAAAAGACATAAAACTGAAATGGTTTCAGATAAGACTCATTCACAGGATAGTTGCAACTAACATCGCTCTGCAAAAGATGTGACTAGCTGAAAATGATAAATGTACATTTTGCAAAGACGCAAGAGAAACAATAGAACACCTCTTTTGGCCATGTAATATAACATCAGATTTTTGGACTGATTTGCAGAACTTTCTAAACCTTTGTAATAGGGGAAACAATTTGAGTGTAACAAGAAAACTGGTCATATTTGGTAATGATACACTACACAGTATATTATTGCTATTATTGGTCGTGTTTGTGGCATGAAATGACGTGTTAAGGAGTTTTGAACTATTTTCCACTTACGTTTGGACTAGGGGACGGGATAGCTCAGTGGTCAGAGCACTCGCTTTCCCCCAGCTAAGGTTAAAAGCAGCACTATCACTTGGATGGGTAACCGTTTGTGCGCCTTGGCTTCAGTACAGTCCCCCAGTTTTCCCAGTTGTAAATGCGTACCTGCCCTTTTAGGGTCAGGGAAGGTAGAGCAGCGAGGGAGAGGAGATGGACGCCGCTCTCAATATGCTTGCCCTTAGAGAAGATGAGGTCTCTGATGCCTCCCCCCTCCTCCCCCGTACGACCACATAGGCTATGGGAATTCCTTACCTACGTTTTGACTGCGTTCGTGCAGCTGAAGTCTAACTCCAGTTAGGGACATGGAAACCATTTAACGACACCACATTTGTCTCTTGTCTTTAATTGAGTCTCAGTCAAGACGTCTGTCTGTCTTTTATATTTTTATTTTCTATGTTATTCTTTTATATCGAAGGTAATGGAATAAGCACTTATGTGCTTTTTAAAATCCAGTTCCCTTGTGTATGTGGTTTTGTAAATTGTCATCTGTTCCCACATGCACACAATGACCTACTCTTACGAAAAGCGGAACAGGATTTTAACGTGTGCGCAAGATGTTCTGCACATGACAAACAACAACAACAAGAACAAGAGCAACAACAAAGCCAAGAAAAATAACACAACCAAACTTAATAAGTCATGAAGATAAACATCTACACATTGTCAAATGGTACACATACTTGTTACACATAATTATAAGATATTGAAATAGGGCACGCATTAAAACTTAAGTACAGAGGCAAGTCCAATAAAGTATTGAAAATATAAAAATATGAATCCTTCATCAGGATATACTATGACTATAAGCAGGACGATAAAAGGTGAGAGAGAGAGAGACAGAGACAGAGAGACAGAGAGTGTGTGTGTGTGTGTATTTCAGAGATAATATCCAATATATAAATCCCAAAACAGTATGCGATCCCATCAACACTCATTTTAGATTTATACTTATTCAAATTATAGTCATGATAATGAAATAAAAGTTTAATACCCATACATCCACACAATAAAAACAAGAAACAAACCAAGAAAAGAAAATTAAAACTAAAACATCGTTTAGGGAGAGAATATGGTGGGATGAGTGAGTGAGCATGTGTTGTATGTGTAGTTGTGTGTGTGTGTGTTGAGGCGTGTGTGTGTGTGTGTGTTGTGTGGTGTGTGGTGTGTGTTGTGTTGTTGTGTGTGTGTGTGGTGAGTGTGTGTGTGTGTGTAGTGCGTGTGTTTTGTGTGTGTGTGTTTGTGTTTGAGTGTGGGGGGGGTGTTTCACAGGATAATACCTAAATTATTAATACACAAATAGCACACGATCAACACAAACACCTTTTAATTTATGCCATCAAATTGAAATTCATGGTAATAAAAATAAGTGCAATACCATACACTCTCATAACAAAGAGGTGGGAAAAGCCAATACATTCATAAAAGAACATCAACCCATTGTAAGTAATAAGAAAACAAATTCTTTTTTCCCAGGATAATGAATAAGTATTCATGTGCATTGAGAGAGAGAGAGAGAGAGAAGGAGAGAGAGAGAGAGAGAGAGATAGAGAGAAGAGCGAGAGAGAAGTGTTGTGGTGTGTGTGTTCAAGGATAATACTAAATATATAATTCTCAAGACAAGCACAGGATCCCCATCAATATTCTTTTCGAATATACTCGTACAATTGAACGCCATAAAAAGAAATAAGCCCAATATCAATACACTCTTACAAAAAGGAGAAAAAAAATCACTAAAGTCATAAAACGAACTCTATACATTGTGATAAGAGAGAGGAATAGGGGGGGGGGGGGTAGAAACTGAAGAGGGGAGAGAGTGAGGGAGGAGAGTGTTGTGTGTGAGTGGTTTCGTTGCGTGCGTTTTTGTGGGTTTGTGTGTGTGTGTGTTTGTGTTATTTAAAGATTTAATGCTTTTTGTTTGTAAACAAACTATACAATATATGGACATAGAAAAATTTCTGCTATTCTTTCTCTTAATCAGCATCATCATCACTGTCTATCACTATTTTCTTTTTCTCGTACAAGTGTAACACTTTTTGTTGTTTATTATTGGATATATTTCTTTATAACTTTAGTGTAGTTAATATAATTAATATAATTAATTAAATTTTTATATTAAAAAATAAGCTTTACATTTTGCGTAAACTCACTTTTTCTACTAATCAATGATATTTTGAAAGGGGGGGAGAGAGATAGAGGTGAGAGAGAGTGAGAGAGGTGAGTGTGAGAGGAGATGAGAGGGAGATGAGGATGAGAGACTGTGGGATGAGGAGAGTGAGTGAGAGAGGAGGAGGAGCTAGTGGGAGAAGAGAGAGAGGGGGAGCGAGTGAGATGAAGAGAGAGGACGAGTGGAGTGATGAGTAGATGAGAGAGAGAGAGAGAATGGAAACAACTTGTGTTCTGACATACAGACCAGGTGAAGGAAAGGGAGGGGCTGTATAGGTAAGATGGTAAGGCATGATAGGTTAGGGAGGTTTTGCAACTTTGTTTTTAAGGCTATGGGACTGTTGGGTTGTTATTGTTGATGTATCAAGTGAGTTGTTTATTGTGTTTTGTAGATGGTTATTGTTTTGAGGTGTTTATACTGAATCTGGAAGGGTGTCTTCCACAGCATAGGGCCTGGTAAAGTAGAATAGATTGAATAAGTCTTTTTCTCGGTATAGGGAAAATGGGCTTTATAGTATTTAGGAGTGGTTTAGGGGGTTTTTGTCTTTTTAGTATGATGGTAAAGGTTACTGTCATGATCTTGAACATCAGTACTCCTTTGTTTATATTTTAGCGTTGGTGTAAGGGGAGAATATTTAAATGAGTTAGTCAGCTTCTAATAATGCTTTCTTTTTTAAAGGGACCAGTTTGAGAGCACGCTTGTACTACTCAGTAACGGTTTACTTAGTGTTTGCACGAACAGAATCCCACAGGGTAGAAGCATAGTCTGTTGAGGATTGTATATAAGATTGGAAGATTAGTTTCTGAATGAAAGTCAAGAAAGTGCATGATTTTAG
This sequence comes from Rapana venosa, assembly GCA_028751875.1. Classification (NCBI taxonomy): domain Eukaryota; kingdom Metazoa; phylum Mollusca; class Gastropoda; order Neogastropoda; family Muricidae; genus Rapana; species Rapana venosa. The sequence goes on from CM054157.1 coordinate 20,306,429, forward strand.
TACGTTGTTTGGTATACTCTTTGGGACATAGTATATTTGCTTTGTTGTGACGAATGTGGTAGTACAACTGAGACGGAGGGAGGGACAGAAATTGACAGGACGTTTTTCGTGTTAAGCTGGATGCCCATTCTCAAGGATGAAGGGGGAATGGGGGAGGAAAGAGTATAGGGGCGACAGACAGACAGACGAAAAGACAGACAGACAGATCACTGTACAATGAACAAAATTCATGTTCTAAGCCTACAGCCCCTTGGACGGTCTCAAATCTAAGATTTCTACACAAAGCATAATAAATATTATAACATGTGGCATACTACAATATAATGACTACATTCAACTTGGGCCCAGCTCATAATGTTAAAAATTATAATTTATTCTACTTTAATCAGTACGTTTACCATCTGTCCGATTTATAATTTTTCAAATAACCAAATCCTGCCGTTGTTTTCAAAGCAATGAAAAAGATAGAAGCTTCAGATTGCGATTTAAAGAAACTGAGTCGTTTATTTCCTCCAAATTCTATGTGTCTTTGCTACTAGGGACAAATGATTCTTCCTAAATCACTATAAAAGGGATATGTAGCTCTTTATATAACGCTCCCTCCATCTGCATATGCATGTCACTACTTTACTCACGTGGTCAATATTCTTCTTTAAAAGTTAGTTGGGAAAGATTTGATTATCCCATTATTTGGCAGCAAGCCAAGACAACATTTATTCTTAAACAGTCCTTGACACGCATTTATATCTCAAAATAACGATCAAAGTGAACGTTATAACGTTTAACGTATATTTTGTTGGATATATTTATATGGGGTCTTTGACCAAATTCAGTCCTATTGCCCTGTTCTCTCTCTCTCTCTCTCCCGCTCTCTCTCTTCTCTTCTCTCTCTCTCTCCTCTCTCTCTCTATAAATATTATATATATAGATATATATATATTTGCATCTTTAAAACTCCTATTTCAAACAAAGATGTGAATGTTTGCTCATATCTTAATACGGGTTGCAGCCAGCTGTTCGGTAACAATATTAAAGAAGAAGAAGAGGAGGAGGAAGAAGAACACCAAACACAACTCTCCACACACACACACCACACACACACACACAACCACCACCACCACCACCACCACCACCACCTCATCCCTATACACACTTGCCTTCCCACCCCCCATCACACACAGAAACAGATAAGGGTTTCTTTACCACCAACAATTTTCATCCTGTCAGGGAACACACACACACACAAACACACACTCGCACAAAAACACTCTCACAGAGGATTATTGTTGTCCACAACATAAACTTGGTCAATAAAAACTGCGTCAGGGCAGAACGAGGCATAATGAGTTGTGCTAGTTGCGTGCGTGCGTATGGTTGGTGTTGTTGTTGTTGTCTTCAATTTTACGTCTGTTCACTCTTAGTGATATTAGCTTAGGTGTGTGTAAGTGTTGATGTGTGGCATGAGCGTGCGAGGACAATTTGTGTAAGAGTGTTTGTAGTGTGTGTTCGTGGTGGTGGCAGGTGTGTTGTGTTTTAAGTGTGAGTGAGTGTGTGTGTTGTGTGTGAGTGGATGCGTGTTTTTGTGTTCTAGTGTGTGTAGGGTGGGGGGGGGTTATTCGCGCGCGTGCGTGTTTACGTGCGTGCGTTTGGTTAGCCAGAAGGGTACAGAGATAACAGAAATGTGCCATACAGAGAGAGAGAGAGGAGAGAGAGAATGAGGAGAGGAGCGAGGAGAGTGGAGAGAGTGGAGAAGAAGAGAGAGGAGAGAGATGAGAGTGAGAAGTGAGAGGAGAGAAGTGGTTTGAGAGATGCGAGGTGAGGAGTGAGAGTGAGAGACTCAAACACGAATATTGTGCGTATTTTGTACCAGTTCTGCACTCACATTCTGTGTGTGTGTGTGTGTGCGTGCCGTGCGTGCGTGCGTGTGTATGCGTGTGTGTGTGGTGTGTGTTTGCTATGTGTGTTTTTGTACTGGGCTCGCATTTGTGTGCGTGCAGTGCGCGCGCGCGCGTGTGGGTGTTTGCGTTACGTGCGTGCGTGCGTGTGTGTGTGTATGTTGTGTGTGTGTGATGAAAGTTGGTGTCTCTGACAATCAACTTGCTCCTTCTTGTTTTACACACACAACACACGCGCGCCCCACACCCTGACACTCACACACACAACACACACACACACACACACACTCACAACACGCACAGTAGTGATGTGTAGTGAAAGAGAGACAGACAGACAGAGAATGAGACAAAGCATAAAAAGGAGGTAGATTATGGCTTTTCTAATTCACACCACGCACAGAGAGTTAGGATAGAGAGAAGACAGTCAGAGTGAAAGAGAACAAAGCATAAGAAAAATGCGAACTGGTAGATAAAAGGCTTCTTTAGCAAACCAGAAAATTCAAAAGAGGGTTATCAAAAAAATGCTACATGAGTTACTATAATACTCAGCGGTAATATTCACAAATCTGACATATAAAACCTTGTGCCTGCATCTATTTTAAAGACAAAAAACCAAACCAACCTAACAATAAATACAATTGCAAAGGTGCTCCAATTATTAAATTCGGTGCTCATGTTCAACATGCGCGAAATACTACACACATAATGACTCTATAACAAAAATTTAAATAATTTATTCTAACATCCGGAGAAAAGGATATATCTCTGCTGCTGACTTTACTGTCTAAAAAAACAAACTAAACATGAATGATAAAAAATATAACCCAAAAACGTTTATCTGTCTGTTTGAGTGAAGTGAAGTTGGTACTATGTACGGTGTTGCTAAAAGTCTGAACACTTTCCTTTTCTTACATGTGTTTGATTCTATCTAAGCACACACTACGCGCGAACGCACCACGCTAGCAAGCTCGCTCGTACACACACGCGCGCGTACGCACAAACGCTCGCTTGGACAATGACTAATCTAATGTCTGTTGATAGAAGAACAAAATCGATTGCTTTGTTAAATCAAAATAAAATTAAAAACAAATCTTCATTAATAAATCACTTATTAATTTTTTTAAAACTTCCATAATGTGCAGTTTATTCACTGCATAACACCATTGAAAAATTTTTATTATTGACTTTGATATTCACAAAACCAACAAAACATAAAGCATTAAATTCAAACCTTAAACTACAATAAAAGAAACAATCCACAATTTCAGTATTAGCATGTTAAGAGCACATGGATATAACTTTTGACTTGGTGAGCTCCATTATCGTTTGTTTTGTAATTATATATAACGTCTGAATTATAATGTTGTTTAACCCCACATTATATAAGAAAATAGAATAGCCTTGTCCATAGAGAGAAAACATTACTTTCCGAACAAAATTAAGCTATACTATTAAATTCTTCGAAAAATATAACTTTTAGGAGCAACCTAATTCACACACATGCCACACACTTTACACACCCACACGCACGCACGCAATGAGCACTCGCAAACACACACTCACAATCACACCACACAATGAACACTCTCACACACACACACACACACACTATGACACGCTCACTCACACACAATGTACTCACAAACTATGAACTCACACATCACACACTAACCACACACTCACCACAATGAACACACACCTTACAATGACCACAACACACACACACGCAACAATGTAAAAACACACACTCAATGACCTCACACACTCACACTCACACTATGACCACACCACACACACACACACTCTCACACACACACTCACAACGCACTCACACTCCACACAAACACACACACACACATTAATCACACCACACACCCCCTTCACCCACTATTCGTCTTATCATATTGATTAAAACTGTATGGGTTGCACATGCCATTTGTCAAACCAATCTAGTTTAAAATGGTTTAAGTTCACTTACCAATGATTTCACACACAATCTAGCTCCTCTTTCGAATAAATTTGCATCGAATTACGTCAGGATTTTACCATGCAAACTTTTTAATAAACGGCCAAACCCAAGTACTGCAATGGTTTAACTGTTAAGTTTTTTGGTGGATTTTTTTTTATTTTTACATAAGAGCTATTACAGTGTTTTCAAGTTGCTTTCTCGTGTATAGTGTTTTGTTGGTGGGTGTTTGTTAATGTTTGTGATACACTTACTGTAAATGGCACACATTACATATCAAAGTCACAATATTTCATAAAAGCCAATCACCTCTTTAAAAAAAAAAGGCTGAAGTTTGGGAAATACTTCTAATGAAAAAAGGGTGACCGTTCATATTACCCCACTCATGAGTGAATGACAGTCAAAACTACACTCTAAAGATTTTGAAATCTTATTACTTGGAAAAGTATTGCTAATAGTTCAAAATTACCTCTTGTCTATTGAGAGGCTTCAATCCAAATTTACCTTTTCGAGTGACTGAAATTCAAATTTACTTCCTCAGTGTTGTTGTATATTCAAACTTATTTTTTTGCCCTCTCTCGAGAATGAGTAGGTGAATTCTAATTACTTCTGACTCAGATTGCTGAATCTTGCTAATGACTCCATTAGAGAGAGTGGCTGAAAGTTCTAAATTTACAGAGGGGTTAAAATGTTCAAATCACTCACAATGGTGGTTGTTATTCAAACATTCAACCATCTGATGTAATGTCCATTAACAGAAGTAAATTCAATTGTCCACACACCACAGCAAACAAGATATTATCATTGTATATGATATACACTATCACATCAACTACACACACACACACTCACACACACACACGCACACACACACACCCAAATCTTCTATGTTTAAATGTTCACGAAAACTTGCCAAGGTCACCTTGCATTTCACCTTAAATTCAAGATTCACATTTACAGAGATATCAAATTGCAGTTGTGGACTGGTTAGTGTGTATTTGTATAGAATACTTAAGTATGGAGAAATGATTTGTGGGGGGGGGGGATAGTGTGTGTGGTCTATCATTCATATCAATCAATCAATTAAGCAATCAATCATATCGATTCTGTTTTTGCAGGCCTTTAAGACCCATATGAAAACATCAATATGAAAAAGAACATGCAGAGTGATGTGTATAATTCAGTAAGCATTTAGTCTTTGATGCAGGCCAGGAAAGAATAGCTACATTGTTTCTGTTCTTTAGCCATTCAATAAATAAACTGCCTGATTCTAAATCAGTTTATCAGAAGGATTTGAACACAGCATCTGAACCATAAAGCCTGACGGAAACCTGTGATAATAAAGGGGTAACAACGTTTATGCCTACAGCTGCATATTTTGGCTTATGAGCAAAACATGCATAAATCTTCAAACGACAGACCGTCACACTGGTAGTCAATAAGGATTTTACAGGTGTTTTCTTATAACGTGGTTTGCCTTTCAGTGGCAGTGTATTACTTCTTATAAAGCATAGTATGAGATGTGGTGTTCAGAGGAAACAAAAAGGCCTACATAATTATCTTTTACTTTATCTGGTTGGTATTGCATATAAAATAAAGGATTGTCATCAACGTGCATGCCTGTTCTGGAGATTTATGTCCAAAAGTCTGGTTTCAAAGTACTGCTAACAAGGTAACATCTCTTATATTATGCATTTCCGGAGACATATTCAAAAACATTTGTACGCATAAAGATCTTAATGGGTCCCTAGTCTTTTTCTGCCCATCTGTTCAGGCTTAAGCTACATGAAGTTATCATCTGCTTGTGATATCTATTTCAGCTTGGCCAAGGAAGTCTGATCCTATATTTTTACTTTTGTTGTAAAAGCTCCAAGGTATATAGGGTACTACACATTACCCAAGCTATGCTATTCTTTATTCTCTGCCAAAAAGTAATTATCTTTTACTAATCTTGATTTTGCAATTTTCAAATGCTGTCAAAAAAATCTACTAATATTCACCAAATCTATGAAACCGTACAACTGAATTGGTTTGACGTTGGTGTCAAATATTCTAAATAATTGGTGGTGGACTGGCACAGATTTTTTTTTTGCTTGAATCGATCTTTTAATCCTGCAACGGCTCTGAGTGCTTTGCCAGATAAAGTTATTGACTCGGTGTGACCAATTCAGATTAGATGCCAACATGGGATTCGAGTTAACTGTAACCCTGGGGTCTGTCTATGGATTTGCTTGCACTAGTTGAGTACCATTTTTCAAAGTTTTCCAAAAAAAAAACGTTCTGTAAACTACCAACTTTTTGTATTGTTCATGTTTAACTTTTAGATCGAACACATTTGCAGCTGTACCTTCCTAAGGACAATTAATTTTATTTTAAATTTTGGTATATCATCAATCAGAATTTGACACCCAAAGCAATGTCATCAGCATACATAAATGAAATTAGATGAGCTGCTGTTCAATAAATCTATGCCATGGAACCTCACAACTCATTTGTACTTCTATTTCTGAAAAATTATTGAGACAACAAGGGCTCAGGTATACATCCCTGTTTCACTCAGATAAGCAATTCACTATACTTGTTTTTGTTATCATCTTTAGCAGCTGCGGTATACCCTTTCTACATACTTTTTTTGCTTGAAAAATTTTTTCTTGAATACCTCTTTTGTAATAGCAAAAAACAACAGCTTTCCTCTTTTTACAATCAATTGGTTTTAGGGAAGTCTACAATGAGTATGAATTAACTTACTTGCTTTCGTGATATATTTATGGAAAAGATTTTGAAGAGTTAAGGACTTTATCAATAGTATTATAGCACCTTCCCAAAAGCCAGCGTGTGCCTCTGTATTACGTCATAATCCTCACATAACTGATTACAATTTTAAATTATGACAATACGGTACAAATATGCTGACATGTTCAAAAGGGATATTCCTCTGTAATTGTCAACCAATTTTGGGTAGTGCCTTTCTGAGCAATGGAAGAATCTGTCCTTTGTGCCCAACTCTATGGGATAGTGTCCAAGATGAATGATTTTATAATATAAAAGTTTTAGTGGGCACTGTGCAACACTATAATGTTTGAACTAAACCCCCACCCTTTCCTTCCCCTCCTATTTTTGAAATAATATTGTTATAACTGGGTAGTCTTTATGATTTGATGAGGGTATGTAGTTCTGTAAGAGTGAGGTTTCTTGGTCATATTTATTGTTACTGTGTGCTGCTGTTTGGACAAAACTTGTATGTTTTTCTTTTTACCCATTATGGTGGTTTGGAATTTCTAGTAATCCACTTGAGCTTTATTAATGAAACCAATTGAAGGCTGTGTAGTGTCATCTCTTACCCCTTAGTTAGGTTGTCCGCATGTCCCTGTGGGCTTGGATGAACTTAGCAAGTCATTGAGGTCTGTGTACTGGTCACTCTACTTCTTAGCTTTAGTGTCCAGCAGGTCTGTCAGCTAGAAGACTTGGATCTCATTGCCATGGTTGTTGCTTATAGTGTTATCAATGAAGCGTTGTCCTAGAGGTGGTGGCTCAGACTTTTGATTGTCTTTAACAGTTACTTTGTCTGCTTCAGTGGAATCCTCTTATTTCATGGCTATGGCCTTGTTGTAATGTCTAGTTTGTCCAGTGGAACAGTTATGTGGATAAACAAACAATAAGAAGCTTCTTCAGCTAGTTGTATTTAACAGGTTGTGGGGGCTCTTTCTTGTTGAATAGGCATCCCCCTTTCCCTCCCTATTACCTCCACCTCTCATATATTGATAGCAGCAGTTTTGTCTTGTAACGGACTACATTGGTTGGTTTTGGTTGTGAAGACATTGTTTGTCAGCAGATTTGTTGTGTGGTTGGGATTTGTTAGTTTTTTCAGTTTCAAAATGTATTCATTGGTCAGTTTAGAATTAGAATTCGTAGTCCTGCAACTGTATCAATATAACAAGGGTGCACATGGCATTTTAATGTATTTCTCTTGCGGCTGTCTGAGGCACTTTCTTCTGGAGTTAGGCTGTGACTTGTTGGTGTGGTAAACTGACAGATGTCTTAGAAGGAAAACAACAGTTTGTTCTCCGCTTGTGCATGAAAGTGAAAAAGTTTTCTTTTTGATAGTTTGTTGTCCTATTAAAGAGATTTATATATGTGCTTGTTTTATATAAAGTGAATTTTTACAGTGTATAATAGCTGATGGAATTTAGTTACTGATTGGAATATTGATGATGTTCAGTGATGAAAGTGTGTGTTGCTGTTGTACATATGATGTAAGGGGACTAAAAATCAGGAGACTTTTACTTATTTAATTGTGTGATCCATGACTTATTTTAGGGTTTTGTATGTTTTCTTGTGAGAAGATGGAATTTTATGAGTAAGTATTTATTTTGATTGGTATGTATCAGTGTTGAGATGAAGTTTGTGAATTGAACCTATCAAAATATGTGGAAATCAGAGGACAAGGCCATCTGGACCTGAAGGCTTTACCACTTTTCAGTTTCTTGCACAATGCTCTCCGGATTGGACTTTGAAATGTAATCATCCTGTTGTGTTTCATTACATTCTTCACAGTCTTCAGTTCTGTGTGTGTTTAGTCTTGTTTGTAATCTTTCATCAAAATCCATGTCAATGATGACTGTTTCAACACTGAACAGCGCATTGAAATAGCCCATACCTTGATTGGTGAGTTGGTTTCTTTGCCATATTTTGTTTGTTTGAAAAGTCTTCTCGGTTTTGTCAATAGGATTTAGGTGTTCTTTTTCTTTGCAGATCGATTAACTTTGTTAATAATGTTCGTTATCTTGATTGTGTTCATTTTGCTTATATTTTTTAGTTCTTTTTTTCCTTTCAAGTTATTAGCTTCAAACATCTTGCGTGTTTGAGTACGAAACAGTTTTTCCTAATGCCTGTATTTCTATTGTTTTGCATGCGTGATTCTGAATCTCACCAGGGTGGCTTGCACACTTGCTTCATGCTTTCTCTGCTCTTAACTTCATATTTGTCTGGGGCGCTGTGGAAGGAAGGTATTAATACAGTGACGGCTTCTCAATGATGTTTTATAATGATGATGTAAATTTTTCAAATTCCTTATGGGTGTTCCCTTGAAGTTGCTTTTAGTCATTGAATGACTACCGCGTAATTTTCTTCACACAATTGTTGTATTTTATTCTAAAATATGTCTCCATTTTTTCTCATTCTTCCTGAATAAGTGAGAGGGCGACAAGAATGGTTGATGGAAAATGGGCAGACTATGTTCTTTCAGCAACCACACAGATCTGGTATATTTTGATTACGGGAGCATTGAACAGTAAAATAGTCTACTATACCATTCATCTGTTGCTTTTCAGGGCAATCTTCTTTCACTATCACTCTAGTTCTACCATTTACAATAAATAAGCCAAATAGACCACAAATTATACATACAGTGGAAATCAGGATAAAACAGACCACGGCGTGGGGTTTCTCGTTCACAAAGACACTTTGTGATCACCTTCATGACCTGTCCGCCTGTGTCCTGGCAACTTATTACTCCGCCCCCTGAGAGCAACCCCCTTTAACATAAACTGTGTACAGGCATTACGCCCCTATTCAGGACTGAGCACAGAGGTAAGCCATAGAAGAATTTTATGACCAGCTTCAAGAGGTTCTGAATCAAGCTCCTAGGAAAGACATCCTCGTTGTGCAAGGTGAATGGAAGCTAAGGTAGGAGAAGATGCATGAATGATTGGAGTGGGCGTTTGTGGGCCACATTGTTTTAACCAATCAAATGAAAGAGGCTTGAGATCCTGGAGTTTGCCAGATAACAACCACCACAAAGCTAGTGACTACACTTGGCCCACACAAGAATTCCAGAAAATGGACATGTACATAGCCCTAATGGAGAAACACCACAACCAAATAGATTACATCATGGTGAAAAGACGGTTTCAGTCTAGATTTAACATCGCACGGACACGAAGTTTTCCAGGAGCAGACATAGGGAGTGATCATGGGGGGGGGGATTTTCTTGTGATGGTGACTTTCCGACTACGTCTAAAGAAAAATTCACACGCGGAACAACATAGGATCAATTTGACCTCGAGAAAAGCTGAAGGAACGAGGTAATTAGAAATTTTTCAAGCAAGGATAGTGTGGAAAGTTTGCAGCACTCACTGTGATAGGACTCAGTCATAGATACACTGAACGAATAGTTACAATCACAGCAGTGACTGAAACAGGCAAGCTTGGTTGTGAGCTTCTTGGCAAACACCGACCAGTCAAAAAACCATGGGGTCTACACCTAACATCCTACACTATGCCACAAGCTAGAGGTTGAAGAAAAAGAAAAATGAAAACAAAGAAAGATGCAGAACAATATAGGCAGTAAACATAAGATATCAGGAGTCTTGAACGGAGGCATTAAGAGATATGTCGGGGAACAGTGCCAAGACATTGAAGAGATCATCAAGAAAAACAATAGCAAGAATCGCATATCAGCTGGTGAAAAGACCTGACTACAACAAAACATGAAAAGGTTTAAACAACCCAGGGAAAAAGGGGGTGTCTACTACCCAAATTTTCAAAAATCCAGAAAAATCGGGCTGACCTGTAAACTATAAGGAACCGCAGGAAAAATCCAAATCCTTAATGACGGGGAAGCAACAGAAAAAAGTTCCACCCTACCCACGAAAAGGTAAAAGGCAGAACACAGTCAGAAACCTGAAAAAACAAAAGGCTTGACAACGGGGTTTCCAGCTGGAGTTCAAGCTAGAGGGAAGCCTTTGATCAGCGGTCACAAGCCTGAAAAGTATGGCGACGGGAAAATAACATTTTTGCAAAAACTAACACCTCTAAGAAAAAATCACAACTCCAAATAGACAATCGCCCCCCTTGCCACCCAACGGTATGCTGGATATATGAATATTTTTGGAAAAAAGAGAACAAGCGGGGAAAGAGGTTTCGGAGATCCGGCACCAAAAAACCCAAATTTTAACCAACGAAACAGGGGCTCCCCAACCAAACAAACCTTTACTATGATTTAACGATTAAAAAACTTTAAAGGGTTGGCATGCACGTCCAAAACCCAAAAGAATTTTACGGGCATTCCAAGAAAGGACAGACCAAAAAGCTGTAAAAAGCGAGGCCCCCGGGCCCTGAATCAACAAAACTCGGGAAAAAGGGTTCGAAAGGAAAAAACGGTTGGATTTTGAGGGTGCCACCCACGGTCTTTCAGACTCGGGAAAGATAATAATGGTGATGAAGGAAAATTTTGAAGGATCGTAGATTTCAAAATATTAACTGCTTCGTTTTTGGAATTGGGGCCCCAATAAGCGATAAAAAAAGCCCACCCTAAAAACACAACATAAAACCAAACTATACAATAACCCAAAACGGCATTAGCATTTTTTGAAATCTGGTTATTTAAGAGTTTTGACAAACATTCAAAAAATTAAATCCCCTGACCATGCCAGCGGAAATCCAAACCGAGGAAAAGCGGATGCAAGAAATCTTTGTCAAACTAAAAACCCCTTCTAGGGTAAAATTCTCACTTTTCCCCAAGTAGACAAATGCCCCTTTTGGTCAAAACCAATTTCTGTACCTTTCAAGCATACCCTGACTGGTTTTGGGAAGAAGAAACTGAATAATCTTTCTGCGACCTCCTTGGTTCCCTACAAAAGACAATAACAAAAAAACCTTTTTCAAACACAAACCCGCACCCATTTGGAACTCCATGAAACCTTCTCGTTCTTGACCGAAACTTTGGTTGGGGGAATCACAAGTTTCCAAAAACCAGGGTTTTTTTTTCTTTACAAGGCCCCATTTGCCCAAGAGGAAAAAGAAACACCAAACGGGAAGGATCCACAATACGCCTAAAACTCAATTTAACTCTGAGGGCCGGGGGGGGGAGGTGGTTTGTTGGGTTTTGGGGTGGTGTGTGGGGGGGTGTGTGTGTAAAGTGGTTGTGTTGGTGTTGTAAAATAGTGGGATAAAATTGATAATGTGTGATAAGATGGACCCAAAATATTTGAAAGGCTCGATTTTTTTTCAAAATTTAGCCTATTAAATTTTTTATATTTTTTTTAAATAAATCATCTAAATCTTGAAATAAAGGGATCTGCGCGTCTTTATCAGTAATATAAAATATCAGGGAATCAGAGGTTCTGGCATTAAAGTCGCCAAAAAAAATCCAGGGTAAATTAGGATAAAGTTGCATGAATTTGATTTCAAAAGAGTTTTCCAGTATTCGATACCATCTAGATTGTCTTCACCATAACAACAAAATCGTTCAGGGCGACATAACAAACCCAGCAAGAATGTCACATGAAAAGGAAAAGGGATACCTTAACCATACAAAACCAGCATCCTCACTGAAGTTGTTGTGTGTGTGTGTGTGTGTGTGTGTGTGTGTGTGGGGTTTGTGTGTTTTGTGTGGTGGTGTGTTTGTGTTTGTCTGTGTGTCTGTGTGTCTGTGTGTCTGTGTGTGTGTGGGGGGGGGGGCATTGCTGTTTTGCCTTTGTTGTTGCTTTTGATGTTGTTGCTGTTGTTGGTAGTGGCGATGTTGTCAGTAGCTTTAGTTTTGGCTGTTTTGAATAAGACAGGGATTTTTTCCATATACCCCAATAACCCATTTAGTGTAGAAAAAAGACAGTAAAAAGACAGAGAAAACAAAACTGAAAAAACCATTTTCAATCAATGATTAAAACAATAGGACGAAGAAGAAGAACAGATCGAGGGCAGTTATCAAATTTACAAACCTTCTGTAACAAAGCAAACACACAAAAACAATTAAAAAACGAAAAGAACAATATCTTTCTTCATTTACCATGCAAATAATGATATAAACAAAGCAAGTAATCATAATCAGGAATGCACAGTGCCTTTTGATTACAAGTATATCTGCTTACATGTATGAAATTTCCAAAAATTTATTCAAGAGGAAAAGAAGATAATAAATAAAACAGCATAAAGTGAAAACCAAACAGAACCTCCACAAGAAGCATGTATGCTGTGGAAAAAATAAAGTAGCAAGCTACAAACATTCCGTGCAAAATCTGCAAACATGTCACCTCTAAAAAGTTGCTTTACATCAATGATGCAAGCGAATTTTGATTTTTAAACTTTTTATTTCGTTTCATAAGTACTGCATGCACACGAATACACAGAGCTCTGCAGACAAATTTGGATATGCAATTCTTAACATTTGCTTTGAACATAGAGAGACAAGAAAACACAGTGCACTACCCAAAAAAATCCAAAATGCAACTCTTAGATATTACTTTTGAGAATACAGAGACAAGAAACACAACGCGCTCTACAAACTAATGTTCACACGCAATTCATAAACGTGCAGAGACATTTGCACTGGATGCTGGCTGTCTTTAAATTGCTACTGACAGAGACTTCATGAAGCCATTTCATGAGATTCGAGACGCGATGTTGCATTCTCCAGAGTTATGATATCTTTCACCTTTAAAAGCCAATGGGAGAGGCAGGCTACACTTCATGCCTATCGCCATTTTGGACGGATGATTTAATAACTCGGTCAGAATGCAGCGAGTTTAGAAAGCTAAAAATGCTGTCTCATGGACCCCCTACCACCAATCCAAACCCCTCCCGTCCACCCGCCTCCAAATATATGAAGTTATAAAAAACCAAAACCTTTCTCGCGGCGGGCGCTTTTTTCCCTCAACAACCTTTCTGCAGAGTCACATCCTAAAATCCTTCCTTCAAATCCTCCCTGTGTTTGGTTCGTCACAAGAGCTGATTGTTAATCTCTACACTTGGAGTGGATTCCAAATCTGGCCAACATCATTTGAAAAATGCTAAAGTCTACGTGTCCTCCGAAATAGCAGAACTGTACGTCACCTACCGCCCATCGTGGCACGATGCCCACATCGTGGACCCATCCTCGGTTTCTGCAGGGAGCAAGAGAGTGCCAGACTTCTCTGGCACTGGACGTGGGCTGTGGTTCAGGACAAAGGCCGTTGCCCTGACGAAGCATTTCCCCACGTCATAGGACTGGAATCAGCCAACCCATGATCGCCAAAGCGCCCACCGACATCCCCAATTTGTCATTCGGGTGGGCCCGGGTGAAGATATGTCCCCTTTTTGAGCGGTGACAGTGGGATTTGGTGCTAGCCCCTGTGGGTTTCACTGGATGGATGTTGAGGGGGCTTCAGGTGAAGTTGGGAGAGTGCTCAAACTGGGGGAGCGTTCGTGGTCATGAATCAAGAATGCCTCACCTGGGTATCCGCAGGGCCCCTGAAATCTTGAAAAAGTTTTCAAACCCCGTTATGGAAAACACCACCATTTAATTTTACCCCGCAAGGTGCAAAACTGTTCCAGACCTAAAGCTGCTCCCTTCCAGGATCCGGGAGTGGACGGCCTGAAAGTGGAGCGAACGTGGACAGTGGATGAATTCGTGGGGTTCGTTAGTTCATTGTCACTGTATCCTTCACTGCCTTCAGCACTGCCTAACACCTCCATACAAACTCAGCAAAGGCTGCAAGGGATATAACCGAGGTGAAAAAGGAGAGGAGCGTAAAATCAAGGTCACAATCCCCATCACTTTCTTCATGGGCATAAGCCACAGGCTGATGTCTTTCTGACTTTTCCCAAAACCGCCATGTTGTCATCACTGACGCAACGAATACCTGACGTCACCATTAACACCCCCAAGACAAGTGTCACCATTGGCTTAACAAGAACTGACCCCGTCATCTCCATAACAAGACATGAGTCATCTCCGATGACGGGATAAATGATATAATTACACCTGCTCAACGCTGTACCAACTGTTTTGGTTATAATTCTACCATTGACAAACAATGGCAGGTTTGGGGGATGGGGGTTTTTTGTGTTTTTTTTTGGGGGGGGTTGGTGTTTGTTTTTGTTTGGTTTTTTGGCTGTGTCAAATGTGAGCCATTCTCTCTTTGGCAGAGAGTATAACTGTGACCCTTTTTAGTCACAGCAAAACTTTTCTGTGTGAAATTCGGTCAGCTCTCCCTGGAGAGACTGCAGTAACCACTGCAGCGCCAGCTTTGTTTTCTAGTAGCTTTTGTTCTGTCTGCACATGTTTCAGTTTGGTGTTTATCCATTGATCAATGCCATTCATTTTTTTCCTTCCTTCTTTTTTTGGAGGGGAGATATATTTCTTTGCTTCAATGTTAAACATGATTTGCTCCGTCCTTATGCCAGGATGGCCTTATTTGTTGCTGGTGGTTCTTTAACAGCACCACATTTTGTTATTGCACACAGCAGATGTTTAATTCACAGTCTTGTGTGAAGGTTCAGTTACACGTCAGCAGAATTAGAAACTAAAAGACCGGTTTGTCAACACTGCTGCTCGCAGCAGATGACGTGAACAAACCAGTATGATGACGCGAATGCCTAGAGATGTGACTTGACGTGTATATCACAGGCCTGACGTCACTGGTGATGATGGAAGCAGTTCAATTAGTCCCTGGAAAGGGCGTGATGTTCATCAAGGACGACAGATTCAAACACTGTGGCTAATGATGATTTTAAAAAAATCAATCAGGAATTACTGTGCTCAGCTGAACGATTTATACAAGGGTTAGGATTTTGGATTGAGGAAAATGCAAACTGGCTTAGGTACAGGGCGGTATACTATTTTTCTAGTGAAGGTGTGTGTTGGGGGGTGGGGTGGTGTGTGGGGTGGGGGGTGAGGGGGTGGTGGTGGTGGTGGGGCGCGCCCTTGCACATTCATTTCCCTCTATTATTTTATTTATAATTTTAAGGTGTGGAGGGGTGTAGTGGGTAGAGTAGTTAGGTGGTAGTGGTGTGTGTATGGTTAGTTGTGTAGTGGGAGTTTGGTTGTTTGTTACCATGGGTAGGGTTATTATTTGTCTGCTCTTAGTTTCGGCAATTGGGGTTTTGTTTTTTGTTGGTTTCTCTTTTCTTTTTTATTTGTTTTCTTCTATATCTTACTACAGTATAAGTTATGCATTTTTTTGTTATGTTGTGATGTTCTTTAAGTAAGCTGTTATTTGTTTTGGTTATCGAGTAATTTATTAGTTATTTATTTTTTTAATTGGTTGGCGGGGGGGGGGGGGGGGGGTTAGATGGTTTTTTTTTTAAACGGTCTACGTGATTTTGTGAAAAATTATGTTTCCGTGGCACACTTGGCTACTTTCTTGGTGTGAAATTGTATTTTTAGTGTCGCGTGTTCGGGGCGCGTTCAACAGAAATTTGCTTTTTTTGTAATTGAAAGGGCTTTAAGTTACAGATTATAATACTTGTTGTTTGTATAGGACTTCCCAATCATAAACTTTACTATTTTTTCAAAATTTTGAAGCTTTTTTCAGATTAAAGTTCATGCTCCGAAACTTATTTCTTCCAAGACCCGGCCTTGAGTTCGGATAAAGTTTTTACTGAAATCTATCAACTGCCCATTAAAACCATAAGGATAAAAACATGTCCCCAAACCCCCTTGGTTTCAAAGGAAACTTGAGAACCTGCTATCTTAGAGTTTTTAAAGAATAATATTTGAGGAGCAAAGAAATTAGAGGCCATAAATTCCTAAAATAACGGCGAGGAAAAGGAATATTTTAAGTCTACTTTTCAACAACAAAATTCAGCTGTTGGACAATCTAATAAACATTCTTGTTTTTCCAAAACAAGTTAAATAAAAAAATTCTAAAAACTAAACAAATTATTAAATTTTTGTCAAATTTAAAATATTCGCAATTTCCATTTTCCATCATTAACTAAATTCTTTGCAGAGAAGGTATTCCTCAAAACTAATTACCCTTATAATCTTTTTGGTTACTTTTTGTCACCAAACAACGGGACGCGTGGTCCTTGTTGTTGGGGGGCAGGGGAAAACTCTTCAGTATTTTTAAAAGATTTTGCCTTCTAAATTTGTCTTTTTAAAGCACATTTTCCCCACGCCTTTGCAATTTGTCCTCTGGGAAAATTTTTCCCTTTTTTACCATTCTCTATTTTATTTTCCTTTCAAACCCTTGGCCCTTTGAAAAACACTGCCTTTTTTTCAACAATTATTCCCCTCTTTTTTTAGAAAAAATCACTTGCCCGTTTTTGCTTTGGTCTAGAGCCCAAAGTATTTTTAGTGTGTAAAACCCACGGGGATGGGCACAGGATGCTCTTTCGGCAGTTTTAAATTTTTCCTCGTGGGGCGTTTCTTTGGCTTAAAGATGTGATTCTTTGATTAATTTTGGGTTTCCGAGAATAATGACTGTGAAAAACTTTCCTGATGCCCTTTCTGCATGTTGACTTCAATGATTGGGATTTATTGTTTTCTTTTAGTTCTTTCATCGCGGGGCCCCGCCCGCGCATGAGTGATTTGAGAGAAACGTGTGTGTGTGGGGTTGGGGTGCCGCCCCCCCACGCGCGCACGCGTGTGTATGTTTTATGTGAAATGTGTGGGGGAGAGAGAGAGAAGAGAGAGAGAGGAGGGGAGAGAAAAGAGGAAGAGAGGAGAGAGAGAGAGAGAGGAGAGAGAGAGAGAAGGGGAGAAAAGAGAGAGAACCCTATTTTAATTTTTTCCCCCAAACCAACAAAAATTTTCCCCCCCGGTTTAGAAATAAAGTTTTCATTTTAATATTAGATATTTCCTAATTTTTTGGTTTTTTTATTTTTTAAACATTGAATTTTTTTTTTCTGCTTGTTTTTTGTTTGTGTGTCTTTTGGGGGGGGGGTTTTTTGGTTGTTTTTTTTGGGGGGTTTTGGGGGGGGGGGAAACCCGGGGGAAAGATGAAAGATTACAAAAAGGCTGACGTCCTGGGGGAAATGGCCTATTTTTTACTGGAAAAAAAACAACTAACATTTTGTCATTTTTTTCTTTTTTTTTTTCCTTTCTTTTTTTTTCTTTTTTTTTTGTGTCCGAATGGGGGTTTTATATTTTGAAAGGATTTGCAGGGTTTAAATTTTGGGTTTTTTGGGTTTGGTTTTTGTTTTTTGTTTTTTTTTTTTTTTCATGGTGTTAATTTTAAACCCTCGGGTGAATGTCACTAGTTGCGGGACATTAAAACCCGGTGGCATTGCCGATTTTAGGGCCCTTTTGGGGGGGTCGGGGGGACAATCACCCCCCACTTGAAAAAAAAGTCGAATAAAACAGCATGTCCGCGCAAAAGGTTTGTTTTTTAAATTAAAATGTTTAAATTACTTTTAAATCGATAGATTGGGTTTGTTTAAAAACTGACTTTTTGACAAAATTGAGGGGTTTACGTGGGGGCTTATACTTCCCAAAAAAAAAAAACCCAAAGTGTTTACATAAAAACACCCCCTTTACACAAAAAACCCAAATACCAGTTAACAAGTTGAAACGCATGCACACGCACACACCCCACAAACACCACACCCACACCACAAAAAAACACACACACACCACCCACACACACCGGTTTTTACACTTTTGGGAAAGGGGGTGGGGTTTCGGCTGTTGAAGGGACAAATTTAGATGAAAAAAGGAGGAAAAAATGTTAGTTTTTTGGGAAAAGGAAAGTTTAGGGGCTGGGTTTTAAAAGTGTTAAAAATTTTTCTTTTTGCGGAAAGGGGAAAGGGAGGTTCCCTTTCAAATCATCCCGGAAACCCGAAACAGAGAAAAAAGCGACGCCCATTGGGGGAAATTTAATCTTGGTAATTTGTAAGCACAGGGTAAGTGCAGCAGAGCGGAGGGGAAATAGAAGGAGTGTTTTAAAGTGAAGACATCAAAGAGGTAGGAGGGAACTTTTTTGTGGAGACATTTGCAACAGAGGTACTGATCTTAAAAGCTTCCTCTCTGTGGGAAAAGGGGAAACCAATTGGGGAGATTGCAAAAAAAGGAGTTTATGTGCTCAAAATTTTTTTTCTTTCTGAGAAAATATCGAGCTGAAAAATTTTGTATCCCCTTTAAGGGAGTGGAATTTATGTGCGGAAAACCGCCAAAGAGAATTTTCAATAGTCCAGACGTGAAAAAAATTAGGAAAAGCCACTATGGGGGTTGGGTTTAGTGGACCCGATACTTTTAATTGCACTAAACGCCCCAAAATTTATAGTACCATGACAGGAAGATCGTGGGTAAATTTTTTGATTGAGAGTGTGTTTTTCGATAACGATCCCCAAAATACTCCAAAAGGGATGGATAGAGGGGCTTGAGATTGCCCGAATTCTATTGAAGTTTTGGGATGGGAGAGAGTTTTTTTTTGGTCCCCCCCCAAAAACCCAAAAGGCTTTTTGGTTGTAAATTGTTTGTGTCTTTAAGTTTTGGCCCAAAATAGAGAGTGGGAAAAAAAAAGGGCCCCGGAAAGGATCCCTGTGGACTCCACTTCCAGTTTTTGCAGGTGATGATTAAAATTTTTTTACGGTAACTGTGAGAATCGGCCTGAAAGTATGAACCAAAACCCGGGGAGGCTTTTGCCTGTTTTTAAAAACCCATGTTTTGGAACGGGACAGAAGAAAAATTTGGGCTAAAGTCAAAGGCTGCAAATAAACGCGGAAAAGGGGAGGGAAAGGGGGATTTTTCCCCAAAACCCGAAGCTTTGGGAAAAAAAGGGTTTGGGGGGGGGTTTTAAAGGGGTTGGAAAAGGTGGAAATTTAAATGAAGGGGGTTCGCGGGAGGCAGACGGGGATGGGGGAGACGACATTGGGAAAGAAAAGTGGTTGTTTTAGTTGTTTCGGGACAACTTTTTTTTAAGGATTTTTGAAAAAAAAAAGTTTGGGTTTTAAAAAAGGGTTTTGAAATTTTTTTTAGAAGGGTTTGGGTCAATTGGACTTTTTGAGTAGAGGAAAAAAATATTTTCAGTTTTTGAGATGTATGGAAGAAAAACCCAAAAAATTTAGATGAAATTTTACTATTTTTTTTTATAATGGTACAAGTTTGTGAATGCCCCTGAGTTTAGAAGAAAAAGCAAAGGGACAAAAGGTCGAGATCGCAAATTTTTTGTCATTTTTTCAGGGTTTGGGAAAAGGTGGGCAAAGGGAAAATAGTTGGGTAGTTAGAGGGGACGGGTGGAAATAGGGTAAAAGGAAAAAAGGGGGGAGGGAAGGGGAAAGGGGGAAAAAGGGTGCGGTAAGGTAGAGGATGACATGGTGGAGGATACGGAAGGATAGAGGAGAACAGGGTTGAAGGTAGGGTAGAGTAGAGGACGGCAGGGTGAAGGGTAGGGTAAGTTAGGGTAAAGGACGACAGGGTGGAGGGTAGGGTAGAGGACGACAGGGTGGAGGGTGGGGTAGAGGATGACAGGGTGGGCTAGAGAAAGCTAGTCCTCTGCCTTCTATTCACGACCACTCTGAACTTCCTTCTATAGTTTCTGCATTCTTCTCTGACAAAGTCCGCAACATTCGTTCCAGTTTGGATCAGACTCCTTTCCAGCCTGTAACTTCTGATCCCCAATTCTCTGGCACTCATCTCCTTTCCTTTCATCCCACAAGCGAGGAAGAAATCGAGATAATTCTGAAAGGAATGACTATAAAATCATGTGATCTTGACCCCATACCTGCTTCTCTTTCCGCACAGTGCATGCCACAACTTATTCCCACTATCACGAAAATAGTAAACTTATCTCTTGTCGCTGGACATATTCATTCAGCTCTAAAACTCTTATAGTCACACCTCTACTCAAATAGCATGACCTTGACCACAACATTGTGTAGAATTATAGATCTGTTTCCAATCTATCTTTTATCTCTAAAGTCCTTGAAAAAGTAGTTATAAAACAGCTCAACCACCACCTTCTCTCCAACAGTCTCCTACCTGCGTTTCAGTCTGCCTATCGTGTCAACCACAGCACTGAAACTACCCTTGTCCACACCTTAAACACACTTCTACTCGCTTCTGACTCCGGAAAATCTCACTTCTTACTCTAATCCTTCGGATGAGACTATAAACCGAGGCCCCGTGTGCGAACACACGCAGAACATCTTTCGCACACGTTAAATCCTGTTCCGCTTTTCGAAAGAGTAGGCCATTGTGTGCCGGATGGCAAAATTTACAAAACCGCATACACACAGGGACTGGATGTAAAAAAAAAGCACATGAGTGTTTGTTCCATTATCCTCGCTTTAAAAAAAATATGAGCGCTTTGATTTGTTGCTTTACAAGATTCAGCGCTATATAAATTCCATACATTATTATGATTATTATTATTACTCGACTTATCTGCAGCCTTTGACACTATCGACCACTCTATTCTTCTCTCCCTTCTTCAAAAAACATTTGGTGTTACGAGTACAGCCCTTATCTGGTTTAGTTCATACTTTACTGACCGATTCCAGACAGTCACAGTAAACAAGATTCAGTCAGTACCTGCCAGATTGGAATGGGGAGTTCCACAGGGATCTACTCTGGGCCCTGTTCTTTTCACCCTCTACACTGCTCCACTGTCACATATAAGTAAACGCCATCAGATCAATCATCATTTTTATGCAGATGACTCTCAGATTGTAAGCAGAGACACTCCTGAAAATCTGCCTTCTCTCTTTACAAATATGGCCCACTGCTTTCAAGATATCCAAAACTGGATGATACAGAACAAATTACAGCTAAATGCAGATAAAACGGAAACCATGCATGTAGGGACCAAACACTCACTCTCTTCCATTACAACAGCTTCAATACAACTTGACAATGCATCAGTCCCTCAATCGACTGCTGTGAAGTACCTATGGGTTATTATTGACAACGCACTCTCTATGCAAAAAGTAATCACCCAGACCTGCCAGTCCTGCTACTATCAATTACGGCATATTAGTACAATTCGAAAGTACCTGTCCACAGATGCAACATCCAAACTTGCAACGTCTCTCATTCTTTCACGTCTGGACTATTGCAATTCTCTATTGGCTGGTCTGCCAGCATCATCAATCTAATCTCTTCAACGTATACAAAACTCGATTAATCCTCAGAAAGAAAAAAATCTGAGCATATTATCCCTCTCTTGCAATCGCTCCACTGGCTACCTGTGCCACAGAGAGTAAACTATATGATCAGTGACCTCTTTTACAAATGTCTCCACAAAACAGCACCCGCCTACCTTTGTGAATGTCTTCACTTGTACACTCCTTCTCGTTCTCTCCGCTCTGCTGCAGATACCTTGTCCTTACGAATACCTAGATTCAACAAATTCACCATCGGCTGTCGCTCTTTCTCTATTTCTGGTCCATCGATATGGAATGACCTCCCTCTCTCTCTCCCCGCCTTCTTATGACCCTTTTAATTCAGTCTCAAGACATTTATTTCAAACCTAAGATTTTCCTCTCCTGCTTCATCTGATAGCTTCTCCCTGCCTTCAACAGCCAAGATTCGATTGCCCTGCCAGGTTTGTGACCTGTGTGTGTGGTGTGTGTGTGTGTGCGTGTGCGTGTGTGCGTGCGTGTCGTGCGTGCGTGTGTGTGTGCGTGTGTGTGCGTGCGAGCGTGTGTGCACATTTGGACTTGATGGAACTGTTCATTGTTACTGGTTGTGTGACTGTGTTAGAATGAGCTGAGTGAAAGCGCTTTGATTTGTCTCTGCAAGATATAGCACTATATAATTTCCATTTATTATTATTATTTTTTTTTTTATTAGAGGAGGAGGAGGAAATGATGGAGGGTACAGGAGAGGGTGGGTAGGGTAGAGGAGGACAGGATGGAGGGCGGGGTAGGGTAGAGGTGGACAGAGTGGAGAGTGAAGCAGAGGAGAACAGGGTTGATGGTAGGGCAAAGGAGGAGAGGTTGGTGTAGGGTAGAGGAGGACAGGGTGGGGTAGTGTAGACAAAACGACAGGGTGGAGGATGGGGTAGAGAGGACAGGGTAGAGGGGATCGTATGGTAAAGGAAGACAGGGTGGAGGTGGGGTAGAGGAGGACAGGGTATAATGTGAAGTAGAGTAGAGGAGGACATGTTGGTGGATAGGGTAAGGTAGAGGAGGACAGGGTGGAAGGTAGTGTAGGGTAGAGGAGGCAGGGTGGAGGGTAGGGTAGGGTAGGGCAGAGGAGGAGAGAATGGAGGATAGGTAGACGAGGAGAGGGTGGATGGCGGGGCAGAAACGGACAGGGTGGAGGTTAGGGAATATAAAGACAGGGTGGAGGGTGAGGAAGATGAGGACAGGGTGCGGCAGAGGAGGGGAGAGAAAAGGGTAAAGGATGATACAGTGAAGGGTGGGATAGAGAAGGTTAGGGTGTAGTAAAAAAGGACAAGGTGGAGGGTAGGGTAGAGGAGGAGAGGGTGATGTTTGGTAGAGGAGGACAGGGTGGAGGTTGGGTAGGGTAGAGGAGGACATGTTTGAAGGTAGGGTGGGGTAGAGGATTACAAGGTGGAGTGTGGGATAGAGCAGGACAGTGTGGAGGTTAGGGTAGAGAAGGACAGGTTGGTGGGTAGGGTATGGTACAGGAGGACAGGAAGGTAGGGTAGGTTAGAGGAGAACAAAGTAGAGGATAGGGTAGAGGAGGACAGGGTGGAGGCTTGGGGTAGGATAGAGAAGGACAGGGTGGAAGGGAGTGTAGGGTAGAGGAAGACAGCGTTGAGGGTGGGGTAGAGAGGAAAGGGTGGAGGATAAGGCAGTGCAGAGGATGAAAGGGTGGAGGGTAGGGTGTGGTAGAGAACGACAGGGTAGAAGGTAGGGTGTGGTAGAGAAGAACAGGGTTAAGGGTTTGGTAGAGACCGACAGGATCGAGCGTAAAGTAGAGTAGGACTTGGTGGAGGGTATGGTAGGGCAGAGGAGGACAGGGTTGAGGGTGGGCTAGAGGAGGACAGGGTGTACGGTGGGGTAAGGTAGAAGAGGACATGGTGGAAGGTAGGGTGGGGTAGAGGAGGACAGGGTGGGGGTGTGGGGTATAGAATGACAGGGTGGAGAGTAAGATAGAGTAGGATAGGGTGGAGGGTAGGATAGATGAGGGCGAGGTGGAGGGTTTGGTTGCATAGGATAGGACAGGGTGGAGTTTGGTGTAGAGGAGGATAGGATAGAGGGTAAGGTAGAGTAATGGAGGACAAAGCGGTGGATAGGGTAAGATAGAAAAACGACAGGGTTGAGAGTAGGGTAGGATCGAGGACGATCGGGTGGAAGGTAGGGTGGCGTAGAGGAGGACAGGATGGAGGGTGGGGTAAAGGACAACAGGGTGAAGGGTATGGTAGAATGAGCAAGGTGGATGGTAGGGTAGGGTAGATGATGACAGGGTGGAGGGCGGGGTATGGTAGAGGAGGACAGTGTGCAGGGTGGGGTAGGGTAGAGGATGACAGGGATGAAGGTAGGGTGGGTTAGAGGAGGACAGGATGGTGTGTGGGTAGAGGACGACAGGGTGGAGGGTAGGGTAAAGGACGACAGGGTGGAGGGTAGGGAAAGGTGGAGGACGACAGGGTGGAGGGTAGGGTAAAAGACGAGAGGGTAGAGGGTACTTTAGGGTAGAGGAAGACAGGGTGGATTGGAGGATATGGTAGAGGAGAACAGGGTTGAGGTTGGGATAGACGACAGGGTGGGGTATAGGAGGGAAGGGGGGAGGGGAGGGTAAAGGAGGACAGGGTGGTGGTGTGTAGAGGAGAACAGGGTGGAGAGTATGGTAGAGGAGGACAGGGTCGAGGGTAGGGTGGAGGAGGAAAGGGTGGGGTATGGTAGAGATGTACAGGGTGGAGGATAGGGAGGGGTAGAGTAGGACAGGGTGGAAAGGTAGGGTAGGGTAGAGGACGGCAGAGCGGAGGGAAGGGTAGAGGTGGACAGGGTGGAGGGTGGGGTAGAGGAGGATAGGGTAGAGGGTAGGCTAGAGAATGACAGGATGGATGGTAGGGGAGGATAGAGGAGGACAGGGTGGACTGTATGGTAGGGTAGAGGACGACAGGGTGGAGGTTGGGGTAGAAGAGGACAGCGTGGGGGTAGGGTAGAGGAAGTTAGTGGGTAGGATGCGATAGAGGATAACAGGTGGAGGGTGGAATAGAGGAGGACATGGATGAGGGCTGGGTAGAGGATGACAGGTGGAGGATGAGGTAAAGGAGGACATGTGGGGGGTAGGGTAGAGGTGGACAGGTTGGGGTTAGGGTAGAGGACAGAGTGGCCGCTTGGGTAGGGTAGAGGAGGACAGGGTGGAGAGGGTAGGGTAGATGAAGACAGGGTTTATGGTTGGGAAGATGAGGACAGGATGGACAATGAAAATGATAAATGACAAATTCTTTTATTTCGAGGATAATGAATAAGCACCCATGTGCTTTTTTTTACATCCAGTTCCCGCCCTTAGGGATATATATGATAAAGTAAAATAAAACCCATATCAGTACACTCACACGGTATACGGGGAAAAATATCTACACAAAAGCTCCCACAAAAATCACCAAAGAGAGAGAGAGAGAGAGAGAGAGAGAGAGAGAGGAGAGAGAGAGAGAGAGAGAGAGAGAGAGAGAGAGAGAGAGGAGAGAGAGAGAGAGAGAGAAAGCAACAACAAGTAAGAAAGAAAGCAAAACAGAAAACACAGAAACAACCGGAAAAAATAGCACAAAAACCCAAGATCAAAACAATAGTGACAACAACAACAAGGGGAAAGGGACAACCAAATAATCCCCCATCAACTTCCCCTCCCCCAACCAAAACCGAGGCAGAACCAAACAAAGCAAATCCTCCATACTATAAAGGATAACAAACCCCCTAAATAGTATCATTTTGACTAACAGAAAGAAACGTCAACAAATTCATTGTGCTTTTATGGGAAGCAACAGCAATAGTAAACTACACAAAACAAATATTGTATAAGAAGACTTAGGAGATTATGCACAAGCAATTTGCATCCCTATCCACACGTACACGTACACACACACGTACACACACACACACAACACACAACACACACACACACCTTCAGAATTGGCGGAAACATTCAAAAGTGCTAGTATACAGCCATTTGCTGTCAAGTTTTCGTTGAAATAAATTATTCAAAGAACATTTGTTAAAACTAAAAAATTTACATTAGGCTACTATCCCTTATTCTATTCAAAGCTTTATACAGAAATATTGCTAGATTTTTAAATGTTTCCTCATTTTCAGATGACATAAGTTGAGCTAGCCTGACCAATGAGGGGTACTTCCAATAAGTTTGCAGAATCAATTCTTTTCTCAGGTCTCCAAGAACTGGACATTCCAAAACAACATGAATTTCATCTTGTGTTGCCAATCTACACAAATTGCAAATAAAATTATCATTTTCATCTTTTGCATATCATTTTAAATGTACAGCAATATCTGATACACTACATCTAAATTTTGACAATGCATGTTTAACATATTTATTCATTTCTATTTACGTATACTGTTCAATACACAGTGACGTTTTAAATGTTCTGTATAGAAAAAATCGATCATTGTTTTGAAATGGGCGTACCACACCTGCCATCTCAATCGGCAACTCTCTGTTTAAATGATTTTATAAAAGCTTTTACATTTTGAACTCCTTGATTGTCCCAAACAAATCCAAATCCAAATCGACACAAACATAAACGTACTTTAGATGCCCAAGTATGCTTGGCTTTACAATCCAGTATGTATAACATTTTATAAGCTTTGGATGGCAGACACTCATCCTCCATACGAGTTATCTTAAGCCAATAGCTTATGCATTTTACCATAGAATTACAAACAATCAATACATTCCCAGTTCTCCATAGATCATGTCATTTGGAGTGCGACAGTTTACACCAAGGAATCTCTTTAATGCGAATAAATGTAATTTTTCTATTGGTACAATGTTTTCCATTCCCCAGATCTCTGCTCCGTATTGTACAATGGGTTGTACCTGAGTATCAAAGAGTTTTGTACAGACTTTTACAAAATCATTTTCAAACTTGTACAAAATACATAGAATACTCAAAACAGCTTTTTTAGCCCTTGAAGCTAAATCCTGACACATGTAATTAAAGCTAAGTTTAGTTGTCATATTGACTCCAAGATATTTGTATGAGTTTACAACAGTGATTTGTGTTAACCATATAGCATTTTTCATGAGCTGCCAAAAATCCTCCTTTTCGAAAAACAGTTAGGTTATATCAATTGGTTGAGATGAGCAATGACATTGAAATGACAAATTCTTTTATTTCGAGGATAATGAATAAGCACCCATGTGCTTTTTTACATCCAGTTCCCGCCCTTAAGGATATATATGATAAAATAAAATAAAGCCATAGCAAAACACTTACACAGGTACGGGGGGAAAATCTACACAAAAGGCCCACAAAAATCACTGAAGAGAGAAAAAGAAGACAACAAGTAAGAAAGAAAGCAAAACAGAAAACACAGAACAACCGAAAAAATAGCAAGAAACCCAAGAGCATAAAAAAGGGACAACAACAACAGGGGAGAGGGACACCAATAGTTCCCCCTCAACCCCACAACCCAACCAACAACCAACAACCAAACAAAACAAACCATACAAAGGGCAAACCCCATAAATTTAAAGGAAACAAACTCACAAAAGTCTTTTTGCAAGCAACACAATAGCCAACTACAACAAAACATACAATTTATAAGAAGACTTAGGAGATAAAGACAATGCAAATTTCCTTTCCACTTCACGTACAAATACAACAGCCCCCAAGTGGGCATTCAATAATCTAGTCCGCCACCCATTACGGATAATTTTTCAAAGAATAAATAAAAATTTACATAAGCCTACTATCCCTAATCTTCACAGCTTATAAAAATATTGCTACATAAATTCTCCCCAAACATAATTGACACGAAGAGGAAATAAGCAGAACAATAGTTAGCAAAAGTGACATCAAAAAACAGAGCATAGTGGAATACACAGCAAACAAACCATTCAATGAAATGAGCAACGAACAACTCTAAATTGACAAGCATTTAACAATATACAAGAAGTCAATCAAGGACGAAAGTCTGGAAAAAATCGCACTGTTTGAAGTGGGCGTACGATCTCTACGCAACTCCTGTTTACAAGATTTATAGTTCATTTGATCTGATTGTCCAAACAAATCCAAATCAATCACACAAACAAAAGTATTTGAGCCCAAGTAATCTACAAATAACAACATTTATAAGTTGGATGCAGAACACCCATACGAAAGCATAGCTATCTTTAGCATGTTACAAACAATGTACATTCGTTCCAAACATTTCATTGGAGTGATTACACAACTCTATGCGAATAAATGTAATTTTTCAGGAAATTATTCCACAATGTTGCTCGATAAATGTTGTACCTGAGTATCAAGATTTAGCAGCTTTTCAGATATTTTCAAACTTTTAAAAAATAGATCAAACAGCGTTGCTTGCAGAATCTGCCTGTTTAAAGCCTTGTTGTATGATATATCTTATGAAATTTTTGTACAATATTATATAAAAATTCATTGAAAATTTATATTATAATATTTTAATGAATCTCGCCTATACGTGTACCTTTGCTTTGAAATACATTCTATACAACTTTTAAATAACTTACAAAAAAAAAAACACCAGTTTCCATGTTTATATTTTGTCGTTAATAATTGAGGCCACCCATATGTGTTCTTTGAAATTGAATTTTGAACCTGCTTTCTACAAAACAATGAAACCAGTATACTTTTCGAATTAAAGCCTGTTGAAAGATAACTTCTCCCGTAATTTTTGAATTCTTCCCATTTTGAGTTGCTGTTTTAAATAACAGAGCATATCTTTTCCAATTTAACATGTAAAATTTAAATCTCTCTATATTACTTAGTTCGTTAACACTCTACCTTTACTTTACAATGGCAACAAAACAGATTTGTCCCAACATTCTGATAGACCCCCTTTCAAACTCTACTGAACATCGCCTGATTTTTACATTCAACATTTCTGCAATAATTTGATATGGACCTGCCGCTTTTTTACTCTTAAGCTTTCTAATGGCAGTACTGATTTCTTCCTTTGAGATAGGACGATTTAAAGCATGATTTATATCTGTGAGATCTGTGATATCACTATCTCTTTTACCAAATTCTTGACCTAAGGTCTGATTTGCATTTCTTTGATCAGAACAACCTGACATTTCTACACTACTGACATCTTTTTCAAGAATACTTTTAAAATGAATTAACCAGTTCTGAAGTGATATGTCATTTTTGGTTGAATTTGCTTCCCGGACAGTTTATGGACAGTTTGCCAGAAGTCTTTCTGATTGTTAGAAGATTCTATCAACTTGTGCAGTAGTCTGTTGTTAAACAATCTTTTCTTTTCGAACAATAAATCCATATATTATCTTCTGGCTTGGCAGAAAATGTACTGATCATCTTTATCTTTAGTTTTAAGGAATTTTCTTAAACGTTTGCGAACATGTGTTCTTCCATCTTTACAGTCTTGATCAAACCATTCCCTTCCCTTTTTTTACAATCTACATAGATTTTACATTTCATGCACTCTGCTTGTTTCCTCAGAATATTGTTAAACATCTCTAGAGCTGCATCTACATCACTTTCGATTAGCTGAGCTGCTTCTTTAAACTGTTGTTGAGTTTCAAAACTGTTGATATTAGCAATAAAAGTTTCAGTCTGTTCTGATTTCCAATCAAACTTTTCAATTAATAAATCTTTGCATTTTTCTGAGTATGTACACAACAAGGAAGAAGCCATTTCATAACAGAATTCTAGTGGAAAATGATCTGATTCTATTCTCCCCTGTAAACACAATGTACACTTGTTTTGAATCAAATTATAAAAGTCTGTCAATATCATGTAATAATCCACCACACTGTTACCAGTTTCAGACACATATCAAGGGGTGCTTGCCAGAAGGTACTATTGCTTGTGCAGCTTGTTCTGAGAAAACTGCATTTAAAATATTGTGATCTATGAAACTGATAGTTATCAAGATGACATGATTCTGTTATTCCTAAAATAATTACGCTTTTTATGTTGCAATTTAGGGAGATAAAAATTTAGTGGTTGGCATTAGCCGTTTATTTATAAAATAAAATAGTTTATGATGGTGTTAGGTAGACCTCACTGGCAGTTTTCTCCAAACCCTTTCCTTCCTCTTATCATGTGGCAGAAAGAAAACATTAGCCAATATACAGACCCCTCTGGCTGATGGTGTCCAGTGTTTCATTGCCAGGCAGGCCACCCCCCCCCCCCCCCCCCCCACTAGCTGACGGCTAAGGTAAACAAACAGCTGGTCTGTTTCTGCTATCCAAACTCAGACTGGACTGGCGATGGAATGTGATGAGAAACAGACAGCAGACAACCAGACTCTGTTTATGTTAGGAAAGGCCTAGCGCCTAGTGGTGGGAAGAGTGTTAGGCATGCAGCTGCATTTCATAGGTACTATAAAGACAAGTTTCAACATTTTGCATACACTTGTACTCTCTCTCTCTCTCTCTCTCTCTCTCTCTCTCTCTCTCTCTCTCTCTCTCTCTCTCTCTCTCTCTCTCTCTCTCTCTTTCTCTCTCTCCCTCCTCCCCCCTGTCTCTCTGTATCACACACAAGTCAAGTTAAAGCAAAACACACTTTAATAATCTAATGGAAGACAATTACAATACTGAGAGGCACATTGATACGAATCACAAACTCAAAAAGGCACAAGAAAGCTACATTTCATATTTCTTTATCTTTTCACCATAACTTCAAATAAAAATATCACACACACAACACACACACACACACAACACACCACACACACACACACACACACACAGAGCACATGAGTGCTTATTCCATTATCCTCAGAATAAAAAATACACAAACACACACACACACACACACCACACACGCATGTACATAGCACTAATGCATGCACATGCTCTCTCTCTCACATGCAGCATGCCACTCATGCCTGTGCACCGTTGCTGCTCACAACACACACACTTGCATGGCACCATGCTGTGCACATGCACTCTCGTCTCCACTCTCCCTCTCTCACACACACACACAATGTAGGGAATACAGTTATGAAGACCGTTGACTATAAAAACATATAACTTATTATTTAGCACATCACTACGCGTGCAACACGCCGCACCACACACACACACACACTCACGCACGCACAAATAATGATTACAAGGACCATGACTAGAAAATGCATATAAATTCAATGTAAAAATAAGACATATTTCATAGCTGCCATTGTGCACAGCACCCCTTCCACACACACCACACACCACACAACGCGCACGCATGCACCATACACGCACTAGGCACCTACCCACGGCACATACAACACCACACAAACGTGCGTGCACACGATAATGCATACCAGATGTAGACTTTGTAGACATATCATAGGTTACACATAATTATACATGCGTGTGCGTACGTGTGTGTGTCGTGAGTGTGTGTGTATGTGTGTGTGATGTGTGTGTGTGGGGCGTGTTGTGTGTGTGTGTGTGTGTGTGTGCATTGCGCATGTGCCGTAAATAATTATAAAAAAATGTGTAGCATGAATATGCAAGAAAGAATGCAGTGGCTAAGACATGGGGAAGGGGATATGTGTAATTATATTATATATATATATATATATATATATATATATATATATATATATAATATATATATATATATATATATATATATATATATAAATATTACTCACCAATGGATGGCCAAACTGTATAACGGATTTTACTCCAGAGGCATAATCTACCCTCAAAGTGTCACTCTAGCTTCACTGCCACTGTCTACATATTCTGAAGAAAACCTCAATAATCACTGTACTGTCCACTGTCACCACTGTTGTAGTGTTCCATAGAAATATCCACTGGACATTGTCTATCATCTATACTGTCATGTAATAATGGTCACTGGAAGATGTTCACTGACTCAGTGTCTTTAATCCAACATAAATAATTATTTCAGTGTCCCTGTGGCGGTATTCCTGTGCAATGTTATGGACATCGTTCTCATAATGACAAATACCCATTGTAATATTATGGGAACAGTGATTATGATTTATGTTAGTTTTCCTGAAGCTGAGTAAGAAAACCACTCTTTGAAAAAAACCCAAACCCTCTCAGTTTTAAACCTTCTCTCTGTCTCTGTGTGATAGTTGGTGAAGAAAACACAGGGGTCAGTGTGGGTGGCTCAGTCAGTTTGTGTCACTGCCTGTGTCATTGGCATCAGGTTCTGGCAGTTTGTCACTGACTGAGGTAGGGGATGGAAGGTGTTGGTAGAAACCATGATGTGCCTTTGAGACGACACTGGACGCACGCAGTGACAAAAGATCCCGCTTTTTGGCATCTGCTATGGTCTGTCTGTTGTCATTCAACCTCAGGACCACTATGGGTAGCTCTTGATAAGCCAACCACAGTTTCACAATACAAATGCCATCATTCTCCAAGTTTGTTTTGAAGTGCATGATGTTATCAATGCTCTTGGATACCTGGATGCAACATATCTCCAGCCACTTGCCTCTGCGTCCATCTGTATCCATCTTTTTGTTGTGGATGTAAGATGTCACATCAAACAATGAAGTGAAAGCTCGCATTGCAACAGCAACATCTGCTCTAGCCAGACTCAAGAGGAGCATCAGAAGCAAAAACATCATCTTCTGCACCAAATATCACTTTTACAAATCCCTCGTGATATCTATCCTCCTATATGGCTGTGAATCACAGACTCTGTCAGCAGAGCTCGAGAGAAGAATCCAAGCATTCGAGAACTAGTGCCATAGAAGAATATCATACAAAGAACACAAGACCAACAACTATGTGAAAGAAGAAATCAAAAAGCGTGTGGGTCCCCAAGAACCTCTGCTCTCCACCATAAAGAGGAGAGAACTGATGTGGTTTGGTCACACCAAAAGACACACACCTTAGCAAAAAACCATCCTGAGGAACAGTTGAAGGCAAGCGAAGAGAGGCTGCCAAAAGAAATCACATAAAAAATTGGGGTTGGACAACATCAAAAGAATGGACCGCCCAACCCCTGCACACCTTCTACTAGCCACACAGGATCAAAAAGCATGGAAAAGATCTCTGGTGCTCTTCTCTCATGTCCCCCCTACGTCATTTGAGACATGAGACTAGTGAGTGAGTAGACTGGGGCAAGTTTCTTGAAATTGTAGAATGGGTTGTGATTGATAGGCACAACAATATAACGTTTGCCACTCTGGCCAATCTGGAAACAATGTCCCACTCAGAAGGAATGTAGATGGGTGTGCTTTTCTTTGCACTTGAATTGCAGCGTGCATCATTCCAGTCACCTCCATCTTGAGTGTGACCATGCTCAAGAAATTTGGAGTTATGGTCTGGATATTTGGGAGGGTTTTTGACTGCACAGAGGAGAGTGTTAAATTTTGTTTCCGATTTTGGACCACCACAGCAATCTTAGTAGATGATGACATGTTGACATGGGCTGAGGGGGAAATAGGACTTGTAACGGCAGCTGGCAATCTGACCACGAATCCCTCTCTTTCCGTCTGTTCCCATCCCACCACACAAGAAGAACAGCTACACAAACAAACAGTAGAATAAGCAGAAGAAACTGCCCACAACAACATGTATCAAAATCGATGCCCTCTGCCTCCCACATTCCACACACACACCATAAGCTCACACATCATGCATACACACATAGGACACCACACAACACACCCTCTCCCTCAATACACACGCATGGCTTGCACGCATCACACAACGCCATACAGAGACACACACAAAGACACACACACACATATGAAAAATACAGACACACACACATGCCTATGAAAAACACAGACAGACAGAACACACCACACAACTCTACATATGAAAAACAAGACACAGCCACAACACACACAACATGACGCCCCGCAACATATGAAAACAAAGACAGACAGGACCCCGCGCACCCACCCCCCCCCCCCCCCCCACCCACCATCTAAACATCAAGACAGAACCAACAGGACACACACTGCACATATGAAAAAACCAGAACACACACACACAACACCAAATGTATGAAAAGCACAGACACAGACAAACAGGGAATATGAAAAACTCATACACGTACACACACACAGCCTAACAAAACAGAAAAACATAGACAGACGACACACAGACAATCGCATGTCGCAGGGCACGCATGTTTATAGACGCTCTTGATGCTCTTAACACACAGGATGGAAGCATGCCCTCTCAAAACGATAATATGGCAACTAATTTTGCACATGTAAATGTACACAAATGTGTGTATGCCAACCAGAGAGGGGGTGAAAAAGAGTATGTAAGCCTATTGATATGAATCAACATCTATAGAAGTGCTAGTAATAAACCAAAACCTCAAAAGAGAATAAAATCCAAACTTACCCCTTTTTGTGGCACAAAGTTGATGCTTTTGGAATCTTTTTCCAATGTTCCCGAAGGAAAGCCGGAATGAAAATGGCAGTTTGTTCCTGGGCCAGTCTCAGAAACGGGATGTTTTGATTAAAGTGGTGTAAGCTATTTAGTTATACTCCAACGTATTCCTTTCCACGGCCTCCCGATAGATGTTTAAAACCATCTCAACGATGGTAATAAACAAACCAGCTAAACAATTCATGATGGTCATAAAAAAAACCCAGCTATCCTGCCTTTAAGGGGTCTAGGAACCAATCAAACGTTTTGAGGCGGGCAGCGTGGCCACCTGCAATGCTTTCTCAACTGCTAGTATTTGGTAATACTCTTTGGCCTGATCCTCAGTTGGTTGCCTGTGACCTTCAAGCACAGTCGGAAACCTGCTAGCCTTCATTAGCGCCTTTGCTAGATATCACTTAGGCCTTTTTTTCCAGGACACGTTTGAATTCTGATCATTTAAAGCGGATAATTAATCAACATATGGAAAAATTTCTACTTTTATAATAAAGCAGGGCTCGGTTTCGCGTCGTCATATCTATCATATCTATCTGTCCTGTAGTCTGACGACTGTGGGGGGCCCAAACCCTCAAAGACCCAACAACCAGTTCCCTTCATCTCTCCTCTTGTTCTTGCCTTTCTCAGGGTTTTGTTGAGTTCTAGGCTGTCCATTTGCTTATGTTATCCTCCAGCTCTTTTTGGTTCTGCCTCTTCTTCTTCTCCTTGGCAGTGCTTGTAATATTGTCTTTACAAGTCCTTTGGAGCGTGTGACATGCCATACCATGTAAGTTTACGCTTTTTCACAATCATTTGAAGGTTTCATAGGATCCAATGGTTTGATGATTCTGTTATGCACGCTTTTGTTGCTTATGGGGTCTTTGTAGGAGATGCCAAGGAGTCTCCAAAAGCATCTCATCTCCACGCTTGTACTCTCTCTCCCAAATCTTGCAGTCAGATCCATGATTTACAGGCATACAGAAATTGGATATGCAAGGAGCGCATAACTCTGATCTTGGAGATATGTGCAATATTTTTATCTTCCCGTGGTCGTTTAGGTTTTGACAGGTGATGTTTTGTCTCGTGCAGTCCTGCATACTACTTCGGCTTGATCCCTGGTAGTCAGATACAATGGCGCCAGGTACTTGAAGCTTTGAACTGTTTCCAGTTTTGCGTCATTAACCCTGCTATCAGTGCTAATGCCGTTTGGTGTTATTAGTTCCATCAGTTTGGTCTTACTCTGCACTGAATTTCCATTGTTTGTAGTTTTGGAGGCCTTATTCAGGTGTTCTGTTAGGCTGGCAAGCTCTTTTTCTGATCTGCGATCCATCATGCATCTGCGAAGCGGAGGTTTGTGATCGTTCTGCCACCAATGTGACTGATCCTTCAAGATTGTTTCCAGTTGCATCAGCATGATTCTTTCAGAGAGTGGAAAAGAAAAGGTGGAAAGCGAAGGCAGAAGAAAAAGAAAGTAGAGAGGAAAAGTGAAGAGATGTTGAAAAAGAAGTGGGTGAGAGTAGACATCCTGCCTTACTCCAAACATGTTGTTCGAATCCATTCTCCAATGTTGTTGTTGTAGTACACTGCATGGTGGCTTGCTGTACAGCTAATTTGATGACTCTGATCAGGGTTTGCATTGATTTGTCAAATGCGAATGGTTGCCCCCAAGCTGCATGCCAACCTGTCAAATGCCTTCTTAAAATCAATATAATACGGGTGTGCCATCTGTGCCATAAACAACACTTCCTTGGCACATGAATGTACAGACACCAAAGCTGCAGGCAACGTGGAAGAACTGACACATTGAGATGTCAGATATCAATGGCAATCCTTGGGCTCTGCGCAGTAGGTAGAAAAACTGGAATAAACAACGACCTAGGGAAGACCACAAATTATACTACAGTGGAAAACGGATAAACCTGAAAACCGCATGGGGTTTTCGTTCACAAAGACACCTGACACTATCATGAGCTGTCAGCCTGTGTCCAGCAGACTTTATACTCCACTACGAGAACCCCTATAACATACTTTATAAGGCTAAACCCTAATCAGACGCACAGATGAAGCAATAAAAGAATTTTATGACCAGTACCAAGAGGTTCGAATCAAACTCCCTAGAAAGACATCCTCGTTGTGCAAGGTGAGTGAGAAGCAAAGGTAGGAGAAGATGCAGGGAACGATTGGCGGGCGTTTTTTGGGCCACATTGCAATAAACCAATCTATGAAAGAGGCTTGAGACTCCTGGAGTTTGCCCTCGTTACAACACCTCAGCTAGTGATGCACTTGTCCCAACAAGAAATTCCAGAAAATGGACATGCATAGCCCAAATGGAGCACACCACAACCAACTGATGCATCTGGTGAAAAGCCGGTTTCAGGACTAGCGTTAATCAATCGCACAGAACGAAGTTTTCCAGGAGCAGACATATGAAGTAATATGATCTTGTGATGATGACTTTTCCACATATGTCTAAGAAACAATCCGCAAGCGGAACAACCTCTGGATCAAATTTGACCTCGAGAAGCCTGAAAGACCCAGAGGTAGTCGACATTTGTCAAAAAACCAGGATAGGTGGGAAGTATGCAGCTCTTACTGTTTAGACTCAGACCATAGATACACTGAGATTAGTTTCAATCAGCAGTGACTGAATCAGCATGCGAGCTTCTTCGGAAACACCGACCAGTCAAAAAACCATGGGTCACACTAACATCCTACAACTATGTGACAAGCGTTTTAGAGAGTTGAAGAAAAAGGAAAAAAAGAAACAAACGAAAGAGCAGAAAAAAATAGGGCCAGTCCAACAAAAGAATCAGGGAATTCCATGATGGGGGCAAAAAGAGAATGGATTAGTGAACAGTGCCAAGACATGAATAGAACATCAAGAGAAAAATAGCAAGAAAGCTATCAGTTGGTGAAAGGACTGACTAGCACAAACAGGGAAAAGGTTTTAACAATCCAAGACAAAATGGGATGTGTCTCATGACGACCAGGATATTCTGACAGATGGACAGAATACTGCTCCCAGCCTGTATTACTATCGAACCGCAGGAGATCCAGAGTCCTTAATGACCCGCATGCAAAGACACAGACAGTCACCCTATCCTCGAGAAAAAAGTGGAAACAGCAGTCAGATCGCGCTGAAAAAGGGGAAGTCAGCTGGGACTGACAAACATTCAGCTGAGTTGGTTCAAGCTGGAGTGGGGGAAGCCATGTTCAGCACCTACTAAGAATCTGCAACAAGCTCTGGAGACAGGAAAAATGGCAACTCCTGGGACCAGTCAGCATTATCACCCTCCCCACAAAGGAAAATCTACAAACATGCCATAATTAACGCAATAATCAGCCTCTTATGCCACCAAAGTAGGTCATGTGCAGTAATATTGAATAGATGAAGCCACAAGCCAGAGCCCATCATTGCTTGAGGAACCAAGCATGTTTCAGAGCAGGGCGCAGCAAACAGAACAGTATTCAACCTCAGAATACTATGTGAAGCGGTACCTTCAACATCCAACAAGGACCTTTACCATGTATTATCGCCTTTACCAGTCATATTAAAAAAGTTAAAATGTCAATTTTTGATCTTAGGACCCTTTCTAGATGACACCCCTGGTATGTCCGGTATGTGTGTGCTTTTTATGTGTCCATGCGATGAAAAATGAATGAATGTGATGCAGCACTCCCTCTCTCTCTTCTCTCTCTCTCTCTCTCTCTCTCTCTCTTCTCTCTTCTCTCTCTCTCTCTCTTTCTCTACTTACTGGATAGCTGTTGCTTCATGGCTCTTCAAGTGCTCTCTCTCTATATTATATATTTTACCCCTTGGAAATTGATTGTCATTGTGATATTTAGTAGAAATTATATGATCTGTATTTTTGATGCAAGTATTCTTCACATGGGTTTCGGAAGCTATGAGTGTGTATTTGTGTAGGGAATTAAAAAAAAATTAAATGTTGTTCCAAGGGTAGGTGGGTAAGCAGGATTCAGAAGGATTTACTCATTCCTATGGCATCATAAAACAAAAATATTGATGTGCCTTGCCCTGATTTTTGAAGCCATTCTCTCTCTCTCTCTCTCACTCTGTCTCTGTCAGTCAGACTGTCTGTCGGTCTGCCTGTCTCTGTTGTCGATCTGTCTGGCTGTAGGGCTGTCTGTCAGTTTGTGTATCTATCTATCTACCTACCACCTCTCTCTTCTCTCTCTTCTCTCTCTCTCTCTCTCCTCTCTCTCTCTCTCTCTCTCTCTTCATGCTAGGGAAAAAGCTGATTCAGGTCAACGAATTACTTTTTATCCCAAACCAGGCAACTTTTGGTCCGATTGGCTTCACCTCATGGGACCAGGAAAAACTTGCATAGTTTTATATAAAAACTAAGCAGTTTACCGTGAATCGGCTTTTTCCCTATCTCTCTACTAAAATGAAAATGTTCCTATTTTAATTTTGATGGGTAATATAAAATTATGGGAATTTATGCTAAACATTATCTTGTCACGAACTAATACCCAAAAATATATAAAAAAAAGGAAGAAACTAATACTTTTTCTTTAATTATTTGATATATGCTATGCTGTGGCTAAATTTTTTATAAAAAAAAAAGTGCAACACCTTCTCAGCTAACGTCTGTTACAAAGGAGTGCAACTTTGGAGGACACGAACGGAGCTTTGGGTAGCGGAGAAGATTTTTCTGGAATTCAGGATGTTGGAATGCCGACACAGGCATTCGCACCCCTTGTAATCAGTACACATTATCTGGAAACATAATACCAACTCACACAACACAACATGTACAAACAGGACATAACACACAAACACTTAACAGCACAAACATAGTACACCAAAACATAAACATAGGACCTGTAGCAACTGCTATCCTACGGGGGTATGATCCATGCTGCCAGCATGCCTGCCTGCCCCATCTAATGCATTCGACTTCCCCATGGGCTGCCCGAAGGGCAATAAGAAGAGTGTAAATTACGAAATTACAACCTTCCTTTCTGATGGCGCATACTTAGCCACGCCCGTTTGTGCATGTGTGTGTTAGCAAAAAGATTTTGGCATGTTGCCCAATACAGCACAGTTAGCGTAGGCCTACAGCTGCTTCT
Organism: Rapana venosa; assembly: GCA_028751875.1. Taxonomy (NCBI): domain Eukaryota; kingdom Metazoa; phylum Mollusca; class Gastropoda; order Neogastropoda; family Muricidae; genus Rapana; species Rapana venosa. Next base: position 20,345,532 of record CM054157.1, read on the forward strand.
TATTATGTGTGTTTGTGGTGTGTGAGTGTGTGTGTGTATGTTTTGTGTCTGTCTGTATGTTCTTGTGTGTGTTTAAAAAAATAAGCTATTGGGTTTCACAACAATACAGTATCTTGTTGGTTTGGTCTGTTTTAAGAATTAGGCTTGACTGTTTGAGCTTCTCAGTTTTAGTTTTATTCTTTCACTCTTTCTTGCCCATCTGTAATACTCATTCTCTAGAAGGCAATTATTAAACCATCTCTGTCTGTCATGTGGAAAAAATTATAACAACTTTGATTTGTTCATGGTAATCTTTAATATGCTATTATAATTTTTGTGTCAGCAACCAAACGATATCTGTGCATGTCTCCGACTGAAGCAAAGCTTAGAAAAACTATTTCTTTTTTTTTAACAATGTCCCGCTTGGTCTGAGCAGTAATCTATAGAAATTATGTTACTGTATTTTCAAAAAGGTTATATAGTATTCTAAACAATCACGTAGCCGGTCAGAGGGATTAACAATAATTATATTCTCATCTGTCCAAATAATTTTCTCTCTCTGTATGCTTTATTTGTATGGGCAGTGTTGGACAGAATAACCATGAAACTCAACTGATTTTTGTACACTGGTTGTAATAAATCTAAACAATATACAGTCTTGCCCTCAGCCAGTCTGCTCGCATTATAAAAGAGCAGTGTGCTTCTTTTGGTAGAAACTTAGCTGGTGGTCATTAGTAAACAACTTCTTTTAGTCTGTTTTCCTTACTATTGTTGAGTTGTGCATCCATCACTACAAATAGATATATTTTTTATGGTACTCATCATTTTCTTGCTTCTTTCTCTATTGGATTAGTTATTCTTCTGAGCGTTTTCAATGCGTCTTCCTGAACATGCAGACTTATATCATCTGTTGATTCTTAAGTCAACCACAATGCATATTTAGATGTTAGGTTATTCATGAAGCCTAACTCATGTAGATGTAAAGATTTGCTGTGTAACACCAGTAGTGATATATCATGTGTTGGACCAGAACAAAAAGTATTTTCTTACCTCATCAAAGTGTTCGAGTATGTGTAAATAAACACTGAGGAATAAATTGATTTGGCTGTCTCTATAAGTACATGATAAATGTTTTAATATGGGGATTAATAAACCTTCATTTAATCTGGAAAAGGGGCCGGCTGGTTTTTCAAAACAGCATTAATATTCCTTGCAAGATTCTTGCCGGAGTGTTCAGCTTTATATTCCACACAGTATTGCTTTACTCTTCTTAATTGCTATGATTAAGCACTGTTCCATAATAGATAAGCACGCCCTTGACTGATAATGCTGTGCAATCATGTGTGCAAGCTCTGGGTGATTGACAACATATACTCTAAAGAACTATACCAGATATTTGTACTTTCGTCAGTGTCAACTGGATTGTAATAACACGAGCACTAGTTTTTTTCCTTTTTTCTACTTTTTCATTAAACGTTACTCTTACGCTGTCTGTCTCTGAGTGCGCCCTGATAGTCAGGCATGTGAGAGTGAGCAGTTCAAAGTCAAGAGGAATACAAAACTGTTAACATAGGCTTTGCTATGGCAGCATCTTTTTTTCTGTTTCCTTATCAGCAGAATCCTACTCTATGTTTAGTCCTCATCATCCTGTATGCCTTGCAAATTAAGATCATCTCTTTTTTCTTTTGTCATCATAAATCAGTATAGATCAAGAATATGTCTGCATTGTTTAGTGACAGCACTTCTCTACCATTAGCTTGACACTTATCTTTTTTTTATAATAGCCCTACTAAGTTGCTACCACTCTTTGTTTGGGATCATCTTCAGACCTCTAGTTCAATCTGAAAAAAGCCCAAGCCTAGTTGTGCCTTGGAAAACTGAATCTATCTTTTCTAAATTAGGAAACTAACAGTCTAGAATCTGATTTTTTTTATCACTAGTGGAGGGGTTGTTTGTAATAACAATTGTCTGTCTGTTTCCTTTTATGCCTAAGGGATCTTTTATAGTCTGTATGATCAAGGATGCTCCAAATGTTTCGTGTGGCGCCATCTTTTTTTTCCATTAGTAGCAAAATATAAAAATCCAATAATAGAATAGTGGAAGACTATGATCTAGGATATGGATGATGTGTTTACGCCAGTGATGATATGGGTTGAAGCAGCAGCATCTGTAGCTCCCCTTGCATTCATTCAGAAGAGAATTATTCGAATGAGGGTTAAAGATTTTCTCACACGTTTGGGGACAACCAACACCAGACGTACTAGACCATATCATGACTATGATATGGACAACAAGACAATTCTGTATTGTCTAAACTGACACAGGACCAAAAGGTTTTATTAAACAAAAGAAAAAATAACCCCATCAGTTTTTTGCAAAAAATTCCTCAAGCTGAAGAGACTAAGTGTTGCTTATGCAGAGAAAAACTTGGTATTAGTGATGCACTAACTATACTACTAAACAGACTGCCTACACAAGCTGTTGCACAACTACAAATTGCTGACAAAACCTACCAACAAACATTGAAGTCTACCACTTGTAGACCTAGCCAGTCAGCAAACACAACATACTGAAACTATTCTAGATTTGGAACTAGCTTCACACAAGCAGATGAAGACACAGCACTGAAAAACAATAAATGATCAACCCACTACCCATGCGAGAAATATATGGGGCTCAATCAAGCACTACAGAGTATTAGAGGCAAACTGATAAATAATTTAGCAAAGCTAGGTGATTTAGACTCACACATTGAACTAGAAAAGAAGAAGCTAGCAGAAGCAGACGATGCAAATATTGGACAGGAAATAAAAGAAAGAATCACACAGCGTCTAAAAAATCTGCAAGATGAACGCCAAGCAAGATTAGAGGTCTTAATCAATAACAGACAACAACTATAATCTCAGGTTAGCAGAATAAAAGAAACAATCCACTGCATTCTTTATGAAAACACAACACTAGCGGAAAGAATCTGTATACTTTTTCGCGAGCAAGGCATAACACTTGTCAGTATAATTACAGCATTAGGTTTCACTGTAAGCACACTTGTGGTATGCACTGACAGGAAGCACACCACCCCACCATACCACCACTTCTGCACCCACAGGCACAGTGGGTTAAGAAAACACAACTCGTCACTTAACAGACTATTAAAAAAAATTAGCCTACAAGGTTTGATCTCGCAATGCACTTTTTGTATCAATTGGCTCAGTGATTAGTGGCTGCTATCAACTGCAAGAAAAGTGTGGGATTTATGGCAGAGCATTTGTGGACGTACTTGTAGTAGGTCGTTAGTGTTTGACTTTCTAAGATAAGATAAGCAAGGTGCTTCTTAAAAACAAGTATAGTTGTTAAAGCATCATCTCAGTGGAGTGATTGCCTTTGGCAAGGGGAATACTTGTTTTTTAGTTGCTCTGGATGGTGCAGAGTTCTTTCCCTTGTTGTTGTGTTGGGTTGTTACTACACTTTTTGCTTGCTGTTGCTACTGATACTACTTGCTGTCTGGTGTATTGTTTAAACTTTCATTTTTTCCAAGCTGCACAGCATCTCCAGCTATAATATATTGTTGTTTGTTTGTAATTGTTCCTATTTTGTAACTGATATGGAAGGCAGCCTATATAAAACCATGCCCTATGGGCAAAGTTCGCCCTTAGACCGTGCATAGTGAAGAACATCTTGTATGCTTGATGCTTGATGGTAGGTCAACAGCGTGTTATACTGTTTTCAAGATTTGCTAGAAAATGCTTTTGTTGCATCAAACCCAGAGCCCACCAATAATACTTGATCTTGTCTTGTGCCTGTGCACTAAGCAAGCACACACCATAGGCCCGAACAGAGTCATTAATCCCTCTCTAATCCTGGTCTTGTTAACCCTTTACTCTTATCAGAATAAAACGTCATCCATGCATTCCTGGCATTTGCTCTATTGAACCAAGAGCAACTCTTGCTCTCGTGAGAAAGATGTATTTGGAGGCCACCAGTATGTTATATACCTCCTGTGCACACCCAACAAATACAGAGTCCCCATGCTGTGTTTTTTGTCCTGTGTTTGTCTGAATGCAGTCTTAGAATCAATATTGAATCATTGCCAGCCTTCATACCGCCTTCATGTTAATTCTACTATTAAATGGATTTAAAATACTATCAGTGGGCAGTGGGACTGCAGCTCAGATAACACACGCCTAAACTGATAGTACACATTGAAACCTGTACACAGACTTTACTAAATGGTTTGGAGGTTCTTTTTTTTTTTGGGGGGTGGTCAGCATATGACACACAAGCTGTAGTTGCACAGTGGATTAGCAAAAGTTTAAAGTGGTTTTGAAAGAACTGTATAGGATTAGACAACCATGCTTTCGCAGAGGATATCCTTAACCACTTAGGACTGCCTTTTACTCGGAAATTCTCTGGGCTAAACGTGCACCTATACGCCAACAACCGGAAATTTCGGGATGATGTTAATGAAGTAAACAAGCCTGCTTCTTGGATACAGTTAAAGGGACAAACATTTCCAAAATTAATGTCGGTCACTTCCGTTGCTTGGCAAAAATCGAGCTGCAAAAAACCGTTTTCAAAAACGATCGTTTTTTTTCGCTCGTTATTTTGTGTTTTTATGCAATGACTGCTTGGAAGTTCTTGTTCAAAATTGCTGACCATTCTTGTTGAAGCCATAAATAACTTTACAAAGCTGTAAAAGTGGGCAAATAAAATCCCTAAAGTGATGACAACGATTCGGTCATGATTCAGAGATGGTGTAATTTTAAAAACACTGAATGGGATTGGGTGCCTAGACATTGTTTGACATTATTGTGATGGGGAGGTACTCAGAATGACAGTGGTGATGAAGAAATCGTATTTATGGTTGATTTTTTACATTTTAAATATATTTTCGCAATGAAATATCATGCTAACTAATTTGAGATTGCCTTGAAGTAATCTACAATATATATACTGTCATTGGGTAGACTATCAGGAATATTCATGTAGTAGTTTCTGAGTAAGAGGGTTATAAACATACCAGTGGTATATAAGAATTTTATTCCCCGGCATATAGGGTGCACTTGCACTGGGCAGTTAAGAGGTTAATTGGTGGGTTTAAGTATGATTTCAGTGGGTTGGGAACTTTTACTTCGAAGATCAATGTCTCTGACACAGCAACATCTAGCTTATTAAAGGTAATAGTCTTTGGGTTATAGTGAGATCCAGCCTCGTATTTTGCATCTTTATTATATGTATACATTATTAGTCTATAGTAGATAAAATGTTGATAACACTAACAAACATCCAGTCAGGTGTACCTGTTAAACTAGCCATTCCTATTGACAACATCATCATACATAAAACTGTTAGCTTTACACAAGGTCTTCTACAAAGTATCTATGGACAACATCAAGCAGCAACATACGGATTCCAAACGACCAGGATCTTAGAATAGATCGTTTAATGCATGTACTGTGAAGATGATTTCTGCACACTGGAAAAGGGCTCCTTGCCAGCTTGGCCTCACATGCGAACTCAACCAAGCTAGTCTAAGAGTAACGCTACAGTCATCTTCACATAATAGGATGCCACGTCATGCAGAAATGCTTGGTTTCAGGAACCCATTTAGAAGAAGCGGTCCTGGGGATGATGGGGAAGTAGCCTTTGTTGGTGGTATCGTTGATGGCAAGGACAGAACCTATGTCGGTGTGAGACCCATTGACTTGGCAGTAAACTCTTTGCTTTTTGTACACTTGTCTCAGTTAAACACAACACAAAACCAAGTGGTGACGAAGGCTTCTTCCTCATCAGTCCCTTCTGATCTACTGAGAATCCTTCCACCCAGCAGAGCAATGCTCTATGAAACGCAGCACAATAGCTTTACTACACTTCAGTTTAAAGAGCTAGAGGAAGGCTTCTATGAAACACTCTGTATAACAATCAAAGACATACTACAAAGAACAGTTGACTGTAAAAATTTACATATTACTTACGAAAGAATAATAATATAAATACTAATAAACATACATAACCATTTCATGCGGTCCCGTAATAAAAGCACCTGAAACATGCCCAACTATTGAGCTTAAAGATCTTGGTGATGTACAAGAGTTTGAGAAGGATGGGGAGATTGGTAAAGTTTATGCTTTTGAGTACACAAATGATGGATACTACAAGCGCACAGCAATAGAAGAAGCTAAAACAGTTGCGTAATGTTGAAGCTGAAACATTAGCAGATTATTTTACTTACAAAGTAACATATAAAGCTAATAAATGGCACATCAAACCAAGCAACGACTGGCAGATCAAGTTTGAGTTTATTAGTCCATACACTCTCTATGCGCCCAACAGAACTTTCCGTAAAGCCATAAATGCTGGACCAGTAAATATAGCACTAGCATATCAATCAGCCAGCAGAAATGGTGGATCGTTGGTCTAGAGGTAACACGCCTGTCTAGAAAGCGAAAAGTCCGGGTCGGAAGTGGGCGGTGGTTCAAATCCCGTTTGGACCCAAAAATTTTTCCCCATCTACTAGACCTTGAGTGGTGGTCTGGGCACTAGTCTTTCAGATGAGACGATAAACGAGGTCCGTGTGTTACACCAAAAATTATTTGCGCAAGTTAAAAGAACCCACCGGCAACAAGAGAGTTTGTCCTGGCAAAATTCTGTAGAAAAAAGCCTCTCTGATAGGGAAAACATGCATTGTAGACAGAAAAAAAAAAAAAAATATAAAAAATTGGGTGGTGTGCTCTGTGGCAACGCGCTCTCCCGGGGAGAGCTAGCCTGAATTTCAGGAGAGAAATCGGACGTGACTTAAGTAAATTAAATAATAAATAAATAAATAAATAAAATGAATTAGAGATAATAGCATTACAGAATAAGACACGTTACTTGCTTCATAGGAGAGACTCAGTGACTAAACCATCAACCACATTGCTGCGATTCCTTCCATACTTTCCTCTGGATGATCAGTACACATTGGTGTTTGTTCTGCTTGCAAGAGAAGAAGCGCATCTTTCTTGTTCCTGATGGGGATCATTATTAACTGGAAAGACCTTGGTACGTTGATGCCCTCAGATTTGCTATTGCTATCAGTACAGCGGCGGTGACAATGTCATTGAAGTGGAACATTTCAGTAATATAAAGTAAATTGCTCCTAGACACACCACAGCTGACACCATTCGGATCCCTCAATCAACACCACATTGACCTTGTTGAGGGTATTACACAGAAGGTTGTACTGTCTGACAATCACTTACAAGATTTAGTGACTGAATACAATAAAAATTAACACGTTTTTTTTAAACACTGTATAAGAAGAAGATGACGAACGCCTAAATAGCTAAAGTCCAGTGCGCCAGATTCCTGAAACTCTTAATGATAATGCTTATGGCTTTCGTTTGACATAATACACAGATGCAGCATGACATTGAGCAACAACTGCAAGTATACAAAATGCAGGCGTAGATACAGTATCAGCATTTACTGTTGTTGAGCACGATTACTACAGGTACAAAAACACAGTTTGCTACAGGCTGCAGCAGGAACAGGCATTGTCTCTTGGCTACTTGAATTGGAGAACCTGCATCACTTGCATTGGGCTCTGTTTCACTTACAGCAGGAGCTGTTTCATTTGTAACATCAGTTTTTCAAAGAAGGTTGTGCGTTTTAATCTAGAAAAACAGTGATGCTGTTGTTGCCTTGACATTAGCCAAGTAAGCTCATTTAGACTCATTATTAGCAGCTCTAACAGATTCCCAATATCAGGAAGAGGAGATCAAACGTCTTCAGGATGACTACAATGACTACAAGCGCCAAAAGTTCAACCTCCAGAACAAACAACACAAAGCTATGCCTGTGGACATTGACTCAATAAAATAGGAATATATAAAAAAGGGGTATCTGCTTGGCCAAGACAGTACTTTAAACAATCAGCTGAGTACTCTATTAAGGAGCTAAGAATTACCTGCGGTAGATTCACTAAGGTCAGACTGTACAAGGCACTCGTTACATCCATTGCCTTGTACGGCTGTGAAGCATGGACACTTACTGTCGATCTAGAACGTTGAATTCAAACCTTTGAGATGAAGTGCATCAGGCGGATCCTGAACATCACCTACAGAGACCGTAAAACCAATGACTACGTCTGGCAGCAGATCGAAGGCAATTGTCTGGCAAAACAAGAACCATGCTAGATGCAGTCAAACGGATGGAAACTGAAATGGTTTGGCCACACAACAAGGCATTAACAGCCTGTCCAAAGGACAAGTCGTTCTGCAAGGAATGGTGGAAGGAGCAAGGAGGCAGGGGGCGACCACGCAAAAGCTGGATCCAACATCAAGGAGTGGGACGGCTCATGTACCAAATCTCCTGAAAGCAGCCCTAGGACAGAAACCATCTTGGCGGTCACTTGCAGCGTCCGTGCGGGTACCCCAACGGTCGTGCCGACCATGGGATGAGTGAGTGAGTGAGTGAGTGAGATTCACTGCTTCATACCGTAGCAAAAAAAAAAAAAACAAGAAGCAATTAAATAATTTTTTTTTTTTTTCTTACTCATGAGGTTAGAGATTTTAGTTGAGGTCAGTATGGACAAGTGTTTCAGACAATAGAGCTAAAATGTTACAAAGCACAAACGTGGTACAAAGCATTCAAGATGCATCGACAAATACAGACAACCTAAACATAGATCCACCAGTAAAGGTGCAGTAGTGGTTGCTGAAATTCTATACAATACGGCAAATAAAGATGAAGAAGTTACTGTTCATGTGTCAACAACACAAACAAGCAATCTGAACTCATTTGAAGAGTCAACACAACATGGGCAGATGCGATGATGCACAACTTCGAACATTCTCGCAGAAACAGCTAAGAATGAGGGGATCTGGATGGACAGTTGGTATGGTTTCTTCCTTCGCTTAGAACTAAGCAAATCAAAGTTCATGCCAATTGTTGGTAGAAGTTACATTTCCCTTGCCCGCTGATGTTGTAGCAAACGGTTTTGCAGTGCTGAAACATTCAAAACAAAGTGATAAGTGTTTTATGTGGTGTGTGTGGCTAAAACTGTTTCATGTGGCAAAGAATGCAGAGAGAGTTTCAAAACTATCTTGAACAGCTGGACAAGCTTGACTTTACCAGCATTGATGTCCTGTGGCTGTTAGGAGTATTGACAGTTTGAGGAACTTAAACCCACATCAGTGTAAATGTTGTAAACTGGAAAGATGCCAGCCCTATGCACTACGCATTTCTGCAAGTTCTCCCACTGTGGTGATCCCGAACAAAAAACCATGTAGATTAATGTTGATAAAAGGGTCAATATACACGTTTTAGAAACAATAGGGTAGACTTAGAAACTTATTGCACAGACCACAAAACAATCCGCACAAACAAGACTTTTGCAGACATTGCTTGGTTTGTTTGGTTTACCGTCTTTGCAAGCAGCTGACCATCACAGAAAACATTGTAGAGTGAGACCAGCAACATCTGCTCTAGCCAGACTCAAGAGGAGATCAGAAGCAACACATCCATCTTCTGCCACCATATACCTTTTACAAATCCCTCGTGATTATCTATCCTCCTATTATGCTGTGAATCAAGGACTCTTCGCAGAGCTCGAGAGAAGAATCCAAAGCATTCGAGAAATCGTTCCATAGAAGACAATCATAAAAGAAACAAGACCAAACAACTATGTGAAAAGAAGAAATCAAAAAAGCGTGTGGGTCCCCAAAGAACTCTGCTCTCCACCATAAAGAGGAGTGAACTGATGTGGTATGGTCACACCAAAAGACACACACCTTAGCAAAAAACCATCCTGAGGAACAGTTGAAGGCAAGCGAAGAGAGGCTGCCAAAAGAAATCACATAAAAAATTGGGGTTGGACAACATCAAAAGAATGGACCGCCCAACCCCTGCAACACCTTCTACTAGCCACACAGGATCAAAAAGCATGGAAAAGATCTCTGGTGCTCTTCTCTCATGTCCCCCCTACGTCATTTGAGACATGAGACTAGTGAGTGAGTAGACTGGGGCAAGTTTCTTGAAATTGTAGAATGGGTTGTGATTGATAGGCACAACAATATAACGTTTGCCACTCTGGCCAATCTGGAAACAATGTCCCACTCAGAAGGAATGTAGATGGGTGTGCTTTTCTTTGCACTTGAATTGCAGCGTGCATCATTCCAGTCACCTCCATCTTGAGTGTGACCATGCTCAAGAAATTTGGAGTTATGGTCTGGATATTTGGGAGGGTTTTTGACTGCACAGAGGAGAGTGTTAAATTTTGTTTCCGATTTTGGACCACCACAGCAATCTTAGTAGATGATGACATGTTGACATGGGCTGAGGGGGAAATAGGACTTGTAACGGCAGCTGGCAATCTGACCACGAATCCCTCTCTTTCCGTCTGTTCCCATCCCACCACACAAGAAGAACAGCTACACAAACAAACAGTAGAATAAGCAGAAGAAACTGCCCACAACAACATGTATCAAAATCGATGCCCTCTGCCTCCCACATTCCACACACACACCATAAGCTCACACATCATGCATACACACATAGGACACCACACAACACACCCTCTCCCTCAATACACACGCATGGCTTGCACGCATCACACAACGCCATACAGAGACACACACAAAGACACACACACACATATGAAAAATACAGACACACACACATGCCTATGAAAAACACAGACAGACAGAACACACCACACAACTCTACATATGAAAAACAAGACACAGCCACAACACACACAACATGACGCCCCGCAACATATGAAAACAAAGACAGACAGGACCCCGCGCACCCACCCCCCCCCCCCCCCCCACCCACCATCTAAACATCAAGACAGAACCAACAGGACACACACTGCACATATGAAAAAACCAGAACACACACACACAACACCAAATGTATGAAAAGCACAGACACAGACAAACAGGGAATATGAAAAACTCATACACGTACACACACACAGCCTAACAAAACAGAAAAACATAGACAGACGACACACAGACAATCGCATGTCGCAGGGCACGCATGTTTATAGACGCTCTTGATGCTCTTAACACACAGGATGGAAGCATGCCCTCTCAAAACGATAATATGGCAACTAATTTTGCACATGTAAATGTACACAAATGTGTGTATGCCAACCAGAGAGGGGGTGACAAAGAGTATGTAAGCCTATTGATAGGAATCAACATCTATAGAAGTGCTAGTAATAACCAAAACCTCAAATGAGAATAAATCCAAACTTACCCCTTTTTGTGGCACAAAGTTGATGCTTTTGGAATCTTTTTCCAATGTTCCCGAAGGAAAGCCGGAATGAAAATGGCAGTTTGTTCCTGGGCCAGTCTCAGAAACGGGATGTTTTGATTAAAGTGGTGTAAGCTATTTAGTTATACTCCAACGTATTCCTTTCCACGGCCTCCCGATAGATGTTTAAAACCATCTCAACGATGGTAATAAACAAACCAGCTAAACAATTCATGATGGTCATAAAAAAAACCCAGCTATCCTGCCTTTAAGGGGTCTAGGAACCAATCAAACGTTTTGAGGCGGGCAGCGTGGCCACCTGCAATGCTTTCTCAACTGCTAGTATTTGGTAATACTCTTTGGCCTGATCCTCAGTTGGTTGCCTGTGACCTTCAAGCACAGTCGGAAACCTGCTAGCCTTCATTAGCGCCTTTGCTAGATATCACTTAGGCCTTTTTTTCCAGGACACGTTTGAATTCTGATCATTTAAAGCGGATAATTAATCAACATATGGAAAAATTTCTACTTTTATAATAAAGCAGGGCTCGGTTTCGCGTCGTCATATCTATCATATCTATCTGTCCTGTAGTCTGACGACTGTGGGGGGCCCAAACCCTCAAAGACCCAACAACCAGTTCCCTTCATCTCTCCTCTTGTTCTTGCCTTTCTCAGGGTTTTGTTGAGTTCTAGGCTGTCCATTTGCTTATGTTATCCTCCAGCTCTTTTTGGTTCTGCCTCTTCTTCTTCTCCTTGGCAGTGCTTGTAATATTGTCTTTACAAGTCCTTTGGAGCGTGTGACATGCCATACCATGTAAGTTTACGCTTTTTCACAATCATTTGAAGGTTTCATAGGATCCAATGGTTTGATGATTCTGTTATGCACGCTTTTGTTGCTTATGGGGTCTTTGTAGGAGATGCCAAGGAGTCTCCAAAAGCATCTCATCTCCACGCTTGTACTCTCTCTCCCAAATCTTGCAGTCAGATCCATGATTTACAGGCATACAGAAATTGGATATGCAAGGAGCGCATAACTCTGATCTTGGAGATATGTGCAATATTTTTATCTTCCCGTGGTCGTTTAGGTTTTGACAGGTGATGTTTTGTCTCGTGCAGTCCTGCATACTACTTCGGCTTGATCCCTGGTAGTCAGATACAATGGCGCCAGGTACTTGAAGCTTTGAACTGTTTCCAGTTTTGCGTCATTAACCCTGCTATCAGTGCTAATGCCGTTTGGTGTTATTAGTTCCATCAGTTTGGTCTTACTCTGCACTGAATTTCCATTGTTTGTAGTTTTGGAGGCCTTATTCAGGTGTTCTGTTAGGCTGGCAAGCTCTTTTTCTGATCTGCGATCCATCATGCATCTGCGAAGCGGAGGTTTGTGATCGTTCTGCCACCAATGTGACTGATCCTTCAAGATTGTTTCCAGTTGCATCAGCATGATTCTTTCAGAGAGTGGAAAAGAAAAGGTGGAAAGCGAAGGCAGAAGAAAAAGAAAGTAGAGAGGAAAAGTGAAGAGATGTTGAAAAAGAAGTGGGTGAGAGTAGACATCCTGCCTTACTCCAAACATGTTGTTCGAATCCATTCTCCAATGTTGTTGTTGTAGTACACTGCATGGTGGCTTGCTGTACAGCTAATTTGATGACTCTGATCAGGGTTTGCATTGATTTGTCAAATGCGAATGGTTGCCCCCAAGCTGCATGCCAACCTGTCAAATGCCTTCTTAAAATCAATATAATACGGGTGTGCCATCTGTGCCATAAACAACACTTCCTTGGCACATGAATGTACAGACACCAAAGCTGCAGGCAACGTGGAAGAACTGACACATTGAGATGTCAGATATCAATGGCAATCCTTGGGCTCTGCGCAGTAGGTAGAAAAACTGGAATAAACAACGACCTAGGGAAGACCACAAATTATACTACAGTGGAAAACGGATAAACCTGAAAACCGCATGGGGTTTTCGTTCACAAAGACACCTGACACTATCATGAGCTGTCAGCCTGTGTCCAGCAGACTTTATACTCCACTACGAGAACCCCTATAACATACTTTATAAGGCTAAACCCTAATCAGACGCACAGATGAAGCAATAAAAGAATTTTATGACCAGTACCAAGAGGTTCGAATCAAACTCCCTAGAAAGACATCCTCGTTGTGCAAGGTGAGTGAGAAGCAAAGGTAGGAGAAGATGCAGGGAACGATTGGCGGGCGTTTTTTGGGCCACATTGCAATAAACCAATCTATGAAAGAGGCTTGAGACTCCTGGAGTTTGCCCTCGTTACAACACCTCAGCTAGTGATGCACTTGTCCCAACAAGAAATTCCAGAAAATGGACATGCATAGCCCAAATGGAGCACACCACAACCAACTGATGCATCTGGTGAAAAGCCGGTTTCAGGACTAGCGTTAATCAATCGCACAGAACGAAGTTTTCCAGGAGCAGACATATGAAGTAATATGATCTTGTGATGATGACTTTTCCACATATGTCTAAGAAACAATCCGCAAGCGGAACAACCTCTGGATCAAATTTGACCTCGAGAAGCCTGAAAGACCCAGAGGTAGTCGACATTTGTCAAAAAACCAGGATAGGTGGGAAGTATGCAGCTCTTACTGTTTAGACTCAGACCATAGATACACTGAGATTAGTTTCAATCAGCAGTGACTGAATCAGCATGCGAGCTTCTTCGGAAACACCGACCAGTCAAAAAACCATGGGTCACACTAACATCCTACAACTATGTGACAAGCGTTTTAGAGAGTTGAAGAAAAAGGAAAAAAAGAAACAAACGAAAGAGCAGAAAAAAATAGGGCCAGTCCAACAAAAGAATCAGGGAATTCCATGATGGGGGCAAAAAGAGAATGGATTAGTGAACAGTGCCAAGACATGAATAGAACATCAAGAGAAAAATAGCAAGAAAGCTATCAGTTGGTGAAAGGACTGACTAGCACAAACAGGGAAAAGGTTTTAACAATCCAAGACAAAATGGGATGTGTCTCATGACGACCAGGATATTCTGACAGATGGACAGAATACTGCTCCCAGCCTGTATTACTATCGAACCGCAGGAGATCCAGAGTCCTTAATGACCCGCATGCAAAGACACAGACAGTCACCCTATCCTCGAGAAAAAAGTGGAAACAGCAGTCAGATCGCGCTGAAAAAGGGGAAGTCAGCTGGGACTGACAAACATTCAGCTGAGTTGGTTCAAGCTGGAGTGGGGGAAGCCATGTTCAGCACCTACTAAGAATCTGCAACAAGCTCTGGAGACAGGAAAAATGGCAACTCCTGGGACCAGTCAGCATTATCACCCTCCCCACAAAGGAAAATCTACAAACATGCCATAATTAACGCAATAATCAGCCTCTTATGCCACCAAAGTAGGTCATGTGCAGTAATATTGAATAGATGAAGCCACAAGCCAGAGCCCATCATTGCTTGAGGAACCAAGCATGTTTCAGAGCAGGGCGCAGCAAACAGAACAGTATTCAACCTCAGAATACTATGTGAGCGGTACCTTCAACATCAACAAGACCTTTACCATGTATTTATCGCCCTTTACCAGTCATATAAAAAGTTAAAATGTCAAATTTTGATACTTAGACCCTTCTAGATGACACCCCCTGGTATGTCCGGTATGTGTGTGCTTTTTATGTGTCCATGCGATGAAAAATGAATGAATGTGATGCAGCACTCCCTCTCTCTCTTCTCTCTCTCTCTCTCTCTCTCTCTCTCTTCTCTCTTCTCTCTCTCTCTCTCTTTCTCTACTTACTGGATAGCTGTTGCTTCATGGCTCTTCAAGTGCTCTCTCTCTATATTATATATTTTACCTTGGAAATTGATTGTCATTGTGAATTTAGTAGAAATTATATGATCTGTATTTTTGATGCAAGTATTCTTCACATGGGTTTCGGAAGCTATGAGTGTGTATTTGTGTAGGGAATTAAAAAAAAATTAAATGTTGTTCCAAGGGTAGGTGGTAAGCAGGATTCACGAAGATTTACTCATTCCTATGGCATCATAAAACAAAAATATTGATGTGCCTTGCCCTGATTTTTGAAGCCATTCTCTCTCTCTCTCTCTCACTCTGTCTCTGTCAGTCAGACTGTCTGTCGGTCTGCCTGTCTCTGTTGTCGATCTGTCTGGCTGTAGGGCTGTCTGTCAGTTTGTGTATCTATCTATCTACCTACCACCTCTCTCTTCTCTCTCTTCTCTCTCTCTCTCTCTCCTCTCTCTCTCTCTCTCTCTCTCTTCATGCTAGGGAAAAAGCTGATTCAGGTCAACGAATTACTTTTTATCCCAAACCAGGCAACTTTTGGTCCGATTGGCTTCACCTCATGGGACCAGGAAAAACTTGCATAGTTTTATATAAAAACTAAGCAGTTTACCGTGAATCGGCTTTTTCCCTATCTCTCTACTAAAATGAAAATGTTCCTATTTTAATTTTGATGGGTAATATAAAATTATGGGAATTTATGCTAAACATTATCTTGTCACGAACTAATACCCAAAAATATATAAAAAAAAGGAAGAAACTAATACTTTTTCTTTAATTATTTGATATATGCTATGCTGTGGCTAAATTTTTTATAAAAAAAAAAGTGCAACACCTTCTCAGCTAACGTCTGTTACAAAGGAGTGCAACTTTGGAGGACACGAACGGAGCTTTGGGTAGCGGAGAAGATTTTTCTGGAATTCAGGATGTTGGAATGCCGACACAGGCATTCGCACCCCTTGTAATCAGTACACATTATCTGGAAACATAATACCAACTCACACAACACAACATGTACAAACAGGACATAACACACAAACACTTAACAGCACAAACATAGTACACCAAAACATAAACATAGGACCTGTAGCAACTGCTATCCTACGGGGGTATGATCCATGCTGCCAGCATGCCTGCCTGCCCCATCTAATGCATTCGACTTCCCCATGGGCTGCCCGAAGGGCAATAAGAAGAGTGTAAATTACGAAATTACAACCTTCCTTTCTGATGGCGCATACTTAGCCACGCCCGTTTGTGCATGTGTGTGTTAGCAAAAAGATTTTGGCATGTTGCCCAATACAGCACAGTTAGCGTAGGCCTACAGCTGCTTCTTGTAAGTTCTTCATTTTTTTATTTCAAAAAAAATTGTTTTATTAAAAATTTCCATAATTTTATTTGTTTGCTCATTGCAAAAAAAAAATTAGTATTACTTTCAGTTTTGTGAGAAAAGGGAAAAAAAGCCTATAAAGGTAAACTGCTTATTTTTATAAAAACCCCACGCAAACTTTGGTCGATGAGGCAACCCGAATGGGACCAAAAGTTCCCTGATTTTGGATAAACAGTAATGTTGAGCTTGAATCCGTTTTTCCCCTCTCTCTTTCCACAATAAAATGGAAGTCTTACACAAGCCCTTTCAAAACAAAAAAAAATACGTTGACTAATTCATTTCTTTTCCCAGCCCACACTTGCTTGTTTTTTTAAAGAGTTTTTTATTTGATTTAATTTTTTTTTTGTAAACCTGACAACGATGTAGGGTCATTTGTACTACTCACCTGCCTCTGGGGCAGAGAGGGCATCACGGAGGTCCCCGGGCCAGGCATGTCACTTTTCACCGGCCAGGGGTATTCGCCCCGGCCCCAGGTGTACCTGAGGACGGGGGTTGTTATAGAGGTGGTCCTGTAGTGTTGTTTTCAGGGAACTCCCTGTGTTCTTTGCTGTGTTTGTTCTGTTTGGTTGTGCCCCTTGCTATGACTGTACTGTTTTGTGTTGGGGGGCTGTGCCGTGCCGTGCTGTTTTTTTGCTGTTGTGTTAATTTTAGTGCTTAGGTTTGTTTGTTGTGTTGCTTTTTGCCTTTCTTGTCTTGCATCGTCTGAACTTGTATTGCCTTACATTATGGCAGATTCTTTTTTGTTTTTTTTTAGGGGGGGGGGGGGGGGGGCCCCAAATTTTTCTCTTTTTTCCTAAATAGGCCTTTTTTTTTCTTCCTAAGCATGCTTTACCCTCAAAATTTTCCAAAGCCCAAAACTCTCATCTCTATGAGTTTTTAACTATGTGTCAAAGAGTGTGTTACACAAGCGACTTCATTTTTGATCATCGAAAACACGAAAGACAAAACACACCATACTATTTTCTACTACTCTACTACTAACACTACTACTACTACTATACTACTACTACTAAAATATACTACTACACTACTCAAGGTCAAGTAATGGGGAAAAAAGTGTATCTACCTTCTGTGGAATTAAACCTGGGACCCCTCACGTTCACATCGCTGCATGACCTCTCATCCCCCAAACCCACCATAGACCCTTTCACAAAAACTTGTGCCACAGTAAAACTGTACATCCTATACTGTTTCCTAGAAATTGAATACTTATTCTATCTACAGGATACACATGACACCAAAGTACCTTTACAAACAATTTACTCCCTTTTAAATTTTCTTTTGTATTTTTGATCAAATCAGTTTTAGCAACTTCTTCCTACCACTTACTCTTTGAGTAAAGATCATCACGAGGGTCTACCAATGGCGCAACCCCTGTTATTTCTTGCATCAAGCATAACTCTGATTGCTGTTGCCATTTTATCTCTAGCTTTTGTCCCACCTGGTCTCAAACTCGCGTTTCAACCGACATAATTTTTTGGCAACCCCCATCTTTGACGCGGCCATCAATGGCACAAGTGCAGTCACTCACAGTGAAACAAAGCAGATTAGACGATTTTTTTGGGGGGTTTTTTTAAGTTACCAGCTTGATATTCTGTACTGGAAAAGTTAGTTGACTTGTGATGATTCGGGATATGCTAAGACAGTTTTTGTACGAACAAAAGTACTTTACCAAACACCGGTATGGGTTTCACAGTGGTTTTCTCTTGTGTTTTTCAGATGAGGAAGTTTTGGATTTGTTAGAGAAAAATCAGTTTTGACTAATTCCTTTTCACTACCATTTTTTCCCATTTTAAGTTTTTTATTTAGTCAATGTCTTTCTGATCATGTTTCTGATATCTTCCTTTTATATAAAACTGAACCCGTTTTTTTCAAATTTACTTCAGTGAAGTCAGGGCATGGTATTGCAGTTCGGGAAAATAATTTATGTGTTGACAGTTTTAGTTGAAACATATCCCTCTTAAAAACCCAAAAGGTTGTCCACTTGATTCCTGTCCAAAGCCAAACTCAGACTCTTTCATCAAGGACCTCGTGTGACAGTTGGTGCTAGTCTATTTGATGAGAAAGGAACTGTAATATGTGAGCAATACATGCTTTAATACGTGGTATAGAAGCCTATGGATATACGACATGATCTGGTATTTTTTTCTGTCACAATCTTTTAGCCACGCTCATGGGGATTCTTACTATCATATCTCTGTCAGGACAAAATCCAGATTTGGGTGTACTGGCGTTGGTGGCAATGGTGGTGGAAAGGGGGTTTTGACTGGGACTGGGTGATTGATATGTTGGAGGCTTTTAGGGTTTGGTGGTTATGTATCGTCTCGTTTCTTATAGGTTAGAAATAGTATAGTGTACGTATAGTCAGAAGTAGCGTATAGCGATCTGTATAGTTATAGTCTAGTATAGTATCGTATTGGCTAGTCTATGTTATTTGTGTGTGTTTTCATTGTATTATATTGTCTGTGTTATATCACTCTCTTATTTATGTCACTAGCGGCAGGGGAGGCGGGATCCGCCTCTCTCTATTCTCTGCTGGCGAATGCCAGACTACCCAATACCTTCTTTTGTTCATTTCTTTTTTTTGCTGCTCATCGTCTGTTACCTTACTGTCCTATTGTTCATCAGGCTTTCATGTCAATCTCTCCTACATGCTCAGATTTTTCATATTCCATTTCAGGGTGGAAGTTCACAGGGAGGCCATCAATGTCAGGCCAACCTGTGGGGCACCAGCCAAAGGGGACCCTGCAATGCTCTGGGTCACGTTGGTGGTGTTCAGCGTGGCCTCATTCTGAGCATAAACACACACATGATACCACCTTACTAAGCCCCTTACCAACAACAGCAATGCTCAGTCTTGGAGCTAGGACTAAGTGAGTGACGCCCACCATTGGTAGCGACCACTACAATCAATCTCTCCAACTACCTTCTCCCATGAACCTCAAACATCGAAGGCTTTGACTCAAACATCACAGGGTACAGAAGTGGTATGGGGAAACCAAAACTGAGGTCAATATGAGACCAGAGCAACTCGGGCGGCCACCCATAAATCAGAGTCATTTTATGTTATTGCTTGATGATCAAAGAGAACGACGGAAATAAGATGTTATGGAATCCATTTGCCTTGAGACAACTTGACAGGGCTGTACTCCACGGCTTCCCTTCACGACATATCCTGGTGTCAAACAGGCCCAAGAGATTCAGACAATGCAGTGGTGCTCTCCCTCCCCCCCCCCCCCCAACACACACAGACCCCCTGCAGTGCTCGACCCCCCCCCCCCACACCTACCCCACCTCCCTCCTTCAACTTGACTCGTCATTTTCTTCAGTAAACTGTCCATAGCATGATCTTACCTGGCCCAGAAATTCGTCACGGTGAGTCGATCCTTGTACCACACGCTGTCTTGCACCAGTCAGATTGTGTGTAGGTGGTTTCTGTCTTGCATCAGAAACTCTTATTGTCTAGTGCTTTTTTGGGATTCATGGTCTTCTTCTGATGCTGTCTAGCCATGGTTTGGTATCTTTTATATGCTATGTTTTATTGTGCTATGATGTGTGTCCGTATATGTTTTTTTTAGAGTGGGGCAGGGTTGGGGATCATTTTGTTTGGTCTTACTATTGAGTACTTCATATAAAAAATTAAATCAAATCAAAATATGATATACAAGGAAGTTACAGGGATACGTTTAGTGGCTGAATGTAAATGTGGCTGGGCTCTTGTGCTTGCAAATGCATGCAGAAATGAGCGCATACACCCTCATGGCTGGTATGGGGTTCATATAAACTCGCTCGCTCTCACGCTCGCTCTACCTAGCATAGCGTCACTCACGCCTCGCCTATGTATAAGTCATCTAGATACACACAGCCATAACATCAATCAAACAATCTTTCACACTCAATCTCTCTATTCTCTATAATCTTTCACGGCATCTCACAAATACACATGCGCGCACTTATCACACACACAGACCCACGCATGCACGTATGCACCCACGCTCACACGCACGCAGAATATCCCTCATAGATCTGGTGTTTGTTTTCCTAAATCAGAGTGACGAGACCTTAATGGGTATGAATAGCCAGTCCTTGTCTTTTGGTGCAATGGGTCTCTGAAGGAATCATTCAATCAATCAAACAATCAATCAATCAAATAAAACAGTTAATCACTCAAAAGTCAAACAAATACAGGACCTGATGGGGAAATAAACAACAAACTGAAATTTTCTTTTGATCAACAAGACATACCATAAAATATACTTCTTCTCGGAGGATTGGGTGACTGTCTGTTTCTTTGCTTTGCGGGTTCATTAAGGACTTCTGGATTCCTGCGGTTCTTTAGTTTTCTGGTCGAGTGCTGTATTCTGTCACATATGTTCATATTTTCCTGGTCGTCTAGTGGGGACATAGGCACTGTGTTGTGTCTTGGATTGTTAACATTTGCCCTGTTTTGGGTGGTCTGTGTCTTTCACCAGCCTGATATGCTTTATTGCTATTGTTTTTCTTGATTTTCTCTTCAAAGTCTTGGCATGTTAACCGATCCATTTTATTTGCCTCCGTCTGCGGACTTCATGATTCTTTTGTTGATGCCCTTATTATTCTGCTCTTTCTTGTTTCATTTTTCGTTTTTCTTCAAACTCTCTACGATGTCACATAGTTGTAGGATGTTAGGTGTGGACCATTGTTTTATGATGGTACGGTGTTTGCCAAGATGCTCGCTTGCTGTTTCTGTAACTGCTGTATTGAAGCTATTAGTCAGTTGTAGCTTTGTCTGGCTATCACTGTGTGTGCTGCTATACGTCCACCTATCCTTGCCTGAATTAGTTCTAATTCATCTGGGTCATTTAGCCTTTCTCGTAGGTTCTAATTCTATCCTGATGTTGTTCCGCTTGTGGGATTTTCGTTAGACGTAGTCCGGAAAGTCATCATCACAAGTTCTGATCACTCCCTATGTATGCTCTTGGATAAACTTGGTGTCTAGCTTTTTGCGTTGTTAACACTAGACTGATACCGTCTTCTTCACCCATGATATTGTCTTTTTGGTCTGTGGTATTCTCCATATTGGGCTATTGCAGTTCCTTTGTCTGGACTTCTTGTGTGGGCTCCAAGTTATTTCCACTAGCTGGTGGTGGTTGTATTCTGGCAAACTCTACGGAGGTCTCATGCCTCTTTCATTTGTTTGGGTATTGCTTTGGGGCCCTCAATCGCCCCTCCCAATCTTTCCATGCATCTTCTCCTACCTTGGCGTTCCAGTCACCTTGCACAACAAGGATGTCTTTCTTGGGAGTTTGATTCAGAACCTCTTCGTGCCATACTCTGTCGAAAGCTTTCTTAAAGTCGATGAAGTTGTGGAACAGGTCTCTCTGATGTTGAAGATATTTTTCCATCAGGATGTGGCAGTTAAAAATCTGTTTAATTGTGCTCCTGCCTGCACTGAACACAGCTTGTTCTTCTGCAAGGTGTTCTTCTGCCTCCTTCTTGAGTCGATTCAAAATAACTTTGAGCATGACTTGCTGGCGTGGCTGAAGAGGGCTGATTGTTTATAGTTTTGGCATTGGCGTAAATTCCCTTCTTGGGCAGAGGTTGGAGGATGTGATTGTGGGTCCATTCGGTTGTCCACCGTTTTGTCTCCCAAATCTTCCTGACAGATTGCTGTAAATTGTGTGTTCTCGTTTCGCCACCATGCTGGTGCAGCTCTGATGTAGTTGGTTGTCGGTCTCCCCTTACACCCGGGGGGAAGTTACCGTGTCGGGTAATCTGCGGTTGGCTGCTTCCACTTCTTTATCAGTATAGGTAATGGCGGGGTTCCCTTGATGATGCATGTTTCCTCTTCCTATTTTGCTCTTATCAGGTTGGATTGGGTAGTTGGATAAGTTCTTGACATTAGCTGACCACCTGGGCATTGAAGCTGTGCGTTCTGGTGGAGGTTTCTGGTGCTGTATTCAATGACTGATGATTTGGTTTGTCAGCTTGGTTTGCTGAGTTTCTTCAGGGTGTAGTACTGCCTTTTTACTGTTGCCTCACTTTCTGGCTTTGTTTGATTTCATCCACATTGTTTCACTGGATCCACTTCTCTCCTGGCCTGTAACATTGACTTCTTCACAAGATTGTTGGCCTCTGGTATTCTTTAGGGTTGGAAGACCTGGTTGGTTTAGTGCTCTTGTGATGTGCATTCTAGAGCGTCTATTGTGTCAACAAAGACACCTAGGTTCGCACAAGTATGATGCACAGTGCCAGCCAGATAGGTCTTAGTTCCATGGTGTGTCGTGTGTGTCGTGCTGTGTGATTCTCCTGTCTGAGGTAGCTGTGATGTGCCATGTGTAGCGCGCGAGAGACGACGAGAGCAGATCGAGATGAGCGATCGGAGATTGAGAGTGACTGCATGTGAGGAGGAGACGTGGACCTCATGTGTGTGTGTGATGAGAGAGAGTCTGTGTGAGAGAGGACTTTTTGGCTTGTTAGTTTGTGCATGAGATGAGAGAGTAGCAGATGCATAGTGAGGGACGAGGAAAGTCTGGCGTGTGGTAGTGTGAGCCGAGCTAGAGGAAGACTGTTGTCGCTGTCGAATGCATGATTGAGACTGTCTGTGGATGAAAGATCGTGAGAGTCACGAGATTGTGTGTTGACAGTGCGTGTGATGTGTCTGTGTGAGTGTCGATGTGTTGAGAGAGGCGCTAGGACTGTTGTGTCGTGAAGGAGATGAGGGATGTAGATGAGAATCGTGTGCATCGTGTGTGTGAGAGAGACGAGAGACGATGGAGCTTTTACGTTTTGCTTCAGCTTTCTTTTGCGGATGTATCTACCAGGCTTAGCTACAGAGTGTGATGTGGTAGTGTGCGAGAGTGAGGTCACGTAGAAAGAGCGACAGTACTGTGTCAGTCGGCCGCTAGTGGGTAGCGGTAGGGTGTCGATGTGTGTGTGTGTTCGTTCTGTCGTCGTGTGTCTTGGGTGTGTGTGTGTGTGGTGTGTATCTGTGTATGTGTGTGTGTGTGGTGGTGTGTATGAGAGTGACAAATGTGTGTTTTGTGGCGTGTATGTGTGACTGTGTGTGAGGGAGTGTGTGTGTGTGTGTGTGTGTGTGTGTGTGTGTGTGTGTGTTGTTGTGTGTGTGTGTGTGTGTGTGTGTGGTGTGAGAAGAGAGATTGTGTGTTGTGCTGTGTGTGAGTGTGTGTGTGAGATGTGTGGTGGGCTGTTTATGTGTGTAGTGTGTGTGTGTGTGTGTGTGTGTGTGTGTGTGTGTGTGTGTGTGTGTTGTGTGTGTATCTGTGTATGTTTGTGTGTGTGATTAAGGTGTGTGTGGCCTTGTGGTGTGTGTATGTGTGGCTGTGTATGTGTGTGTATCGTGTGTGTGTGGTGTGTGTGACTGTGTGTGGGTGGTGTTGTAGTGTAATGAGAGAGACTGTTGTGTGTGACTGTGTGTGAGTGTGTAGGAGACTGTGTATGGGTGAGACTGAGTGTGGGGCTGTGTGTGTGTGTGTTTTGTGTATGTGGTGTGTGTGTACCTTTTCTGCAAACAGTGTAGCCCTCACGAATCGAGAGAGGCTAATTTCCCCCTAGGGGCGATGGTTCGGATTATACCATGTGTCTTAAACATTGTCAAGTATTTCGCACTAAAACAACTGGAAGATTCGCAAAGTTCTGTTCTGTGCGAAATATTTACTTTTTAAAATATTTGACATGCATTTGTGTTTTCAGTTTTCAAAATAAAGACTGATGTTGGAAAAAAAAAATTTCCGAACAAATATTACGTGGCTTTCTGATGTAAAAAATAATATGGTTTGAATAAAACAGATGGGTAATTATATTATATAAGAGAAGAAGAAGAAGAAGATGATGAAGAATGATGTATTGGATATGTATGTGTGTTATATATTATATTTATTTATAGTAGTTCTGGTATTATATATATGTATTATATTTATAGTGTCCATGACATCTTACTAATCGCGATCATTATCTATTGTGATATATATGCATAGTTATTTGATAGTATATAGTATAATATATATATACTCATATCTGAGTGGGTATTTCATTAGTCGCTCGAAATAAAAGTTAATGAACGTCGATTTTAGTTGAAGATACAATAAATAATAGCAATTGTTTAATTAAAGTAGATTTGATCTCTCATTGTTTTCGCTCCCTGTCTGTAGTATTGACCTGCGCGCGCTACATTGTCAGTTTTTGTGTTTGTTTTTGTTTGTTGTGTGGTGGTTGGTTGTTGTGTTGCTTGTCGCGCTGTCAATATAATTTATCATTAGAGTTTTAGTGAGACACCTCAGAATGTCTTTTTTTACGACACCTTATCCGCCGCACACACGTCGTATTAGAAAGAAGCAGAACCATTCATCAGTGCATTGCATATTTTTTTTTATGACACTACTTTAAGTCACGAGATTTCTCTGCAGTGAAAATGTCGGAGCTGTCTCCAGGGGAGTGATGTCTGTGACTACAAGAGCAGTCGCCACCCTTTTTTTTTTATCTGTCTGCTGTATATTATCTTTTTTTTGGTATCGCAACTGACAGTTTACTGGTTTCCAGCTTTCAGCACGTGCCTTTTTCTTCAGTGAATTTCACCATGGAGCAATCTGCGTAATAAACTCTCTGTGGTGTCCTATAGTGAGGGTTCTGTGTACGTGCGTTGAAAATGTTGTGTAATACACGGGACAATCGGTTTATAGTATCATTCGAAGTACTAGCGCCCAGCCGCCACCTCTCTTCTCGTGGTCTATATGGATGGTGGGAAAAATGTTTCGAAGCCCGAACGGGTATGTTCGAACCACTCGCACATTCCGACCCGCGACTTTTCGCTCTTTGTTGACAGACGCGTTTCCCTACTAGACCACCGATCCAACGCGCCATTTCACTATTGGTACCAGGATAAGGTAAAGTATTAAATTCTGTTTAAATTCTTTTTGATTGTCGATTTAGTGTTCAGACTTACTAATACTCATTGTAGACCTACTAGAGCCGATTGAGGGAATTATTTTGACACACGTATTGTAGGACTCAACACTGTTGTTGGCTTTTCCACTGAATGGAATTCCCACTTTTTCAGCTTATTGTTGTAGTGGCTCGACTATGACTCTCTGACTAGGAGGCTTGACTCGCAAAGTCCTCATGGGCTGCTAGCCCTGGGGCTGTGCTTGGGCTTATTGTGATAGTAAGCATATCCAACGTCGGACTGCTTCCTTCATGCCCACTTAGGTTGGCATGATGCAGTGATGAGGAATGTTGCTGTTGGGCTAAGGCATCTCGCACTATTAATCAGAATTGCTTATATGCACTGTTTGTCCAAATCATAGCAGCTGCGCTATCCTTGCTGTTTTGGAGGTCATTCGTCGGACACGAGGAACAAACAATACACACTGCACACACATGTGAGCGGATGAAACGATATATACTGTCACGTTTTTCTTCATCATATGGCGCACACCTAGGTGACAAGCGATTTGTTGAACATGTATTTTTATTCTCCTTTTAGTCGTCGAACGCCGGTGAGCAACAAACTATTGTCTGTCATAGCTAAGTGATAGTTATGCGTTTCACGCCGGTAAGCGGACCTGATGAAGTCAGGCCCAGCACATCACCTACGTTCGGCAGTGCGGAGAGAAAAAACTAAAGTTGATCTTTGTAAGTGCTTTCCGGAAAAAGAAAAAGGCCAGGGAGGTGTGGCACCAAAAAAGGCCACAAAAAATATGACAAGAAGAGGGTAACAGAAATAAAAGGAACCAGGCAGAAACAAAAGAGGGCAGGGATAGAAAAGAGGGCGGGGAATGTTGTCCTAGGCACACCAATCGCTCAAGAGAGCGTGGAGGGTGTGTATTTTGTAACTGCTACATCAGGCCACCTTGCTACGCCTCACAAGGGGAAAATGAACAAATGCTCTTATAGAACAGAATAGACGACTGTTAAAAAAAGAAATAGGCAAACCAGTATGTCGGTCATATCTATACATCACTAGATGCTGTCGACTATTTTACCTATAAAAGAGTTCTCTCTTTCGCTAATGAAGCGAAAAATAAGAACGGATCCAGCTTGGCTATTGACTATCACGCCGCTCAATCAGAAGACTACCTGCAAGCCTCTGATAAGTCGAGACTTTCCGCCGATCTATAGGGACAGATACTGGATTTATTTAGTTCTATCCTCCTCCCTAGACCCTCTCGCCGCTGTCTGAAGGTCCGCTGCGTGTCGGCTCTGGGTTCTTCTGCTCAACTACGCCTTTGCATATACAACGGCAGGCTCGGTATCATTTGGTTTCACTGCTTGTTCACGAGGGATCATATCTGACTTCTGAGACACGCATACAAAAAAATATCGTTCATGTACTCTTTTGACAAATTCACTAAAGCAATAGTTACCCTGTCGACTTTTTTTTTTTTTTGGGGGGTGGAGGGGTTAGAGCGGGAAGGCTTGGTTTGTTTTCTGTTAGTATGTGGTGCTTCTTGTGATTTAAAAAAAACTGACTCTAACAGAAAAAAAATACAAACTAAAAGTAGACTTACACCAGAAAAAGACAAAACAGAAAAATCTTGAGACCTAATTCTGTTAAGCGGGCTTTAAGACTTATGATGGATTCTATCACTACACGCACTCACAGCTGACTCGCTAGACATCGAATGTTAATACAGAATCAAATTGCAATCCAATGCCAATGCAATCCTATGACCAATGCGAATGTCAAGTAGTAGATACAGTCGCTACACGATAGTTCAAAACACAACACAAAAATGTTTTTTGTTGTTGTTGCAAACTATAGCTGTGGGATTAGTCTTATCAAGAACAACAACAACAACAACAAAACAAATGTATGATGAGAAGAGAGAAGATAACAATTTAATAGTATACAGCATCAGAATGACCGGGATGGTTAGAGAGAAAAAGTGGAATGGAATTCTGTCTCCAATGGTACCGTGTCTCTGCGTCGTCTCACTCACACTTCACCGACCAGAACAGACTACAACACAAACACACTTCAGACAAAAAAAGTAATAATAACAGCCAAAACCATACACTTAAAATTACAATTTCATAATACCACTATGGAGTAGAATGTAAATCCACTCCACCTTACTTTCTCTCTCTCTACATGTGCATCACTAGCTTACACTCACATACACAAGGCAGCAAAACTAGACCTCTCCTCCACAGGCACGAAATCGCACACACAGCACACCACCACACACACACTCGTAAACATACACACCCACTGCCGACACCTACCACTACTCACCACCACAACACCTCCACCAACACAACCACCAACAACACAACAATAAATGTATAAAAACTATAACATACCCCCAAAAGGTACAATTTATATACTAAAAGAATAATTTCCACTCATCACGCGCTACCTTTCTCTGTCTCACTCACACTCACGCACGAGATGCACAGACTGGGGACCCCACCGCACACCCCACAGTGACGCCTCACGAACTACGTTACACCTATATCACTACAACAAAAAGTTTAGAGACAACCAAAGAACATGAGTAAAAGTACAATTTCATTAATCAAAAATGTAATTTAGTCCTACGTCCTACTCCTTATGCATTGTATCTGCTCTCACTCACTGACTCTGCATCCACACACAATGCACAAAACTGGACCTAACACTAACACTAACCACACACACACTACAGACACTAATACACACGCTACACGCACGCACACACCCAGAGCGGACACAACAGACACACACTACGCACCACACCTATCTACCACTTAAAAAGGATGACCAAAGGTACAAGATTCGTGATAAGGTGAGTTGCAATAGAGCCGAAGGAGTCTGGGTCGGACGTAGGCGTAGCGGCAAGGTGCAGGGCCATGGATGTGGATTAGGACGTAACTATCCTGTGCCACGTCCTACGTTTAAAGATGACGATAGTCTGGAGTCTGTGCGAAATGCAACAAACCAGAAGACTACAAGAAGTGACTACCCCAGCTAGCTAGCGAGAGACTCTGGATCCTTTGTGTGTACCCGGTGGGTGCGGGCAGCTTAGGTGGGATTCGGGTGGGTATCAGGGCTGGGTTGGGGTGGGGGTGGAGGGGGTGTCAGGGAGGGGATCAGGAGTTGTGTGAGCAGGACTCGGGGGGAGGGGCTGGTTGAGTTCGTGTGTGTGGGAGGGTGTGGGGGAGGGGGGGGAAGGAGAGTTGGTGGGGGGAGGAGGTGTTGGTCGTGGAGGTTACGTCGTCTGAAGTGTGTCTGTGAAGGCTGCTGGTGTGTAGAGTAGTGTGCTGTGTGTCGATGTAGGGAGAGATGAGAGAGAGAGAGACGAGAGAGCAGACGAGTGAGAGAGAAAGATTGTGTTTGTGAGTGTGTTTGTGTGTTTGTGTGGGTGTTAGGTTGTGTGCGTGTGCGTTTGTGGTGTGTGCGTGTGCGTTTGTGTGTGCGTGTGATGAGTATGTGTGTGTTTGCAAGGTATGTGTATGTGTTTGTCAGTGAATTGTGTGTGTGCGCGCTACGCGCACTGCGGCGTTGTGTGTATGTGTATGAGCTAGAGAGAGCGTATGTGTGTGTTGAATGAGTATATTTTATGTAGGGGTAGGTGGTGGTAGGAGGGTGGATAGGGGATGCTGTCGTGTATCGTGTGGAGTGTGGTGTGTGAGATGTGTGTGTGTGGTGCTGTGTGTAGTGCAGAGTGTGTGCTGTGGTTGTGGGCTTGATGCTGAAGCAATGATTGTAAGATAGCTGATTCGAGCGCAGTAGCCTTCAAGTGCGACCCCCATCCCCTCCCCCGCATCTCTACCTCTAATCATCACTCTCACTCTCTCTCGTCCTGACGTAAAGTCGGCAGACATTTCGTGCCCGAAATGATCAATGTCATTGCATGTTCTCGCTGTGCTGTCTAATCAATGATTTAGAGAAATAGAGAGATTCATTGACCGCCAAATTCAATACATTCGTATCCTATAGTCGTTTTAGATTCATTTAGTGATGCTGGTCGTTCCTAAAGACATGAGAATATATCTGCGTGATGTGAGTTACTGTAGTAATTTATAAAGCTTTGAGACGATTATTAAGTCATTTGTGGCAAGCATCATTCTTCCACTGTAATCCGATTTTATTTATATATATAATTAATAATAATAAGAATAGGTCGGAAGCTTATATAGCGCTATAATCTTGCGCAAAGAACAAAAGTCATAAGAGCGAATAATGCATCTCCAAGACCGTAAATCTGGAACAGTCATGCCAATCACATTGATAAATAATCTAAAAGTTTCTAAGACTAACAGTATGTTATCATAAACATGGTGCTGCCTCCGCATGACAAAAATCTATGAAATAGTAAATTTCAATAGTCATGTGTTTTTCATGTATGTCCTCACATGTGTCACATCGCGACACACACACACACACACACGGAGTGAGTCACACATGGCAGGGGAAAACATGAAGCAGCTGCCTAATATACTCCGAGCGTTTCTGAGTGCTAAATGCACAACATACGTTTACAAAATGACAAAAACAAACGGACTAGATCTACATGCGATGGCATCCTGACAAGGTGACTACAAGTGCACAAAATAACGTAACCAGGCACAGGACCATGCGAGTTGTCAACAGCATCCCTAAGGACAAAGTCTTCGACAAAAATTCAGAGTCTGCCGTGAATAGTTCTGGATCTGGAGCTACGATACTCAAACAGTTACTCAGTGGCAACTGTCAAAGATTCATTGATATGGCGTGTGCAAAAGAACTCCTCGTCGCAATATGCGTGTCCGACAAGTTACAAAGAGAACATTCTGCATCTGGTTGAAAAAATTATCCAGTCTTGAAAAGACCGTTAAGCTGCCACCCAGACGCTGAACTACTGTAGCCGCAAAGGAGCATACAGAGAGACCAGGGCTGCACAATGGGAAGACTTATGGCAGGGCCTACGACGGGAACCCCGACAGAACCCGTTCTACCTTCCTCCCCATCACCGCATGCCACCTATGCAGAAGCCCCTTCAACAGCTCTCTCTCGGGGTCGCGCCTATCCACCTAGGCCTAAACAAACCGCGCTGCTGTGTATCCCCAAGATGTGTCAGTGTGTTTGTCCAAGTACAAAACTAACACTAGGCCTAAAAAGAAGAACCAGACGCTGACAGGGCGCTACAGCTCTGACGCGAAAATACATCTGACGTCAAAACCATGTAGTGCAGAAGAACCTTTCTGCTCTTCCCTCTGTACTCTGTGTTCCTGCACAGATCGGTTCTAAACAGGGGGTTAATGGCCAAACGTCTATGACGAGTCTTATGAGGTTCAGAGTGGAGAAAAGAAAATCTCTATCAAAGATCAGTGACGATTCCTGATACTGTTATGAGTCAGTGCCACTGCTATTAATATACCCATGCCAAGTGTAGCTTACGTCATTGTAGGGGTAATGATCTTGAAAAAGGTCTGATCCCAAGTAGCTAGCAAAACACCTGGTTTAAAAATGTAAAACAAGTTTTGGCTACTTTTCGGGTTTCGAAAGTTGTGAGAAGCAAATTGCCCCTGTGAAAAATCCCAGCCTTCAGATGAAAGGAGAACTTTTCAATGCAATGACACATGTTCACAATATATAACCAAAGCAATGTGTCTTTGGTTCTCACATGAAATTAAGTACAACTCATCATCATTATAAAGATATTTCATCCTAAACGTTCATGTTTTCAAAGTATTCTGGCAAGAAACTTTGGCAGCGACGTTCATGCCTTGTTTTGGGAGGAAACAACTGAAGAGGAAAACAAGAAAAGAGACTAGGTATTCCATCGCATGAACCAGTACAGACCCACCACCCATCGCCTTTGAAGACCGCCGAGCAACAGCCATGCCTTACAGCCAGGGACAGTACCTCTACAGCAGGCCGCCGCACGGTGGAGCAACATACCCGGCAGAATTATGTCCGTATGTTGAACAATCACTGGAATGGTGACATTTTGTATGTCAATGCTTGCACCAGGCTGCGTATGAGGATAACAGACACTGTATTCTCCGCTACACAGAAGCTGCTTTTCAACCGTTTGGAACTGTTTTTGTTGCTCTGTTTTAGGTTATTTATTTATTTTTATTATCTTTCTCTTCTTTGTGTTGTGATTAATTGAAATAGTTTACCTTGTTTTATGTTAAACTTGCACTCTTTTGATTTCAATACCAGTTCATCATATTTTTACTCTTATCTATATGGTTGCAATTGCATTCTTTGTTTAAAACTGTATCAATGCCTCTGAAATATTCACAATTGCTTAAGATATGTCTGTGGTAATGCTAGATCAATTTCCACCTAATCTGCCATATTTATCAACATCTTTCAAATAACAGGTTTATCAAGTTCTTATGTTACGTCCCTGATGTTAAAGAAATGTAAACTACCTAAACTCCAGGGGTTACTGTTATCACCTGTACATGAACATGTAGATATCTGTTGATAAATCAAACCAGCAATATATATACAAGAAGGAGTAGATTATAATGTAAGTTGTTCGACCATGCCTAATAACAGTTCCAGATTTCCATATTCATGTGCTGCACGTGTAAAGTTTACAAATGCATTTAGTCTTGAATTATCGTATCGGTTTTATTTACCACGAAGGGGCTAATGATTCTTAATACTGAAGTGGCTGTCATTCACTACAAGATACTCTAGAAGTGGATCGGTTAGGAGGGTAAGATTGTTTAATGCCACGCGCCTTTTTGGATAAGGAAGTATTA
Organism: Rapana venosa; assembly: GCA_028751875.1. Lineage (NCBI taxonomy): Eukaryota > Metazoa > Mollusca > Gastropoda > Neogastropoda > Muricidae > Rapana > Rapana venosa. Next base: position 20,377,602 of record CM054157.1, read on the forward strand.
GTCTGTGTTCCTGTTTGTTTTATGTATAAGATAGAGAGAAATAACACCAACCCAAAACTCTCAATTATCTTTACCAACAAAATCTAAAGGTGTATCACGAGATACTTGTGTGTGTTGTACTCACAGATCACATCAAATATCAAACCGCTCTCCCCCTTGCCACCCACCAGTCCGCTCTTTCACCATAATGCACATGGGTAAACAGTGTGAATGATATGATTGCATCCATATGCACATCTACCATAATTGTAAATAACTTTAATGAAAAATGCCAACTCCTCTTGTGTGTGTGTGTGTGTAAAAAAGACATAATCCAAACGATTACACAAAAAAATCAAAAACCGCACCGGGCCGATGCGCAAGCAGCAAGTTAATAACCGTATCACTTGCCTGCCCTAACAATCACATACAAATCTTAGGATTTGATAATATTGACCAATTTATTTCCATCTTTTACAAATGCCTTTAATTCAAGCTGCGCACAGTATCAATTCCCTCATTATATCACTTAAATCAAAAAAGTGTCAGGGAATGTTTTGTGTGGACACTCTGCCCTGCGAAAGAAGCAGTTGACCAACATGCATTGTGAATTTTTAAAATGTATATGTAAATAAGACAAGACATCAGAAACCGCACGAAAACAGAAACAGGCAAAAGAATATATAGCACATGGTCATAGCTCAGGCTAAAACGACTCAATATTGGTGTCATTTTTGTTCCATAGTGTCATATCAAGTCATTACAGATCTTTAAATGTGAGTGTGGAAAAAATTTCATGAACATGAGAACAAGGAATGTACTGTCGACACTTTACCAAGTTGTCCCGATTAAGCTAGAAAATACAACGATTTCCTCATCCTAATGCAGAAAGGACTGAGGCTTTTGGCAGATATTTTATCAGAATCCATGCGTATTGAAGGTCTCCTGCTCACTTAAAGCGTTGTATATAGTACAGAAATCTGAAAGAGACTCTAAAAAGTTTTATGAGATAGACCCACTTAGAATAATATCCAACGAAATACGCATCAATGCCCCAAATACTCAATCAATGAATAAGAAGATGTATTACATTCTCTTCTAATAATAAGAAATAACTTCCGTTGGATTATTAGAATGCAATATTCTGCAATGATATGCTTTAAACATTTACAGATAAATTCATTTTTCTATTACATAAAACTCTTTTCCAAAGTGAGACGTTGGACTGAATGTGTTATGCCAGTCGAACTGAAGCAGTCTCCATCATTGTTCCCATGTCTCGCAATGCAAGGAAAGCCAAAAAATGACACAATACTAGTGAAATCGACCCATCAAGCGCTGACTTTCAACACAGAGTAAGCTTATGGAGCGATTCTATTCAAGAAGGTTTGTGTATTATTGTCAGAAAAATAAGGTGTTGTTGTCACCAAACAATCAGCAGGCTTTCAAAAAGGCAGATCTGCAATTGATAACCTAGTTAAACTAACAACTCAGTCAAACAACAGTTTGCAAGAAGAAAAAAACTTACTTGCAACTTATTTTTTGATGTCAGGTAAAGTACGTATAAGTCTGCAATGCTAAATTACTGCATTAAATTGAAAGTCTACTGGATTATTACCTGAGAGAATGTTTATTGATTATATCAAAAGCTTTTTATGTAACTGAAGTATACAAGTGAGGGTAGGGAATTACATATTCACTTCGCTAGGTCACTCCAATATTGGGTTTACCTCAGGTTCTGTTATAGCCCCTTTTTATGTTTAATTACTGTTATCCGATCTACCACAATCAATGTCACTAAATATCGTCCTGTTAAAAATATGCTGAAGTTTTTAGTTATTGGATGTGTCACTATGAAGCGCGCAGTACAAACAAAGAGGATCGCTCTTCATTATTACCAGATAAATAATATATCAAAATAAGGAGAGAGATTGAGATCTTTTTAGATTAAATATATTTATTCGAAAATCGGGTCTGACATTTTTCAACAGAAAAAATCGCACATTGTCGCTCTTTTAACAATGAGGCAGTGATCCATTTACATACCGCCGTTTAACGTTTGGAGGGAGCTAATTCAGTACACAAAATACTGTCAATTCTTTTAGGCATATTACTTTACATCAAAATTGAATTGGAATGCTCATATTGGATACTTTTTAACAACAAGATCAGAATTGTTCTTAATTGCCCCGTTATCCTAAAATGGTCCTATACACAGACTGTCTTGGGACAAGATATAGTCACTCTGAATTGCTTAGCTTACGTCACTTATACGGTATCCAAGCTGTCTTATGGACAAGAAGTCTGTTTTTTGTGCTTCCCTGTTATTTACTGTAAAAATCTCCAATAAGTGTGTCTGGTTAGCCATATATACTTGTCACTTGGTGTACCATTCACACCTCACACCATTGGAAACTTATAACGAGTATTGGGCGAATCTTCCACTAGCCGAAATAACTCGACTACTGTCATGGTGCCAAAATATGGTTTTACGCCAGCACGTTGACAAATGAAAAATCTTTGTTCTTACTAGTGAAATAACAGTCGTAGCAAAAACAAATTATACTAAAAGGGCTAGACAATTTCGTGTTCTAACGCCTATTGTGTTTCAGGCAGGGTATTGCAGTTCGGGAAAATATTATTATGTGTTGACAGTCTAGTTGAAAACTAATCCCTCTTAAAAAAACAAAAGGTTGTTCACTTGATTCCTGTCCAAAGCCAAACTCAGACTCTTTCATCAAGGACCTCGTGTGACAGTTGGTGCTAGTCTATTTGATGAGAAAGGAACTGTAATATGTGAGCAATACATGCTTTAATACGTGGTATAGAAGCCTATGGATATACGACATGATCTGGTATTTTTTTCTGTCACAATCTTTTAGCCACGCTCATGGGGATTCTTACTATCATATCTCTGTCAGGACAAAATCCAGATTTGGGTGTACTGGCGTTGGTGGCAATGGTGGTGGAAAGGGGGTTTTGACTGGGACTGGGTGATTGATATGTTGGAGGCTTTTAGGGTTTGGTGGTTATGTATCGTCTCGTTTCTTATAGGTTAGAAATAGTATAGTGTACGTATAGTCAGAAGTAGCGTATAGCGATCTGTATAGTTATAGTCTAGTATAGTATCGTATTGGCTAGTCTATGTTATTTGTGTGTGTTTTCATTGTATTATATTGTCTGTGTTATATCACTCTCTTATTTATGTCACTAGCGGCAGGGGAGGCGGGATCCGCCTCTCTCTATTCTCTGCTGGCGAATGCCAGACTACCCAATACCTTCTTTTGTTCATTTCTTTTTTTTGCTGCTCATCGTCTGTTACCTTACTGTCCTATTGTTCATCAGGCTTTCATGTCAATCTCTCCTACATGCTCAGATTTTTCATATTCCATTTCAGGGTGGAAGTTCACAGGGAGGCCATCAATGTCAGGCCAACCTGTGGGGCACCAGCCAAAGGGGACCCTGCAATGCTCTGGGTCACGTTGGTGGTGTTCAGCGTGGCCTCATTCTGAGCATAAACACACACATGATACCACCTTACTAAGCCCCTTACCAACAACAGCAATGCTCAGTCTTGGAGCTAGGACTAAGTGAGTGACGCCCACCATTGGTAGCGACCACTACAATCAATCTCTCCAACTACCTTCTCCCATGAACCTCAAACATCGAAGGCTTTGACTCAAACATCACAGGGTACAGAAGTGGTATGGGGAAACCAAAACTGAGGTCAATATGAGACCAGAGCAACTCGGGCGGCCACCCATAAATCAGAGTCATTTTATGTTATTGCTTGATGATCAAAGAGAACGACGGAAATAAGATGTTATGGAATCCATTTGCCTTGAGACAACTTGACAGGGCTGTACTCCACGGCTTCCCTTCACGACATATCCTGGTGTCAAACAGGCCCAAGAGATTCAGACAATGCAGTGGTGCTCTCCCTCCCCCCCCCCCCCCAACACACACAGACCCCCTGCAGTGCTCGACCCCCCCCCCCCACACCTACCCCACCTCCCTCCTTCAACTTGACTCGTCATTTTCTTCAGTAAACTGTCCATAGCATGATCTTACCTGGCCCAGAAATTCGTCACGGTGAGTCGATCCTTGTACCACACGCTGTCTTGCACCAGTCAGATTGTGTGTAGGTGGTTTCTGTCTTGCATCAGAAACTCTTATTGTCTAGTGCTTTTTTGGGATTCATGGTCTTCTTCTGATGCTGTCTAGCCATGGTTTGGTATCTTTTATATGCTATGTTTTATTGTGCTATGATGTGTGTCCGTATATGTTTTTTTTAGAGTGGGGCAGGGTTGGGGATCATTTTGTTTGGTCTTACTATTGAGTACTTCATATAAAAAATTAAATCAAATCAAAATATGATATACAAGGAAGTTACAGGGATACGTTTAGTGGCTGAATGTAAATGTGGCTGGGCTCTTGTGCTTGCAAATGCATGCAGAAATGAGCGCATACACCCTCATGGCTGGTATGGGGTTCATATAAACTCGCTCGCTCTCACGCTCGCTCTACCTAGCATAGCGTCACTCACGCCTCGCCTATGTATAAGTCATCTAGATACACACAGCCATAACATCAATCAAACAATCTTTCACACTCAATCTCTCTATTCTCTATAATCTTTCACGGCATCTCACAAATACACATGCGCGCACTTATCACACACACAGACCCACGCATGCACGTATGCACCCACGCTCACACGCACGCAGAATATCCCTCATAGATCTGGTGTTTGTTTTCCTAAATCAGAGTGACGAGACCTTAATGGGTATGAATAGCCAGTCCTTGTCTTTTGGTGCAATGGGTCTCTGAAGGAATCATTCAATCAATCAAACAATCAATCAATCAAATAAAACAGTTAATCACTCAAAAGTCAAACAAATACAGGACCTGATGGGGAAATAAACAACAAACTGAAATTTTCTTTTGATCAACAAGACATACCATAAAATATACTTCTTCTCGGAGGATTGGGTGACTGTCTGTTTCTTTGCTTTGCGGGTTCATTAAGGACTTCTGGATTCCTGCGGTTCTTTAGTTTTCTGGTCGAGTGCTGTATTCTGTCACATATGTTCATATTTTCCTGGTCGTCTAGTGGGGACATAGGCACTGTGTTGTGTCTTGGATTGTTAACATTTGCCCTGTTTTGGGTGGTCTGTGTCTTTCACCAGCCTGATATGCTTTATTGCTATTGTTTTTCTTGATTTTCTCTTCAAAGTCTTGGCATGTTAACCGATCCATTTTATTTGCCTCCGTCTGCGGACTTCATGATTCTTTTGTTGATGCCCTTATTATTCTGCTCTTTCTTGTTTCATTTTTCGTTTTTCTTCAAACTCTCTACGATGTCACATAGTTGTAGGATGTTAGGTGTGGACCATTGTTTTATGATGGTACGGTGTTTGCCAAGATGCTCGCTTGCTGTTTCTGTAACTGCTGTATTGAAGCTATTAGTCAGTTGTAGCTTTGTCTGGCTATCACTGTGTGTGCTGCTATACGTCCACCTATCCTTGCCTGAATTAGTTCTAATTCATCTGGGTCATTTAGCCTTTCTCGTAGGTTCTAATTCTATCCTGATGTTGTTCCGCTTGTGGGATTTTCGTTAGACGTAGTCCGGAAAGTCATCATCACAAGTTCTGATCACTCCCTATGTATGCTCTTGGATAAACTTGGTGTCTAGCTTTTTGCGTTGTTAACACTAGACTGATACCGTCTTCTTCACCCATGATATTGTCTTTTTGGTCTGTGGTATTCTCCATATTGGGCTATTGCAGTTCCTTTGTCTGGACTTCTTGTGTGGGCTCCAAGTTATTTCCACTAGCTGGTGGTGGTTGTATTCTGGCAAACTCTACGGAGGTCTCATGCCTCTTTCATTTGTTTGGGTATTGCTTTGGGGCCCTCAATCGCCCCTACCAAGATTTCCATGCATCTTCTCCTACCTTGGCGTTCCAGTCACCTTGCACAACAAGGATGTCTTTCTTGGGAGTTTGATTCAGAACCTCTTCGTGCCATACTCTGTCGAAAGCTTTCTTAAAGTCGATGAAGTTGTGGAACAGGTCTCTCTGATGTTGAAGATATTTTTCCATCAGGATGTGGCAGTTAAAAATCTGTTTAATTGTGCTCCTGCCTGCACTGAACACAGCTTGTTCTTCTGCAAGGTGTTCTTCTGACTCTCCTTCTTAGTCGATTCAAAATAACTTTGAGCATGACTTGCTGGCGTGGCTGAAGAGGGCTGATTGTTTATAGTTTTGGCATTGGCGTAAATTCCCTTCTTGGGCAGAGGTTGGAGGATGTGATTGTGGGTCCATTCGGTTGTCCACCGTTTTGTCTCCCAAATCTTCCTGACAGATTGCTGTAAATTGTGTGTTCTCGTTTCGCCACCATGCTGGTGCAGCTCTGATGTAGTTGGTTGTCGGTCTCCCCTTACACCCGGGGGGAAGTTACCGTGTCGGGTAATCTGCGGTTGGCTGCTTCCACTTCTTTATCAGTATAGGTAATGGCGGGGTTCCCTTGATGATGCATGTTTCCTCTTCCTATTTTGCTCTTATCAGGTTGGATTGGGTAGTTGGATAAGTTCTTGACATTAGCTGACCACCTGGGCATTGAAGCTGTGCGTTCTGGTGGAGGTTTCTGGTGCTGTATTCAATGACTGATGATTTGGTTTGTCAGCTTGGTTTGCTGAGTTTCTTCAGGGTGTAGTACTGCCTTTTTACTGTTGCCTCACTTTCTGGCTTTGTTTGATTTCATCCACATTGTTTCACTGGATCCACTTCTCTCCTGGCCTGTAACATTGACTTCTTCACAAGATTGTTGGCCTCTGGTATTCTTTAGGGTTGGAAGACCTGGTTGGTTTAGTGCTCTTGTGATGTGCATTCTAGAGCGTCTATTGTGTCAACAAAGACACCTAGGTTCGCACAAGTATGATGCACAGTGCCAGCCAGATAGGTCTTAGTTCCATGGTGTGTCGTGTGTGTCGTGCTGTGTGATTCTCCTGTCTGAGGTAGCTGTGATGTGCCATGTGTAGCGCGCGAGAGACGACGAGAGCAGATCGAGATGAGCGATCGGAGATTGAGAGTGACTGCATGTGAGGAGGAGACGTGGACCTCATGTGTGTGTGTGATGAGAGAGAGTCTGTGTGAGAGAGGACTTTTTGGCTTGTTAGTTTGTGCATGAGATGAGAGAGTAGCAGATGCATAGTGAGGGACGAGGAAAGTCTGGCGTGTGGTAGTGTGAGCCGAGCTAGAGGAAGACTGTTGTCGCTGTCGAATGCATGATTGAGACTGTCTGTGGATGAAAGATCGTGAGAGTCACGAGATTGTGTGTTGACAGTGCGTGTGATGTGTCTGTGTGAGTGTCGATGTGTTGAGAGAGGCGCTAGGACTGTTGTGTCGTGAAGGAGATGAGGGATGTAGATGAGAATCGTGTGCATCGTGTGTGTGAGAGAGACGAGAGACGATGGAGCTTTTACGTTTTGCTTCAGCTTTCTTTTGCGGATGTATCTACCAGGCTTAGCTACAGAGTGTGATGTGGTAGTGTGCGAGAGTGAGGTCACGTAGAAAGAGCGACAGTACTGTGTCAGTCGGCCGCTAGTGGGTAGCGGTAGGGTGTCGATGTGTGTGTGTGTTCGTTCTGTCGTCGTGTGTCTTGGGTGTGTGTGTGTGTGGTGTGTATCTGTGTATGTGTGTGTGTGTGGTGGTGTGTATGAGAGTGACAAATGTGTGTTTTGTGGCGTGTATGTGTGACTGTGTGTGAGGGAGTGTGTGTGTGTGTGTGTGTGTGTGTGTGTGTGTGTGTGTGTTGTTGTGTGTGTGTGTGTGTGTGTGTGTGGTGTGAGAAGAGAGATTGTGTGTTGTGCTGTGTGTGAGTGTGTGTGTGAGATGTGTGGTGGGCTGTTTATGTGTGTAGTGTGTGTGTGTGTGTGTGTGTGTGTGTGTGTGTGTGTGTGTGTGTGTTGTGTGTGTATCTGTGTATGTTTGTGTGTGTGATTAAGGTGTGTGTGGCCTTGTGGTGTGTGTATGTGTGGCTGTGTATGTGTGTGTATCGTGTGTGTGTGGTGTGTGTGACTGTGTGTGGGTGGTGTTGTAGTGTAATGAGAGAGACTGTTGTGTGTGACTGTGTGTGAGTGTGTAGGAGACTGTGTATGGGTGAGACTGAGTGTGGGGCTGTGTGTGTGTGTGTTTTGTGTATGTGGTGTGTGTGTACCTTTTCTGCAAACAGTGTAGCCCTCACGAATCGAGAGAGGCTAATTTCCCCCTAGGGGCGATGGTTCGGATTATACCATGTGTCTTAAACATTGTCAAGTATTTCGCACTAAAACAACTGGAAGATTCGCAAAGTTCTGTTCTGTGCGAAATATTTACTTTTTAAAATATTTGACATGCATTTGTGTTTTCAGTTTTCAAAATAAAGACTGATGTTGGAAAAAAAAAATTTCCGAACAAATATTACGTGGCTTTCTGATGTAAAAAATAATATGGTTTGAATAAAACAGATGGGTAATTATATTATATAAGAGAAGAAGAAGAAGAAGATGATGAAGAATGATGTATTGGATATGTATGTGTGTTATATATTATATTTATTTATAGTAGTTCTGGTATTATATATATGTATTATATTTATAGTGTCCATGACATCTTACTAATCGCGATCATTATCTATTGTGATATATATGCATAGTTATTTGATAGTATATAGTATAATATATATATACTCATATCTGAGTGGGTATTTCATTAGTCGCTCGAAATAAAAGTTAATGAACGTCGATTTTAGTTGAAGATACAATAAATAATAGCAATTGTTTAATTAAAGTAGATTTGATCTCTCATTGTTTTCGCTCCCTGTCTGTAGTATTGACCTGCGCGCGCTACATTGTCAGTTTTTGTGTTTGTTTTTGTTTGTTGTGTGGTGGTTGGTTGTTGTGTTGCTTGTCGCGCTGTCAATATAATTTATCATTAGAGTTTTAGTGAGACACCTCAGAATGTCTTTTTTTACGACACCTTATCCGCCGCACACACGTCGTATTAGAAAGAAGCAGAACCATTCATCAGTGCATTGCATATTTTTTTTTATGACACTACTTTAAGTCACGAGATTTCTCTGCAGTGAAAATGTCGGAGCTGTCTCCAGGGGAGTGATGTCTGTGACTACAAGAGCAGTCGCCACCCTTTTTTTTTTATCTGTCTGCTGTATATTATCTTTTTTTTGGTATCGCAACTGACAGTTTACTGGTTTCCAGCTTTCAGCACGTGCCTTTTTCTTCAGTGAATTTCACCATGGAGCAATCTGCGTAATAAACTCTCTGTGGTGTCCTATAGTGAGGGTTCTGTGTACGTGCGTTGAAAATGTTGTGTAATACACGGGACAATCGGTTTATAGTATCATTCGAAGTACTAGCGCCCAGCCGCCACCTCTCTTCTCGTGGTCTATATGGATGGTGGGAAAAATGTTTCGAAGCCCGAACGGGTATGTTCGAACCACTCGCACATTCCGACCCGCGACTTTTCGCTCTTTGTTGACAGACGCGTTTCCCTACTAGACCACCGATCCAACGCGCCATTTCACTATTGGTACCAGGATAAGGTAAAGTATTAAATTCTGTTTAAATTCTTTTTGATTGTCGATTTAGTGTTCAGACTTACTAATACTCATTGTAGACCTACTAGAGCCGATTGAGGGAATTATTTTGACACACGTATTGTAGGACTCAACACTGTTGTTGGCTTTTCCACTGAATGGAATTCCCACTTTTTCAGCTTATTGTTGTAGTGGCTCGACTATGACTCTCTGACTAGGAGGCTTGACTCGCAAAGTCCTCATGGGCTGCTAGCCCTGGGGCTGTGCTTGGGCTTATTGTGATAGTAAGCATATCCAACGTCGGACTGCTTCCTTCATGCCCACTTAGGTTGGCATGATGCAGTGATGAGGAATGTTGCTGTTGGGCTAAGGCATCTCGCACTATTAATCAGAATTGCTTATATGCACTGTTTGTCCAAATCATAGCAGCTGCGCTATCCTTGCTGTTTTGGAGGTCATTCGTCGGACACGAGGAACAAACAATACACACTGCACACACATGTGAGCGGATGAAACGATATATACTGTCACGTTTTTCTTCATCATATGGCGCACACCTAGGTGACAAGCGATTTGTTGAACATGTATTTTTATTCTCCTTTTAGTCGTCGAACGCCGGTGAGCAACAAACTATTGTCTGTCATAGCTAAGTGATAGTTATGCGTTTCACGCCGGTAAGCGGACCTGATGAAGTCAGGCCCAGCACATCACCTACGTTCGGCAGTGCGGAGAGAAAAAACTAAAGTTGATCTTTGTAAGTGCTTTCCGGAAAAAGAAAAAGGCCAGGGAGGTGTGGCACCAAAAAAGGCCACAAAAAATATGACAAGAAGAGGGTAACAGAAATAAAAGGAACCAGGCAGAAACAAAAGAGGGCAGGGATAGAAAAGAGGGCGGGGAATGTTGTCCTAGGCACACCAATCGCTCAAGAGAGCGTGGAGGGTGTGTATTTTGTAACTGCTACATCAGGCCACCTTGCTACGCCTCACAAGGGGAAAATGAACAAATGCTCTTATAGAACAGAATAGACGACTGTTAAAAAAAGAAATAGGCAAACCAGTATGTCGGTCATATCTATACATCACTAGATGCTGTCGACTATTTTACCTATAAAAGAGTTCTCTCTTTCGCTAATGAAGCGAAAAATAAGAACGGATCCAGCTTGGCTATTGACTATCACGCCGCTCAATCAGAAGACTACCTGCAAGCCTCTGATAAGTCGAGACTTTCCGCCGATCTATAGGGACAGATACTGGATTTATTTAGTTCTATCCTCCTCCCTAGACCCTCTCGCCGCTGTCTGAAGGTCCGCTGCGTGTCGGCTCTGGGTTCTTCTGCTCAACTACGCCTTTGCATATACAACGGCAGGCTCGGTATCATTTGGTTTCACTGCTTGTTCACGAGGGATCATATCTGACTTCTGAGACACGCATACAAAAAAATATCGTTCATGTACTCTTTTGACAAATTCACTAAAGCAATAGTTACCCTGTCGACTTTTTTTTTTTTTTGGGGGGTGGAGGGGTTAGAGCGGGAAGGCTTGGTTTGTTTTCTGTTAGTATGTGGTGCTTCTTGTGATTTAAAAAAAACTGACTCTAACAGAAAAAAAATACAAACTAAAAGTAGACTTACACCAGAAAAAGACAAAACAGAAAAATCTTGAGACCTAATTCTGTTAAGCGGGCTTTAAGACTTATGATGGATTCTATCACTACACGCACTCACAGCTGACTCGCTAGACATCGAATGTTAATACAGAATCAAATTGCAATCCAATGCCAATGCAATCCTATGACCAATGCGAATGTCAAGTAGTAGATACAGTCGCTACACGATAGTTCAAAACACAACACAAAAATGTTTTTTGTTGTTGTTGCAAACTATAGCTGTGGGATTAGTCTTATCAAGAACAACAACAACAACAACAAAACAAATGTATGATGAGAAGAGAGAAGATAACAATTTAATAGTATACAGCATCAGAATGACCGGGATGGTTAGAGAGAAAAAGTGGAATGGAATTCTGTCTCCAATGGTACCGTGTCTCTGCGTCGTCTCACTCACACTTCACCGACCAGAACAGACTACAACACAAACACACTTCAGACAAAAAAAGTAATAATAACAGCCAAAACCATACACTTAAAATTACAATTTCATAATACCACTATGGAGTAGAATGTAAATCCACTCCACCTTACTTTCTCTCTCTCTACATGTGCATCACTAGCTTACACTCACATACACAAGGCAGCAAAACTAGACCTCTCCTCCACAGGCACGAAATCGCACACACAGCACACCACCACACACACACTCGTAAACATACACACCCACTGCCGACACCTACCACTACTCACCACCACAACACCTCCACCAACACAACCACCAACAACACAACAATAAATGTATAAAAACTATAACATACCCCCAAAAGGTACAATTTATATACTAAAAGAATAATTTCCACTCATCACGCGCTACCTTTCTCTGTCTCACTCACACTCACGCACGAGATGCACAGACTGGGGACCCCACCGCACACCCCACAGTGACGCCTCACGAACTACGTTACACCTATATCACTACAACAAAAAGTTTAGAGACAACCAAAGAACATGAGTAAAAGTACAATTTCATTAATCAAAAATGTAATTTAGTCCTACGTCCTACTCCTTATGCATTGTATCTGCTCTCACTCACTGACTCTGCATCCACACACAATGCACAAAACTGGACCTAACACTAACACTAACCACACACACACTACAGACACTAATACACACGCTACACGCACGCACACACCCAGAGCGGACACAACAGACACACACTACGCACCACACCTATCTACCACTTAAAAAGGATGACCAAAGGTACAAGATTCGTGATAAGGTGAGTTGCAATAGAGCCGAAGGAGTCTGGGTCGGACGTAGGCGTAGCGGCAAGGTGCAGGGCCATGGATGTGGATTAGGACGTAACTATCCTGTGCCACGTCCTACGTTTAAAGATGACGATAGTCTGGAGTCTGTGCGAAATGCAACAAACCAGAAGACTACAAGAAGTGACTACCCCAGCTAGCTAGCGAGAGACTCTGGATCCTTTGTGTGTACCCGGTGGGTGCGGGCAGCTTAGGTGGGATTCGGGTGGGTATCAGGGCTGGGTTGGGGTGGGGGTGGAGGGGGTGTCAGGGAGGGGATCAGGAGTTGTGTGAGCAGGACTCGGGGGGAGGGGCTGGTTGAGTTCGTGTGTGTGGGAGGGTGTGGGGGAGGGGGGGGAAGGAGAGTTGGTGGGGGGAGGAGGTGTTGGTCGTGGAGGTTACGTCGTCTGAAGTGTGTCTGTGAAGGCTGCTGGTGTGTAGAGTAGTGTGCTGTGTGTCGATGTAGGGAGAGATGAGAGAGAGAGAGACGAGAGAGCAGACGAGTGAGAGAGAAAGATTGTGTTTGTGAGTGTGTTTGTGTGTTTGTGTGGGTGTTAGGTTGTGTGCGTGTGCGTTTGTGGTGTGTGCGTGTGCGTTTGTGTGTGCGTGTGATGAGTATGTGTGTGTTTGCAAGGTATGTGTATGTGTTTGTCAGTGAATTGTGTGTGTGCGCGCTACGCGCACTGCGGCGTTGTGTGTATGTGTATGAGCTAGAGAGAGCGTATGTGTGTGTTGAATGAGTATATTTTATGTAGGGGTAGGTGGTGGTAGGAGGGTGGATAGGGGATGCTGTCGTGTATCGTGTGGAGTGTGGTGTGTGAGATGTGTGTGTGTGGTGCTGTGTGTAGTGCAGAGTGTGTGCTGTGGTTGTGGGCTTGATGCTGAAGCAATGATTGTAAGATAGCTGATTCGAGCGCAGTAGCCTTCAAGTGCGACCCCCATCCCCTCCCCCGCATCTCTACCTCTAATCATCACTCTCACTCTCTCTCGTCCTGACGTAAAGTCGGCAGACATTTCGTGCCCGAAATGATCAATGTCATTGCATGTTCTCGCTGTGCTGTCTAATCAATGATTTAGAGAAATAGAGAGATTCATTGACCGCCAAATTCAATACATTCGTATCCTATAGTCGTTTTAGATTCATTTAGTGATGCTGGTCGTTCCTAAAGACATGAGAATATATCTGCGTGATGTGAGTTACTGTAGTAATTTATAAAGCTTTGAGACGATTATTAAGTCATTTGTGGCAAGCATCATTCTTCCACTGTAATCCGATTTTATTTATATATATAATTAATAATAATAAGAATAGGTCGGAAGCTTATATAGCGCTATAATCTTGCGCAAAGAACAAAAGTCATAAGAGCGAATAATGCATCTCCAAGACCGTAAATCTGGAACAGTCATGCCAATCACATTGATAAATAATCTAAAAGTTTCTAAGACTAACAGTATGTTATCATAAACATGGTGCTGCCTCCGCATGACAAAAATCTATGAAATAGTAAATTTCAATAGTCATGTGTTTTTCATGTATGTCCTCACATGTGTCACATCGCGACACACACACACACACACACGGAGTGAGTCACACATGGCAGGGGAAAACATGAAGCAGCTGCCTAATATACTCCGAGCGTTTCTGAGTGCTAAATGCACAACATACGTTTACAAAATGACAAAAACAAACGGACTAGATCTACATGCGATGGCATCCTGACAAGGTGACTACAAGTGCACAAAATAACGTAACCAGGCACAGGACCATGCGAGTTGTCAACAGCATCCCTAAGGACAAAGTCTTCGACAAAAATTCAGAGTCTGCCGTGAATAGTTCTGGATCTGGAGCTACGATACTCAAACAGTTACTCAGTGGCAACTGTCAAAGATTCATTGATATGGCGTGTGCAAAAGAACTCCTCGTCGCAATATGCGTGTCCGACAAGTTACAAAGAGAACATTCTGCATCTGGTTGAAAAAATTATCCAGTCTTGAAAAGACCGTTAAGCTGCCACCCAGACGCTGAACTACTGTAGCCGCAAAGGAGCATACAGAGAGACCAGGGCTGCACAATGGGAAGACTTATGGCAGGGCCTACGACGGGAACCCCGACAGAACCCGTTCTACCTTCCTCCCCATCACCGCATGCCACCTATGCAGAAGCCCCTTCAACAGCTCTCTCTCGGGGTCGCGCCTATCCACCTAGGCCTAAACAAACCGCGCTGCTGTGTATCCCCAAGATGTGTCAGTGTGTTTGTCCAAGTACAAAACTAACACTAGGCCTAAAAAGAAGAACCAGACGCTGACAGGGCGCTACAGCTCTGACGCGAAAATACATCTGACGTCAAAACCATGTAGTGCAGAAGAACCTTTCTGCTCTTCCCTCTGTACTCTGTGTTCCTGCACAGATCGGTTCTAAACAGGGGGTTAATGGCCAAACGTCTATGACGAGTCTTATGAGGTTCAGAGTGGAGAAAAGAAAATCTCTATCAAAGATCAGTGACGATTCCTGATACTGTTATGAGTCAGTGCCACTGCTATTAATATACCCATGCCAAGTGTAGCTTACGTCATTGTAGGGGTAATGATCTTGAAAAAGGTCTGATCCCAAGTAGCTAGCAAAACACCTGGTTTAAAAATGTAAAACAAGTTTTGGCTACTTTTCGGGTTTCGAAAGTTGTGAGAAGCAAATTGCCCCTGTGAAAAATCCCAGCCTTCAGATGAAAGGAGAACTTTTCAATGCAATGACACATGTTCACAATATATAACCAAAGCAATGTGTCTTTGGTTCTCACATGAAATTAAGTACAACTCATCATCATTATAAAGATATTTCATCCTAAACGTTCATGTTTTCAAAGTATTCTGGCAAGAAACTTTGGCAGCGACGTTCATGCCTTGTTTTGGGAGGAAACAACTGAAGAGGAAAACAAGAAAAGAGACTAGGTATTCCATCGCATGAACCAGTACAGACCCACCACCCATCGCCTTTGAAGACCGCCGAGCAACAGCCATGCCTTACAGCCAGGGACAGTACCTCTACAGCAGGCCGCCGCACGGTGGAGCAACATACCCGGCAGAATTATGTCCGTATGTTGAACAATCACTGGAATGGTGACATTTTGTATGTCAATGCTTGCACCAGGCTGCGTATGAGGATAACAGACACTGTATTCTCCGCTACACAGAAGCTGCTTTTCAACCGTTTGGAACTGTTTTTGTTGCTCTGTTTTAGGTTATTTATTTATTTTTATTATCTTTCTCTTCTTTGTGTTGTGATTAATTGAAATAGTTTACCTTGTTTTATGTTAAACTTGCACTCTTTTGATTTCAATACCAGTTCATCATATTTTTACTCTTATCTATATGGTTGCAATTGCATTCTTTGTTTAAAACTGTATCAATGCCTCTGAAATATTCACAATTGCTTAAGATATGTCTGTGGTAATGCTAGATCAATTTCCACCTAATCTGCCATATTTATCAACATCTTTCAAATAACAGGTTTATCAAGTTCTTATGTTACGTCCCTGATGTTAAAGAAATGTAAACTACCTAAACTCCAGGGGTTACTGTTATCACCTGTACATGAACATGTAGATATCTGTTGATAAATCAAACCAGCAATATATATACAAGAAGGAGTAGATTATAATGTAAGTTGTTCGACCATGCCTAATAACAGTTCCAGATTTCCATATTCATGTGCTGCACGTGTAAAGTTTACAAATGCATTTAGTCTTGAATTATCGTATCGGTTTTATTTACCACGAAGGGGCTAATGATTCTTAATACTGAAGTGGCTGTCATTCACTACAAGATACTCTAGAAGTGGATCGGTTAGGAGGGTAAGATTGTTTAATGCCACGCGCCTTTTTGGATAAGGAAGTATTAGTCTGTGTTCCTGTTTGTTTTATGTATAAGATAGAGAGAAATAACACCAACCCAAAACTCTCAATTATCTTTACCAACAAAATCTAAAGGTGTATCACGAGATACTTGTGTGTGTTGTACTCACAGATCACATCAAATATCAAACCGCTCTCCCCCTTGCCACCCACCAGTCCGCTCTTTCACCATAATGCACATGGGTAAACAGTGTGAATGATATGATTGCATCCATATGCACATCTACCATAATTGTAAATAACTTTAATGAAAAATGCCAACTCCTCTTGTGTGTGTGTGTGTGTAAAAAAGACATAATCCAAACGATTACACAAAAAAATCAAAAACCGCACCGGGCCGATGCGCAAGCAGCAAGTTAATAACCGTATCACTTGCCTGCCCTAACAATCACATACAAATCTTAGGATTTGATAATATTGACCAATTTATTTCCATCTTTTACAAATGCCTTTAATTCAAGCTGCGCACAGTATCAATTCCCTCATTATATCACTTAAATCAAAAAAGTGTCAGGGAATGTTTTGTGTGGACACTCTGCCCTGCGAAAGAAGCAGTTGACCAACATGCATTGTGAATTTTTAAAATGTATATGTAAATAAGACAAGACATCAGAAACCGCACGAAAACAGAAACAGGCAAAAGAATATATAGCACATGGTCATAGCTCAGGCTAAAACGACTCAATATTGGTGTCATTTTTGTTCCATAGTGTCATATCAAGTCATTACAGATCTTTAAATGTGAGTGTGGAAAAAATTTCATGAACATGAGAACAAGGAATGTACTGTCGACACTTTACCAAGTTGTCCCGATTAAGCTAGAAAATACAACGATTTCCTCATCCTAATGCAGAAAGGACTGAGGCTTTTGGCAGATATTTTATCAGAATCCATGCGTATTGAAGGTCTCCTGCTCACTTAAAGCGTTGTATATAGTACAGAAATCTGAAAGAGACTCTAAAAAGTTTTATGAGATAGACCCACTTAGAATAATATCCAACGAAATACGCATCAATGCCCCAAATACTCAATCAATGAATAAGAAGATGTATTACATTCTCTTCTAATAATAAGAAATAACTTCCGTTGGATTATTAGAATGCAATATTCTGCAATGATATGCTTTAAACATTTACAGATAAATTCATTTTTCTATTACATAAAACTCTTTTCCAAAGTGAGACGTTGGACTGAATGTGTTATGCCAGTCGAACTGAAGCAGTCTCCATCATTGTTCCCATGTCTCGCAATGCAAGGAAAGCCAAAAAATGACACAATACTAGTGAAATCGACCCATCAAGCGCTGACTTTCAACACAGAGTAAGCTTATGGAGCGATTCTATTCAAGAAGGTTTGTGTATTATTGTCAGAAAAATAAGGTGTTGTTGTCACCAAACAATCAGCAGGCTTTCAAAAAGGCAGATCTGCAATTGATAACCTAGTTAAACTAACAACTCAGTCAAACAACAGTTTGCAAGAAGAAAAAAACTTACTTGCAACTTATTTTTTGATGTCAGGTAAAGTACGTATAAGTCTGCAATGCTAAATTACTGCATTAAATTGAAAGTCTACTGGATTATTACCTGAGAGAATGTTTATTGATTATATCAAAAGCTTTTTATGTAACTGAAGTATACAAGTGAGGGTAGGGAATTACATATTCACTTCGCTAGGTCACTCCAATATTGGGTTTACCTCAGGTTCTGTTATAGCCCCTTTTTATGTTTAATTACTGTTATCCGATCTACCACAATCAATGTCACTAAATATCGTCCTGTTAAAAATATGCTGAAGTTTTTAGTTATTGGATGTGTCACTATGAAGCGCGCAGTACAAACAAAGAGGATCGCTCTTCATTATTACCAGATAAATAATATATCAAAATAAGGAGAGAGATTGAGATCTTTTTAGATTAAATATATTTATTCGAAAATCGGGTCTGACATTTTTCAACAGAAAAAATCGCACATTGTCGCTCTTTTAACAATGAGGCAGTGATCCATTTACATACCGCCGTTTAACGTTTGGAGGGAGCTAATTCAGTACACAAAATACTGTCAATTCTTTTAGGCATATTACTTTACATCAAAATTGAATTGGAATGCTCATATTGGATACTTTTTAACAACAAGATCAGAATTGTTCTTAATTGCCCCGTTATCCTAAAATGGTCCTATACACAGACTGTCTTGGGACAAGATATAGTCACTCTGAATTGCTTAGCTTACGTCACTTATACGGTATCCAAGCTGTCTTATGGACAAGAAGTCTGTTTTTTGTGCTTCCCTGTTATTTACTGTAAAAATCTCCAATAAGTGTGTCTGGTTAGCCATATATACTTGTCACTTGGTGTACCATTCACACCTCACACCATTGGAAACTTATAACGAGTATTGGGCGAATCTTCCACTAGCCGAAATAACTCGACTACTGTCATGGTGCCAAAATATGGTTTTACGCCAGCACGTTGACAAATGAAAAATCTTTGTTCTTACTAGTGAAATAACAGTCGTAGCAAAAACAAATTATACTAAAAGGGCTAGACAATTTCGTGTTCTAACGCCGGGTTCTGCTTCTCGTCCCTAAGAGGACAAGTCGGGAGCTACACTGAAGGATGTGGCAGCAACCTGCAGGAGCTGACCTCCATGTTTAAAGAACTGAAGGAAGAGGTGAGACAGTCAAAGAGACATGTTCAGGAATTCTGAGTGAAATGGCTTCCTTGAAAGAGACTATTACTGATCTGAAACGGGGAAAACCAAAGACTGAAAGAAGAAAATTGAGAAATTGTTGTGAAAAGGTGGAAAAGCTGGAATAAAGACTGATGACTTGGAGGGGCATTCTAAAAGAAACAACATTCTTTTCTATGGCATACCAAGACAGGACAATGAAACTCGTGATGACTGTGAAAAACTTACCAAAGACTTACTGACTGACAAACTAGGACTGAGTCGTGACATGGAGTTTGACAAGATCTATCGTTTGAATAGAAACCCCAACTCCCCTATCATATGGTAGATGTGCATTCTACAGGGATAAAGAAATGGTTCTTAAGGCAAAATGCAAACTCCGTGGAAGCAATGTCTTCATTGGGAAGACTTCACTCCACGTGTGCGTGATATAAGAAGGAAACTTGTTCCTCATTTGAAGGATGCCAGAAAAGATGGGAAAAGAGCATTCATGGTCTTTGATCATCTGATCATGATGGTAAGAAACTCTATCTGGACGAAAGCCCAGATCCCACAAATACGGTCTAGCATTCTGGCTGGCCTGCTATAAAATTAAGCCCATGCTAGATTACAAGTCTCTGGGTTTTTTTCACTGGGTTTTCTGTTTTTCAGTCAGAGGGAACAAATGAAAATCAGTCACCGCCTGCATTAAATTTTGCCCCCTCTCCTCCACGTGCAAACTGCACTGAATTTTGTCCTGGGCTTGTCCCACAGGCTGCTGACACGTAACTGTGTCAACGTTGCCAGCTACTGTCAGTGCCCACGTAAAGTGTGTGAATCAGCTCCTGTTTTCTGGCCATTCAAATTCAAATGCACGGTCTTAAAAACGAAACATATAATTATGTGTAAAAAAAAGGTTCTGATCATGATAGCGCTAATGTGTATATGCGTGCGCGCGCGCGCGTGTGTGTGTGTGTGTGTGTGTGTGTGAAATCATTTCAAAATTAAATCCATGTTGTGCTAACTGTCGGCATTGGAATGTCAATAGATTTGTGTCTGAGATAAACGATTAAAATACCGCTTTGTTACATTATGATGTTGGTTGCCAGATACTGTATGGAGGCTTTTGTGGAAATTTGCGGTTTGAACATGTTTTTCTTACAGTTGCAGTACATTATAAACCAGCTAGCTTATGCAATTTCGTAAATGAAAAAAGGTCCAGAAAGATAAAATGTTGGATCAAGAAGGAACTTTTGTTATACATTAAAGGCATAAAACATCACTGAAGTAATATTCGTATGTTCATTTTATCAAAAAGGTCATGAAGGTTTGGAATAAGGATGCATTATGTGATTGTGTTCATCTAATACTAGAAAATCATTTGGATGTTAATAGGGGTATGCTTATGTCTGAAATATAGTTGCAGATAAGATTTTAGAACTTTCAGATGTGCATGTATTGAAGAAAAGGATTTCATCAAATTGACTGTAACTATTGTCCCAGATATCATAGATAAAGATTTTCATTGTTTTAGAATTACAGGCACGCCATCATGTTTGATTTATAGTTGCTCCGGTGAGTGTGTAGTGTGAAAATATGGCAAATATATGATAAATATGTGTATAAGTCTGAATGTATGTATTCTAATTTGGTAAATTTGCTGGATTTGATCATGTTTGTTTGTGTATATCAGACACATGTAAAAGTGTAATGATTGTATCTGCTGATTTGTATAAAGTTTATAGATAGATAACACAACTGAAATGAACACAATCAAACAAACGAGATTTTCCTTTTCAGGTTATTTGAACCATTTACTGTCAAAGATATCTTATGCCTTTATGTTGATCTACATATTGAAAATTACATGTTTACAGATTAAGATTTGAAACACCTGGCCACTGTTTGGCTTTGAAACTGGTGTATTGTACCCCCTTCAGTAAGGGGCCATGGCCTATACTGAATAACCATTTCGAGTTCGAAACCATTTCGAGTTCTCTCTCTCTCTCTCTCCTCTCTCTCTCTCTCTCTCTCTCTCTCTCTCTCTCTCTCTCTCTCTCTCTGAATACTGTTATCCAGGCTGTACATAAATTGCACACGCGTCCATTCATTTCGTTGAATCACAGAACGAACCAAGTTCAAAACTAAATATATAAAAATATATATATATCAATCTTGACTCATAAGTGTTTTCTGTGCTCCGCTGTCACAGTGTCGACTTACAATTATCACTACACTACAGTCAATCAAATAATAATTATTACATGCACGGGCTGATCTTACTTCTCCCTTAGCTTCTCGAAGAAGAAGAAGAAGAAGAAGAAGAAGAATATATGGAATTTATATAGCGAGTAGTGGGCTGGGGCACTGCAGTGCGCTGATGTTTTCAGGCAATAATAATAATAATAATAATAATAATATATGGAATTTATATAGCGAGTGGTGGCTGGGGCACTGCAGTGCATTTTTTTTTTCACGCAGTGTGTCGTGGGCAACTTGAACCTGATTAAGCTGGACCCTTCCACACAGTAATTAGTTCATTTAACACACACAAAATATAAGATAAAAAAAATTCAATACACAGCCCTGAAAATAACGGCTACAGTTACATCTTTACAATAAACATGAAAACGTGGTTTTTTTCCCTTCCTTTCCTGACATAATATGCATACATCTGTTTTAATTATTCGTAAAAATGGCGTTCCTGAGAATGTGAGACTCATCAGCGCTGTTTTATATAGTGATGTTAACTTTTTGAACGGTATTAACAAACATTTAAATTT
>CM054157.1:20399945-20522445 GCA_028751875.1 Rapana venosa
TAGCATTTTTAAAACTCTATTTTCAAAAAAAGATGTAAGTTGCTCAACTAACTCCGTGTTGCAGCCAGCAGTTCGGAAACCAATATTAAAGAAGAAGAAGAGGAGGAGGAGGAAGAAGAACACACACACAACTCACACACCACACACACCACCACCACCACCACCACCACCTATCTATTCACACTGCCTTCACCACACACAGAAACAGATCAGGTCAATACCACCAACATCATCCTGTCAGGGAACACACACACACCACACACACACAAACACACACACACACACACACACACACACACACACACACACACACACACACACACACACACACACACACACAGAGGAATATTGTTGTCCACAACATAAAGTAGGTTAATAAAACAGGACAGGGCAGAACGATGCATAATGAGTGTGTGTGCGTGCGTGCGTAGGTGTGTGTTGTTGTTGTTGTCTTCAATTTAACGTCTGTTCAGTCTTAGTGATATTAGCTAGGTGTGTATATGTGTTTATGTGTGCATGAGCGTGCGAGAACAATGTATAATGAGTGTTTGTGTGTGTGTTCGTGTGTGTGTGTGTAAGTGTGAGTGAGTGTGTGTGTGTGTGTGCGTGGATGCGTGTGTCTGTGTGTGAGGGGGGATATTCGCGCGTGTGCGTGTTTACGTGCGTGCGTTTGGTTAGCCAGAAGGGTACAGAGATAACAGAAATATGCCATACAAAGAGAGAGAGAGAGAGAAGAGGAGAGGAGAGAGAGAGAGAGAGAGATAGAAACACATGAGAGAGTGGGTCAATGAGAGAGAGAGAGCGAGGGGGGGGGGTAGGGGGAGGGGGGGGTAGAGGAGAGATGTGTATCCTGTCTAACGGGCTGAAAATTGTGCGTATTTTGTACCAGTTCTGCACACACATCTGTGTGTTGTGTGTGTGTGTGTGCGTGCGTGCGTGCGTGTGTATGCGTGTGTGTGTGAGTGTGTGTATGTATGTGTGTATATGTCCCTGCATGCTGGCATTTGTGTGCGTGCGTGCGCGCGCGCGCGTGTGTGTGTTTGCGTACGTGCGTGCGTGCGTGTGTGTGTGTTTGTGTGTGTGTGTGATGAAAGATGAGTCTCAGACCAATCAACTTGCTCCTACTTGTATTACACACACACACACGCGCGCACACACACAGACACAACACAACACACACACACACACACACACACACACACACACTCACACACGCACAGAGAGATAGAGAAAGAGAGACAGACAGACAGAGAAAAAGACAAAGCATAAAAAAGCGAACTGTTAGATAAAAGGCTTATCTCATCTCACACACGCACAGAGAGATAGAGAAAGAGAGACAGACAGACAGAGAAAGAGACAAAGCATAAGAAAAAGCGAACTGTTAGATAAAAGGCTTCATAGCTAAACCAAAAAAATACACAAGAGTTAACAAACAAATGCAACATTAGCTACTTCAATACTCAGCCGGTAATATATCACAATCTGACATATAAAACCTTGGGCATGCGCTATTTTGAAAGACAAAAAACCAAACCAACCAAACAAATAAAAACAATGCAAGGTGCACCAATAAAACATTCGGTGCTCATGCATCAACATGCGCGAAATACTTCACACATAATGAATCTACAACAAAACATATAAAAAATAATTTTAAACATCCGGAGAAAAGGATTATCTCTGCTGCAGACCTTTTACTGTCTAAAAACAAACAAACAAGAAAGAAAAAATAAAACCAAAAACGTTTAACTGTCTGATTGAGAGAAGTGACGTAGGTACCTCTGTACGGTTTGCTAAAAGTCTGAACACTTTTCCTTTTCAAACATGTGTTTGATTCTATGCTAAGCACACACACGCGCGCACGCACCACGCTCGCACGCACGCTCGTACACACACGCGCGCGTACGCACACACGCGCGCATGACAATGCCTAAATCAAATGTCTGATGAAAGAAGAACAAAATCTATGCTTTGTTAAAATCAAAAAATAAAATAAAACACATCTTCATAATAAATCACATAATAATTTTTAAAACTTTAATTTGCAGTTTCTACACTGCAAACACCATTGAAAAATTTAATTATTGACATTGATATCACAAAACCAACAAAACTAAACAATAAATTCAAACCTTAACTACAAACAAAGAAACAAACACAATTTCAGAATTAGCATGTTAAGAGCAATGGTTATAAACTTTTGACTTGGTGATGCTCCATTACATATGATTATGTAAATATATATATAACGTCCTGAATAAAATTTTGTTTAACCCACATAAAAAAAGAAAAAGAAATAGCCTGTCCATAGAGAGAACATTACTTTCCAGAACAAAAATAAGCAAACATAATAAATCTTCGAAAATATAACTTTTAGGAGCAACCTAAATCACACACATGCACACACATACACACCCACACGCACGCACGCAAGAGCACTCGCAAACACACACACACACCACACAACACACACAATGACCACACACACACACACACAACACACACAATGACCACGCACACACACACACAATGAACACACACACACAATGAACACACACACACAATAACCACCACACACACAATGACCACACACACATACAATGACCACACACACACACACACAATGACCACCACACACACACAATGACCACACACACACACACACACCACACATGACCACCACACACACACACACACACTCACACACCACACACACACACACTCACACCACACTCACACACGCACACACACAATAACCACACCCCACACCCCCAACCCACCAAATCGAACTTAATCAAATTGATTAAAACTGTCTGGGAGGCACAAGCCATTTGTCAAACAAATCTAGTTTAAAATGTCATTTTACTTACTAATGAATTCACACACAAACTATCTCCTCTATCGAAAATTAGCCATCGAAATACGTCTCTGATTTTACATGCAAAACTTTTCTAATAAATTGCAAACCAATTACTGCAATGGATTACTGTTAAGTTAATGGTGATTTTTTTTATTTTTACAAAGAGCTATTTACGATAACAAGTAGCTTTCTCGTGTACGAGTTATGTTGGTGGGTTTTTTTTATGATAGTGATACACTTACTTTTAGTGGCACACATTACATTATCAAAGTCACAATAATACCATCAAAGCCAATCACCTCTTTAAAAAAAAAGGCTGAAGTTGGGAACTACTTCTAAAAGAAAAAGGGTTACAGTTCCAAATTACCCCACTCATGAGTGAAAGACAGTCAAAACTACCTCTAAAGATTCTTGAAATCTAGATTACTTTGAAAGAATAGCTAAAAGTCAAAATTACCTCTAATCTAAAGAGAGGCTTACAATCCAAATTACCTTTAACGAGTGACTGAAATTCAAAATTACTTCTCAGTGGTTGTTGAAATTCCAAATTACCTCTCTAGAGAATGAGTAGGTGAAATTCAAATTACTTCTGACTCAGATTGCTGAAACTTGCGAATGACTCCTTGAGGAGTGGCAAAGTCAAAATTTACAGAGGGGTTTAAATTTTTCAAATCACACCACACTGGGGATTTCAAACATTAAACATCTGATGTAAATTTTTCCATAACGAAGTAAATCAATTGTCACAAAAAGCAAACAGATATTATCATTGTATATGATTTAAACACAAACCATAACAAAACACATTCACCCCACCCCCCCACAACACACAACCTCTTCTTGAATAATGTTACGAAACTTCCCAAAGCCACTTCATTTTCACTTAATAAGATTCACCATTTCATATATCACAATTGCATAGGACTGGTTAGTGTTGTATTTGTTATAGCTTTAATAAGTAGTGAGAAAGATTTGGGGGGGGGGGGGATAGTGTTGTGTCATAAAATCAATCATAAATCAATTAATCAAATCAATCATTGATATTCAGTTTTGCAGGCCATAAAAACCCATATGAACAAAATTTATAAAAGCAACCATGGGAGCATTTGATGTGATATAATTCAGTAAGCAATATTTTTTTGGCAGCCAGGAAAGAGCTACATGTTTGATCTTAGCCATTCAAATAAAATAAACTGCCGGGATTTAATCAGTTTTTCAGAAGGATTTGAACACAAGTTCTAACCCTTAACCTGTCGAAACCTGTGATAATAAAGGGGTATCAACGTTTATGCAACCTGCTTTATTTTGGGCATAGACAAAACATACATATATCTTCAACGACAGATCCCTCACACTGAAGACAATAAGGATTGACAGGTGTTTTCTTATAACGTGGAATGCCTTTCAGTGGCAGTGTATTACTTCTTAAAAAGCAAAGTATGCGATGGTGTTCAGAGGAAACCAAAAGTCCTACATAATTTGCTTTACATTTATCAGGATGGTAATTCAAATAATCAGGATAAGACATCAACGAGCCATGCCAGTTCTGGCGATATATGCCCAAAAAGTCTGGTTTTCAAAGTTCTGCTAACAAGGAACATCTCTAATATCTTGCATTTCCCAGACATATCCAAAACCATCTGAGCACAACAAAGATCTTACTGAGTTACCAAGTCTTTTCTGCCATCTGATATGCTTAAGCAAAAATGAAGTAACAGCTTGTGATATCTGTTCTCAGGCATGGCAAGAAGTCTGATCCAATATTTTAACATTTGTGTAAAAGCATCAATGCATATCGGGTATCTACCACATTCACCCAAAGCAATGCTATTCTTTACTTCTCTGCCAAAAAGTAAAATCATTTTACAAATCTTGATATGCACCTTTTCAATGCTGTCAAATCTACTATATCCCCAAATCTATGAACCGTACAACAGAATTGGTTTGACTTTGGTGTCAAAAATTCTAAATAATGGTGGTGACAGGCAGATTTTTTTTACCTTGAATTACAATCTTTTAATCCCTGCAACTGCTCTGAGAGCTTTGCCAGATAAGTTATTGACACGGTGTGACCAATTCAGATTAGATCCAAACATGATTCCTAGATAACTGTAACAGGGTTCTGTCATGATTTGCTTGCCCTCGTAGTACCATTTTTCAAAGTTTTTCAAAAAAACAACGTTTCTGAAAACTACAACTTTTGTATTGTTCATGTAAACTTTTAGATCGACCCAATTTGCAGCAGTACCTTCCAAGACAATTAATTTTATGTTGTATATCACAAACAGAATTTGACACCAAAGCAATGTCATCACCATACATTAAAAGAAATAAGCTGAGCTGGCTGTTCAATAAATCTATGCCATGGGAACCACACAAATCATTTGAACTTCTAATTCAGAAAGAAATATTGAGAACAAGGGGCTCAGAATACATCCCTGTTTCACTCCAATCAAAATACTCTGTTATTTTGTTGTCATCTTTAGCAGCTGCTTTCACCCTTTCATACATACTTTTATAGCATGAAAACATTTTTCCATGAATACCTTTATGTAATAGCAAAAACAACAGCTTTCCTCTATCTACACAATCAAAGGTTTTAGGGAAGTCTACAAAAAGAGTATAGAATCAACTACCTTGCTTTGTGATATATTTCTGGAAAAGATTTTGAAGAGTAAGGACATTATCAATAGTACTATAGCCCTTCCCAAAGCCAGCTTGTGCCTCTGGAATTACGTCATAATCCTCACAAAACTGATTCAATTTTTCATTTATGACCATACTGTACAATATGCTGACAATGTTCAAAAGGGATATTCCTCTGTAATTGTCAACATTTTGGGTATTGCCTTTCTTATGCAATGGAAGAATCAGTCCTTGTGCCCAACTCTCAGGGTAGTGTCAAGATGAAAAGACTTTATAAAATAAAGTGTTATAGTGTGCACTTTGCACACTATAATGTTTGAACTACACCCCTCCCCTTTCCTTCCCCTCCCCTATTTTTAGAAAAATATTGTTCAACCTGGTTAGACTTCATGATTTGCTGAGGTTAGTAGTTCTGAAAGAGTTGAGGTTTCTTTGTCATATTATGTTACTGTGTGCTGTTTGGACAAACTTGTCTGTTTGCATACCCATGGTTGTGGTTTGGAATTTCTAGTAATCCACTTGAGCCTTTCTCTAAAGAAACCAATTGAAGGCTGTGTAGTGTCACTCTTTCCCTTAGCTTAGGTGTCCAGCATGTCCCTGTGGGCTGGAAGACCTAGCAAGTCATTGAGGTCTGTGTACTGTCACACCTCCTCTTAGCTTAAGTGTCCAGCATGTCTGTCAGCTAGAAGACTTGGCATCTCCTTGCCATGATTGTAGCTAAGTGTTCTCAATGAAGGCCTATCGTCCTAGAGCTGGTGGCTCAGCCTTTGTCTTTAACAGTTCCTTTGTCAGCTACAGTGGAATCCTCTCTATTCATGGCCTAAGGCCTTGTTGTAGTCTAGAGTGTCCAGTGGAACAGTCATGTGATAAACACTTCAGAGCTTGCTTCAGCTAGTTTTATTTAACAGGCTTGTGGGGGCCTCTTTCTTGTTGAATAGCATCCCCCTTTCCCTCTCTATTACCTCCCCCCCTCTCCTCTATTGAATCAGCAGATTTGTCATGTAACGACTACATTGGTTGGTTTTGGTTTGTGAATACATTTGTTTGTCAGCTGATTTGATGTGTGGTTGGGATTTGTTAGTTTCAGTTTCAAAATGTATTCATTGGTCAGTTAGAATTAGTAGTCCTGCAACTGAACCAATATAACAGGGTGCACATGGCATTTTAAAGTATTTCTCTTGCTGGATGTCTGAGGCAACTTTCTTCTTGAGTTAGACTGTGGTGTGGTAAAACCTCACAGACTGACTTAGAAGGAAAACAACAGTTTTGTTCTCCTGCTTGACTTGCAAGTGAAAATTTATCTTTTTGATAGTAGTTGTCCAAAAAGAGATTTATTAAGAGCTGATTTAATAAGTGAATTTCATCAGTGTATACTAGCTGAATTTAGTTACTGATTGAATATTGTGACTGGTTCAGTGAAAGTGTGTGTAGCTGTTTTACATATGAAAGTTGACTAAAATCAGGAGACTTTTACTATTTAATTGTGTGATCCATGACATATTATAGGGTTGTATGTTCATGTGAGAAGTGGAATTTTATGAGTAAGTAATTATTTTGATGTATGTATCATGTTGAGATGAAGTTTGTGAATTGCACCTATCAAAATAATGTGGAAATCAGAGGACAAGCCATCAGGACCTGAAGCTTTACCACTTTTCAGTTTCTGCAATGCTCTCCGGATTTCTGCTTCTGAAATGTCATCATCCAGTTGTGTTTCATTACATTCTTCACAGTCATCAGAACTGTGTGTGTTTAGACATGTTTGTAATCTTCATCAAAATCCATGTCAACTGATGACTGTTTCACACTGAACAGAGCATTGAAATAGCCATACCATGATCTGGGAGTTGTTTCTTCTGCCATATTTTGTTTGTTTGAGATAAGTCTTCTCGGTTTTGTCAAAAGGATTTAGAGTTTCTTTTTCATTGCAAGACTCGTTTAACTATTTTAATAATTGTTCGTTATACTCTGATTGTTTTCCTTTGCTTATATTTTTAGTTCTTTTTTCCTTTCAATGTAATTGCTTCAACCATCTTGCGTGTTTGAGTACCGAAACAGTTTCAAATGCCTGTATTTCTCTTGTTTTGCATGCTTGCATTCTGAATCTCACCAGGGTGGCTGCACACGTGCTTCATGCTTTCTCTGCTTTAACTTCATTTTGTCTGGGGCGCTGTGAAGGAAGGAAATAAAACAGTGACAGGCTTCCTCACTGCTGTTTTCTAATGCTGATGTAATTTTTTCAAATTCCTTATGGGTGTTCCCTTGACAGTAGTCATTGAATGACTCGGCGTAATTTTCTTTCCACACAAATGTTGTATTTTCTTCTAAATTAATGTCATCCATTTTTTCACATTCAGCCTGAATCAAGGAGAGGGGAAAGAAAGAATGATGGGAAAATGGGCAGACTATGTTCTTTCAGCAACACAATGTCTGTTATATATTGATACAGTGGCATTGAACAATAAAATAGTCTACTATACCATTCCTCTGTTGCTGTACAGGCAATCTCTCTTTCACTATCACGCTTAGTTCTACCATTTACAATAAATAAGCAAAAAAGACCACAAATTATACTACAGTGGAAAACAGGATAAACATGAACACGGCGTGGGGTTTCTCGTTCACAAAGACACTGTGAACACCATCATGACCTGTCAGCCTGTGTCCAGCAGACTTATTACCATCCGCCTGAGAGCAACCCCCTTTAACATAACTGTAGTACAGGCATACGCCCCTACATCAGACTGCACAGATGAAGCCATAGAAGAATTTTATAACCAGCTACAAGAGGTTCTGAATCAAGCTCCCAAGAAAGACATCCTCGTTGTACAAGGTGACTGGAACGCCAAGGTAGGAGAAGATGCATGGAATGATTGGGAGGGCGTTTGTGGGCCACATTGTAATAACCAATCAAATGAAAGAGGCTTGAGACCTCCTGGAGTTTGCCAGTAACAACCACCTCCAGCTAGTGAATACACTTGGCCCACACAAGAAATCCAGAAAATGGACATGGCATAGCCCAAATGGAGAACACCACAACCAAATAGATTACATCATGGTGAAAAGACGGTTTCAGTCTAGCATTAACATCGCACAGACACGAAGTTTTCCAGGAGCAGACATAGTGAGTGACCATGATCTTGTGATGGTGACTTTCCGACTACGTCTAAAGAAAATTCACAAGCGGAACAACATCAGGATCAAATTTGACCTCGAGAAGCTGAAGGACCCAGAGGTATTAGAAATTTTTCAAGCAAGGATAGGTGGAAAGTTTGCAGCACTCACTGTGATAGACTCAGACATAGATACACTGACGAATAGTTTCAATACAGCAGTGACTGAAACAGCAAGCGAGCTTCTTGGCAAACACCGACCAGTCAAAAAACCATGGGTCACACCTAACATCCTACAACTATGCGACAAGCGTAGAGGTTGAAGAAAGAAAAAATAAACAAAAGAAAGAGCAGAACAATATAGGGCAGTAAACAAAAGAATCAGGAAGTCCATGACGGAGGCAAAGAGAAATGGAATCGGTGAACAGTTGCCAAGACATTGAAGAGAACATCAAGAAAAACAATAGCAAGAAAGCATATCAGCTGGTGAAAGACCTGACTAGCACAAAACAGGGAAAAGGTTTAACAATCCAAGACAAAAATGGGAAGTGTCTCACTGACGACCAGGATATTCTGAACAGATGGACAGAATACTGCTCCGACCTGTATAACTATAGAACCGCAGGAGATCCAGAAGTCCTTATTGTACTCGCAAGCAAAGACACAGACAGTCACCCTATCCTCCGAGAAGAAGTGGAAACAGCAGTCAGATCGCTGAAAAAGGGAAAGTCAGCAGGGGCTGACAACATTCCAGCTGAGTTGGTTCAAGCTGGAGGGGAAGCCATGATCAGCCCCCCTACTAAGAATCTGCAACAAGATAGGCAGACAGGGAAAATGGCCAACACCATGGACACAGTCACTCATCATCACCCTCCCCAAAAAAAGGAAAACTACAACAATGCCATAATTACCGCACAATCAGCCTCATATGCCACCAAGCCAAGGTCATGCTGCAGAAAAATATTGAATAGACTTTAAACCACAAGCAGAGACCATCATTGCTGAGGAACAAGCAGGTTTCAGAGCAGGGCGCAGCACAACAAAACAGATATTCAACCTCAGAATACTATGTGAGCGGTACCTTCAACATCAACAAGACCTTTACCACGTATTTATCGATTTTAAGAAGGCATTTGACAGGTGTGGCATGCGCTTTGTGGGAAAACCCGAATTGTACGCATCAAAGCAAACCTGATCAGAGTCATCAAACAGCTGTTACGCGAGGCCCCCAGTGCAGTGTACTACAACAACAACATTGGAGAATGGTTTCGAACAACAGTTGGAGTAAGGGCAGGGCTTTTCTACTCTCACCCACTCTTTTCAACATTTTTCCTTGAGATAATCATGGCTGATGCACTGGAACATCATGAAGGATCAGTCAGCATTGGTGGCAGAACGATCACAAACCTCCGCTTCGCAGATGACATTGATGGAATAGCAGGATCAGAAAAAGAGCTTGCCAGCCTAATCGAACACTTGAACAAGGCCTCCAAAACATACGGCATGGAAATCAGTGCAGAGAAGACCAAACTGATGACCAATAACACCAACGGCATTAGCACTGATATCAGGGTTAATGACCAGAAGCTGGAAACAGTTCAAAGCTTCAAGTACCTGGGAGCCATTGTATCAGACCAGGGATCCAAGCCAGAAGTAGTATGCAGGACTGCACAGACAATAACAGCTTTGTCAAACTAAACACCATCTGGAGAGATAAAAATATCTCACTTATCTCCAAGATCAGACTAATGCGCTCCCTTGTCATATCCATATTTCTGTATGCCTGTGAATCATGGACCCTGACTGCAGATTTGGAGAGAGAAGTACAGGCGGTGGAGATGAGATGCTTTCGGAGACTCCTTGGCATCTCCTACAAAGACCACATAAGCAACGAAAGCGTGCATAACAGAATCCAGCAAACCATTGGACCCTATGAGAACCTTCTAACGATCGTGAAAAAACGTAAACTTAAATGGTATGGGCATGTCACAAGATCCAAAGGACTTGCAAAGAGAGTTTTACAAGGCACTGTCCAAGGAGGAAGAAGAAGAGGCAGACCAAGGAAGAGCTGGAAGGATAACATCAGCGAATGAACAGGCCTAGAACTCAACAAAACTCTGAGAAAGGCAGAACAGAGAGAGGAATGGAGGAAACTGGTTGTTGAGTCTTTGAGGGTGCCCCCACGGTCGTCAGACTACGGGACAGATAGATAGATAGATAGATAGAAGCAAAATTATTTGCAGAGCTCGATGAGATTCCTCCCAAAATTATTTATGACATTATCTTTTGATTTTTGGATATTTTGTTGGCCCTCTGAAATGAAATCATCTAAATCTTGAAATAAAGGGATCCGCGCGTCTTTATAAGTAATATAAAATATCAGGGAAATCAGAGGTTCTGGCATTAAAGTCGCCACAAAAAATCCAGGGTAAATTGTGATAAAGTTGCATGATTTGAGTCAAAGAGTTTTCCAGTATATCGATACCATCTAGATTGTCTTCACCATAAACAACAGATCGTTCAGGGGCGACATAAACAAACCCAGCAAGAATGTCACATGAAAAATTGAAAAGGGACTTACCTAACTTCAGACAAACAGCATCCTCAGCTGGTTGTTGTGTTGTGTGTGTGTGTGTGTGTGTGTGTGTGTGTGTGGTGTGTGTGTGTGTGTTGTGTGTCTGTGTGTCTGTGTGTCTGTGTGTCTGTGTGCTGTGTGTGGGGGGGGGGGCATTGCTGTTTTGCTATTTGTTGTTGCTTTGATGTTGTTGCTGTTGGTTGGTTAGTGGCGATGTTGTCGTAGTTTTTAGTATTGCTGTTTTGAATAAGCCGGGATTTATTCCATATACACCGTAACCCATTTAGTGTAAGAAAAAGACAGTAAAGAAGACAGAAGAAAACAAAACTGAAGAAAACCATTTTCAATCAATGATTAAAAAATAGACGAAGAAGAAGAAACAGATCGAGGGCAGTATACAAACTACAAACCTTCTGTAACAAAGCAAACACACAAAAAACAATTACAAACAAACGAAAAGAAGCAATATCATATCTTCAATTTTCCATGCAAAAAATGATATGAACAAAAGCAAGTAATCATAATCAGGAATGCACAGTGCCTTTCTGATTACAAGTATTCTGCATACATGTATGCCAAATTTCCACAAAAATATTTTTCAAGAGGAAAAAGAAGATAATAAAATAAAACAGCATAAAAGTGAAAAACAAACAGAACCTCCACAAGAACATGTATGCTGTGGAAATAATAAAGTAGCCCGCTACAAACATTCCGTGCAAAATCTGCAACATGTCACCTCTAAAAAGTTGCTTTACATCAATGATGCAAGCGAATTTGATTTTTTAAAATTTTCATTTCGTTCATAAGTACTGCATGCACACGAATACACAGAGCTCTGCAGACAAATTTGGATATGCAATTCTTAACATTGCTTTGAACATAGAGAGACAAGAAAACACAGTGCACTACCCAAAAAAATCCAAAATGCAACTCTTAGATTACTTTGAAAAAAGAGACAGAAACACAACGCGCTCACAAACTAATTTCACACGCAATTCAAAAGGGAAGCAAGCGTGCACAATTTGATACTTTTATAGCAAATCTTAACATTTTCACTGGATGTGGCTGTCTTTAAATGCTACTGACAGAGACTTCATGAAGCCATTTCATGAGATTCGAGACCGATGTTGCATTCTCCAGAGTTATGATATCTTTCACCTTTAAAAGCCAATGGGAGAGGCAGGTTACCTTCAGCCTATCGCCATTTTGGACGGTTTGTTTAATAACTCGGTCAGAATGCAGCGATTTTAGAAAGCTAAAACTGCTGTCCATGGACCCCCTACCCACCCATCCAAACCCCCTCCCGTCCACCCCGCCTCCAAATATATGAAAGTTATAAAAACCAAAACCTTTCTCGCGGCGGGCGCATTTTTCCCTCAACACCATCTGCAGAGTCACATCTAGAATTCCTACTTAAAATCCTCCCTGTTCGTTTGGTTCGTCACAAGAGCTGATTGTTAATCTCTACACCTTGGAGTGGATTCCACTATCTGGCCAACATCATGTTGAAAAATGCTAAAGTCTCGTGTCCTCCGAAATAGCAGAACTGTACGTCAGCTACCGCCCATCGTGGGACGATGCCCAAATCGTGGACACCATCTGGGTTTCTGCAGGGACAAAGAGAGTGCCAGATTCTCTCTGGCACTGGATTTGGGGGCTGTGGTTCAGGACAAAGCACCGTGCCCCTGACGAAGCATTTCCACCACGTCAATAGGAAACTGGACATCAGCCAACCCATGATCGCCAAAGCGCCAACCGACATCCCCAATTTGTCATTCCGGGTGGGCCCAGCTGAGATATGTCCTTTCGAGCGGTGACAGTGGGGAAATTTGGTGCTAGTCTCTTTTGGCTCTTCACTGGATGGATGTTGAGCGACTTCATGGTGAAGTTGGGAGAGTGCTCAAACCTGGCGGAGCGTTCGTGGTCATGAATCAAGAATGGCCTCACCTGGATGATCCGCAGGCCCATGAAATCTATGAAACGTTCAACAACCACGTTATGGAAATCACCTACCATTCAATTACATGCAAGCGTCCGCAAAAACTGTTCCAGACCTACGCTGCTCCATTCCCAGGACCCCGGGAGAGTGGACGGCCTGAAAGTGGAGCGAACTGGACAGGGGATGAATTCGTGGGGTTCGTTAGTTCATTGTCACTGTATCACTCTCCACTGCCTTCAGCATCTGTCAAACACGCCTCCATACAACTCAGGCAAAGGCGCAAGGGATTACCGAGGTGAACAAGAGAGGAGCGTAAAAACAAGGTCACAATCCCCACCACTTTCTTCATAGGGCATAAGCCACAGGCCTGATGTCATTTACTGACTTCGCCAAAACCGCCATGTTGTCATCACTGACGCAACGAATACCTGACGTCACCATTAACACCACCAAGACAAGGTGTCACCATTAGCTTAACCAAGAACTGACCCACGTCATCTCCAACATAACAAGACATGACGTCATCTCAGATGACGGGATAAATGATATATATTACACCTGCTCAACGCTGTACCAACTGTGTTTGGTTATACATTCTACCATTGACAAACATGGCAGGCTTGGTGGGGATGGGGGTTGGGTTTTGTTTTTTTTTCGGGGGGGGGGGGGGGGGTTGTTTGTTTATTTAGTTGGTTTTTTTGGCTGTGTCAAATGTGAGCCATTCTCTCTAGCCAGAGAGTATAACTGTGTACCCCTTTCAGTCACAGCAAAACTTGTCTGTGTGAAATCCGGACAGCTCTCCCTGGAGAGACTGCAGTAACCACTGCAGCGCCAGCTTTGTTTTCTAGTAGCTTTTGTTCTGTCTGCACATGTTTCAGTTTGGTGTTTATCCATAGATCAATGCCATTCATTTTTTTCCTTCCTTCCTTTTTTTGGAAAGGGGGGGGGGATCTCGATATATATTTCTTTGCTTCACTGTTAAACATGATTTGCTCCGTCCTTATGCCAGGATGGCCTTATTTGTTGCTGCTGGTTCTTTTACACGTACCACATTTTGTTATTGCACACAGCAGATGTTTAATTCACAGTTTTGTGTGAAGGTTCAGTTACACGAGCCTAAGATGCGTCAGCAGAATTAAAAACTAAAAGAACGGTTTGTCAACGCTGCTGCTCGCAGCAGATGACGTGAACAAACCAGCATGATGACGCGAATGCCTAGAGATGTGACTTGACGTGTATATCACAGGCCTGACGTCACTGGTGATGATGGAAGCAGTTTAATTACGTCCCTGGAAGGGCGTGATGTCATCAAGGACGACAGATTCAAACACTGTGCTATGATTAGTGATTTAAAATATCAATCAGGAATTACTGTGCTCAGCTGAACGAGTTATACAAGGTTAGGATTCTGGATTGAGAACATGCAAACTGGCTTAGGTACAGGGCGTATACTATTTTTCTACGTGAAGGGTGTGTGTGTGTGTGAGGGGGGAGGGCGTGCGTGCGTGTGTGGGTGTGTGTGCGCGCGCACATACATGCGCATGTTTTAGCTTCACTGGTGAGAGGTGGCGTAGGGAGGGGGTAGTGGTGATGGTGGTGGTGGTGGTTGTGATGGTGGTTGGGGTGGGCAGGGTCTGTTCTACCATTTGTTCACTTATTCATTCCCTCTCTTATTCTTATTCTTATTATTATTATTATTGTTATTGTTACTACTACTAGAGTAGTAGTAGTAGTAGTAGTTAGTAGTAGTAGTAGTAGTAGTAGTAGTAGTAGTAGTAGTAGTAGTAGTAGTAGTAGTAGTAGTAGTAGTAGTAGTAGTAGTAGTAGTAGTAGTAGTAGTAGTAGTAGTTGTTGTAGTAGTATTGTTGTTTTTGTTACTCGTGGGTTAATGGGTCTTACTTTCATTTGTAAACGGCTCATTCACTGTTTAAAAGCAAAAGAAAAAAAAAACTTGTTCCGTTTTTGTCTGGTTCTCTTTTCTTTTTATGTGATTGTAATTTATTTTCCTGATATCTCTCTTCACAGTAAAGTGTCATTTTCTTTCCGTATGATGTGATGTTCTTTAAGCTACAGCTTATTCTTTTTTGGTTATCGAGTACTCTTTATAAGCTTATTTACTTTTATTTCAACTTTGGTTGGGGGAATTTCAACGATAATGAATAATGAATAAACTTTTTTTCGCAACCAGCGTCCGTGAGCGTGCAGTTTTGTGAACTCTATCATCCGTTCCCGCTGGCACACAATGGCCTACTCGTCTGAAAGGTGGAGTAGTTTTTACAGTGTGCGCAAGATGTTCTGTGCGCGTTCAAACACGAAACTTTGGTTTATTGTCTCGTCTGCAGGACTTTCAAGCTTAGGCTTGATGTATGAATACTACTTGTGTTGCTGCTATGCTGTTTTTGAGCTTATACAATTCTGCTTACAAATCGAACGCTCGGTGGGTCACTTTTATTTCTTACTATTATTTCGAGCTGTTCTTCGATTTTATTTTCCACAGGGGAACAAGTTATGAGGTGTGTCAAGAACACTAAACAGAGGTATGAAATTATTTGTTCCTCGCCATTTCTCTGCAATTCTGATTCTTTGCCGATCACGTTAAGCTGATTGCTTGGTGCAGTAGTTGAAAGATATGACCCATATAACATAATGATCATTATGGAAGTCATTAATGTGTGTATATCTTTATGTAACCAGAACACGTGTACGTGCAGTCCCTTGGTTCGTTGGGGAGGCTAGGGACTCTTCAGTATAAACAGATTCCGCCCCTTGCTGGAAATTCGTAGCTAGAATGTTCACCTTTTCTGTCACTCTCTTTGCATTTGTCTCTTGGGATTTTTTCCCTTCCCTTTCTACCATCTCTCTTCCTTCCTTTTTTCTTTTCCTCTGCCTTTCCGGTCCATTCTCCTGCCTTTTTTTGGGTCAAGCAAATCTTTATGCTCTCTTTTTTCTAGATAATAATGACACTTTGCCCGTTTTGTTTTGTTCTAGAGACCAGGTAGTGATAGTGTGTAAAACACTGGGATGGGCACAGGATGCTCATTCTGCAGTGTTACTTGCCTGCGTGGCGTTTCGTTTGGCGTGAAAGATGTGATTCATTGATTAATTTTAGGTCCGAGCATAATGACTGTGAATGAAACGTCTGATGCCCTTTCTGCATGTTGACTTCTATGATTAGGATTTATTGTTTTCTTTTAGTTCATTCATCGCGCGAGCCCGCGCATGAGTGTGTGAGAGTACGTGTGTGTGTGTGTGTGCGCGCGCGCGCACGCGCGCACGCGTGTGTATGTGTATTGTGAAGAGAGGTAGAGAGAGAGAGAGAGAGATGAGAGAGAGAGAGAGAGAAGAAGAGAGGAGAGAGAAAGAGAGAGAGAGTATTATGCATTGCAATCAAGAATTTCCCCGTTTGAAGATGGATAAAGTGTTACATGTTCAGTTAGGTATTTCCTAAGTTTTTGGTTTGTTTATTTTTAAACATGAACTTTTTTTCTGCTTGTTTTTTGTGAGTGTGTCTTTTGGGGTTGTATTTTTAATTGTTTTTAGTTGTTTGTTTTTTTTGGGGGTTAACCTGGGGATGATGAAAGATTACACGAAATGGCTGGCGTCCT
The DNA here is from genome assembly GCA_028751875.1 of Rapana venosa. Taxonomy (NCBI): domain Eukaryota; kingdom Metazoa; phylum Mollusca; class Gastropoda; order Neogastropoda; family Muricidae; genus Rapana; species Rapana venosa. The sequence goes on from CM054157.1 coordinate 20,416,684, forward strand.
CGGGATGGCCTAGCTTCTCTGGAAGAAAACAACTAAGTACTTTGTCATTTGATCTCTTCTTTTCTATCTTCTTTCTTCTTCCTTTTTTTTCAGAATGATGGTGTTAGATATTTGAAAGGATTTGCATGTTTTTTTGGTTTGGGTTTTGTTTTTTGTTGGTTGTTTTCTTTCTTATTTCATGGTGTTTGATTGTTGAACTTCGACGAGTGAATGTTACTGAGTTGCTGACATTGAACTGGGTGGAAGTGCCAATATATGGCCTTTGGGGGTCGGTGGGGACATCTATCCCCAACATGAAATCAAGTCAAATAAAACAGCATGTACCGCACAAGGATTGTGTGTTATTGATTGATTCATTACGTTTATCGACAGATTGGGGAATGAATTAACTGATTGGTTACTAATTGATGGCTGACGAGTGGCTTATATCTTGCAAAAACAAATCAAAGTGTTTCAACATACAACACACCCTACACATAAAACTAATACCAATTAAGCTAGTTGACAAGCAGCGCACGCAGCCCACCGCCGCACCGACCACACACACACACACACACACACACACACCGGTTATACACTTTGGCAGGATGGTGGGGATTTCGGCTGTTGAAGGAAGGGACAAATTTGAGATGAAACAGGGGGGGGGATTTTTGTTTTGGAATAGATATGTTTGGAGGCTGGATTCAAAAGTGTTATAACAGGCTTTCGCGAAAGGGGAGAGGGAGGTCATTTCAAAACATTGGACCAGAAACAGAAAGAGCGACGCCCAATGGTGGGTTGACTCTTGGTCTTACGTAAGCACAGGTATGTGCAGCAGAGCGTTGGAACGAGTAGGGGTGTATAAGTAAAGACAGTCACAGAGGTAAAGGGGGGAGCTGTTTTGTGGAGACATTTGTAACAGAGGGTACTGATCTTATAGCTTCCTCTCTTTGGCACAGGTAGCCAGTGGAGTGATTGCAAAAGAGGAGTTATATGGTCAGATTTTTTTCTTTCTGAGAACTAGTCGAGCTGTAGAGTTGTGTATACGTTGAAGGGAGAGGACTGATGATGCTGGAAGACCAGCCAGAAGAGAATTGCAATAGTCCAGACCTGAAAAAATGAGAGACGCAACTAGTTTGGATGTTGCTTCAGTGGACATGTACTTTCGAATTGCACTAAGACGTGGTAATTGATAGTACCATGACTGCAAGGTCTGTGTGGTGAATTTTTTGATTGAGAGTGTGTTGTCGATAACGATCCCAAGATACTCCACAGCTGTGGGTAGAGGACTTGACCTATTGCCAAATTCTATTGAAAATGTTGTGATGGGAGAGAGTTTGTGTTTGGTCCCTACGAGAATGGCTTCGGTTTGTATCTGCGTTCAGCTGTAGCTTGGTCTGTGTCATCAAGTTTGGGATATCTTGAAGGCCGTCGTCCATATTCTCTGTTGGCTGGTCTGCCAGTATCATCAATCCAATCCCTTCAATATATACAAAACTCTGCAGCTAGACTTATCCTCAGAAAAAAAATCTGAGCATATTACCCCTCTCTTGAAATCTCACCACTGGCTACCTGTGCCACAGAGAGTAAACTATAAGATCCCTAACCTCTGTTACAAATGTCTCCACAAAACAGCACCCGCCTACCTCTGTGAATGTCCTCACTTGTACACTCATTCTCGTTCTCTCCGCTCTGCTGCAGATACCCTGTCCTTACAAGTACCTAGATTCAACCAATCCACTATCGGCCGTCGCTCTTTCTCTATTTCTGGTCCATTGATCTGGAATGACCTCCCTCTCTCTCCCCGCCAAAAGCCTTCTTATGACACTTTTAATTTCAGTCTCAAGACATATTTATTTCAAACCTAAGAATTTCCTCTCACTGCTTCATCTCATAGCTTTTCCCTGCCTTCAACAGCAAGATTCTATTGCCCTGCCAGGGTGTGTGACCTGTGTGTGTGTGTGTGTGTGTGGTGGTGGGTGGTGGGTGAGTGTGGGTGTGTGTGCGTGTGTGTGGTGCGTGCCTATGTGCACATTTGGACTTGATTGAACTGTTCATTGTTACTGGTGGTGTGACTGTGTTAGAATGAGTTGAGTGCAAGCGCTTTAATTTCCTTTCAGACTTGAAAAACTTGCCATTACATGACATATATCAAATCAGAGACCCTGATGAAGCTGCTGAATTTTGGATTATGACATTTACTTCAGTATACGACAAACATGCCCTTTCAAAAAAAGAGTTACAGAAAAAATCAAACCTCCTTGGATAACAAAAGACATCGAATCTGAAATATACCTAAGAGACTATTTGAAAACACATGGCTCATAAGAGCAGTTCAGAGCACAAAGAAACAAAGTAACTTCACTAAAACGCAAATCAAAACGTGATTACTCTCGCCATGTATGAAAAACCATCAATACATTATGTAATAAACCTATATCAAAAAGGCAACAGACAGTTAAAGATATAACAGCTGATGAATTGAACAACCATTTCTTAAACATTGCCACCAAAGTAATATCAAGTGACAAGTCAAATGAAAATGACCTCCTTTTACTTAGAACAATCTATAAAATCAAAAGAAATAAATACCATTTAAACTACTGCCAGAGAAAATCACAGATGTCTTGGAAAGCCTGTCTCTTCAAAAAGTTCCAAGAAAAACGTGGTTTAGACAATCATAGATGGAAGAATAAATAAACTTTGTGGTCAAGTTATAGCTGGAACACTGACATACTTGTATAACTTGTGCATAGAGAAAAACAATTTTCCTGTCATATTCAAAAAGGCAAAAATCATACCAGTCCACAAATCAGGTGATCCTGATTGTCCTTCAAATTACAGACCAATTTCAAATCTGTCTGTCTTATCTAAACCCATCGAAAAACATTTTAAAAATTCCGTATATTCCTACTTTGTAAACAACAATCTATTAAATGAAGATCAGTCAGGTTTTCGTAAAGTTTATTCCTGTCACACAACTCTTACACAAATTATGGACATACACAAATTATGGACAGTCTCCTACACAAAAGCAATGAAAATAAATATACAGGCCTTCTTTTTGTTGACTTTGAAAAAGCATTTGATGTAATCAATCATTCCCTATTATTGCGTAAACTTCACTTGTATAAACTAACACCAGAAATGATAAATCATTTGAAAAGCTTTTTGTCGAATAGGCAGCAGCTAGTAACTGTAAATAATCAAACTTTACAACTATAGGCAGCAGCAAGTAACTGTAATAATCCAACTTTAAACTATTTACCTATTAAACATGGAGTACCACAAGGGTCAATATTGGGTCCACTTCTATTTTCAATCTATGTAAATGACTTACCCCAATTTCTAGAATGTAGCTGTAAAATGTTTGCTGATGACACATCCCTCTATTGTAGTGATTCTGACCCCCACAGACTTACACTTAAATTTCAAAACAGTATTGACAGATTGGTTACTTGGACTCAGCTAAACCATATGTCCCTAAATACACGAACAAGTAAGTGTATTTATGTACTAGCAAGACAAAAGAGACAAAAATTGAAAGATAAATTCCGACCTCTGTTGATAGGTAAAAGAGTAATTGAAGAAGTTGACTCCCACAGAATTTTGGGTGTAATTATTGACAAAAATCTTACTTAGACTGACCAAGTGATGGCGCTAGGAAAACGTCTTGCTTACAAGCTACTTCAGTTATCAAAAATAAAATATTTCTGAATAACCACTCTCTCGCAAACTCTTTTTTTGCGGCCATATTTTGCCTATAGTTGACTATGCTTCATCTCTTTGGGACAGCTGCAGTGATACAAATTGAAAATCGATTCATTAGTTATATAAAAGAGCACTTAAATTTGTTCTAATCAAGCTCCCTAACCATCAACAATTATAAGCAAACAATTATCCTAACCTTCAAAAACAGACTTTATCTAAATAAAGCTCTATTTGTTCACAAAGTTGTCAATGGAAATGTCCCTCCAAAGATCACTAATAGCTTCGAAGTCAATGAACACAGAGAGATAGGGAAAACAGGCATTCAAGCTCAACTGCTCTTCAACTTACCTAGTTTTTATATAAAACCTCGCAACTGTGGCCTGAATCGTCTTTGCCTCATCAGGCCAAAAGTTGCCATGTTTTATATGAAAACTAAGTAACTTGAAGTAGCAGTTTACCTTGAATGCCTGTTTTCCCTTTCTCTTATAATAAATTCAACGTATACAAAACTCCGCAGCTCGACTAGTTCTCAGAAAGAAAAAATCTGAGCACATTACCCCTCTCTTGCGATCTCTCCACTGGCTGCCTGTGCCACAGAGAGTAGATTATAAGATCAGTACCCTCTGTTACAAATGTCTCCACAAAACTGCACCCTCCTACCTATGTGAATGTCTTAACCTGTACACTCCTTCACGTTCCCTCCGCTCTACTGCAGATACCTTGTGCCTACTAATACCTAGATTCAACCAATCCACTGTTGGCCGCTGCTCATTCTCTATTTCGGGTCCATCAACATGGAATGAGCTCCCTCTCTCTCTTCGCCAGAAACCTAGTTATAACACTTTTAAATCCAGCCTTAAGACATATTTATTTCAAACCCAAGACTTTCCCCTCCATTTTCATATCTAACCCATGTCCTATCATCCTGCTAAGTATACGCCTGTGCCTGTGCGAGTGTGTGTGTGCTTTTGAAAAACATTTGACTATTGAAATTTTCTTTCATAGATTTTGTCTGCATCGCACCATGTTTGTAAATATCTGTTTGTTTAAACTTTTGATTATTTATCATTGATTGCATGACTGTGTAAGATTAGGTTGAATGCATGCGCTCTGATTTGTCTTTGCAAGATATAGTGCTATATAAGTTCCATTTATTATTATTATTATTATAAATAAAAAAAATGTTACTATCTTATTTCTAGTCGGTAAAACTATAAAATTATGGGAATTTATGCAGTGCTGAAGTTTTTAGCTGAATTTTTATGAGTAAAAAAGTGCAAACCTTCTCAGCTACCCAGGCTCCGTTACAGAAGGAGAGCAATTGGTGGGCACTGCAAGGAGCTTTGGGTAGCGGAGAAGATTTCCGGCATTCAGACTGTTGGAATGCTGACACATGCATTCACACACCACTTGTAATCAGTGCACATAACAGGACAACATAATACACACACGCACAACACAACATAGTACAAACAGGACATAATACACACAAACACTTAACAGCACAAAACATAGTACACACAACACATAGACATAGGACCTGTAGCTACTGCTACGCTACTTGGGTTCGAACCCTGCCTGCCTGCACTGCCTGCCTGTCCTGTCTATTTCATTCCGACTTCCCCATTGGGCTGCCCCGAAGGGCTATAGCCGAATGAAAATTAATAAATACAAACCTTCCTTTCTGATGGTGCAATACTTAGCCACGACCCTTTTGTGCGAGCCCAATGCTGAATATGTGTGTTAAAAAAATATTTTGGCATGTTGCCAATACAACACAGCTGGCAGTAGGCATACAGCTGCTTCTTATTATGTGTGTGTGTGTTTGTGTGTGTGAGTGTGTGTGTATGTTTTGTTTTGTGTGTGTGTGTTCAAAAAATATATTGTGTCTGTTTGTATGTTCTTGTGTGTATTCACACAATACAGTATCTTGTTGGTTGGTTTGTTTCAAGAATTAGCTTGATGTGTTTTGAGCTTCTCAGTTTTAGTTTTATTCTTTCTCTTTCTTGTCGGTCTGTAATAACATCACTCTCCCAAAGGCAATTATTAAACCCATCTCTGTCTTTCATGTGAAAAATTAAAACGACTTTGATTTGTTCATGGTAATCTTTTAATATGCTATTAAATTTTTGTGTCGGCAACCAAACAGATATATGTGCATGTCTCTTGCTGAAAGGAAGCTTAGACAAACTATTCCTTTTCTTAACAATGTCATCTATAAGAAATAATGTTACTGTATTTTCAAACAAGTTATAATAGTATTCTAAACACCCACTTAGCCTGTCAGAGGGATTAACAATAATTATATTCTCATCTGTCCAAATAAAGTTTCTTTCTCTGTATGTTTTATTGTTGTGTAGTGTTGGACAGAATATAACAATGAACTCGAAATGATTTTAGTACACTGTTTGTAATAAATCTAAAACAAATACAGTCTTGCCACAGCCAGTCTGCCCGCATATAAGAGAGCACTGTGCTTCTTTTGGTAGAAAACTTAGCTGGTTCATTAGTAAACAACTTCTTTTAGTCTGTTTCCTTCTATGTTGAGCTGTGCATCCATCACTACAAATAGATATATTTTTATGGGCTCATCATTTTCTTGCTCTTTCTCTATTTGAGTAGTTATTCCTTCTGAGCCGTTTTCAATGGGTCTTCCTTAACCATGCAGCCTATCATCATTTGTTGACCTTAAGTCAACCCACAACGCATATTTAGATGTTAAGTATTCATGTAGCCTAACATCATGCAGATGTAAAGATTTGCTTGTAAGACCAGTAGTGGGATCATTGTGTTGTCCAGCAGCAAAGTATTTTTTTACCTCATCAAAGTGTTGTTATGGTAAATTACCTGAGGTGTAGACTTGATTTGGTTGCCCTTCTATAGTACATGACAAATGTTTAATACAGGATTAATAAACCTCTCACTTAAATCTGGAAAAGGGGCCATCTGGTTCTTCACACATCGTTAGTATTCCTTTAAACGATCTTGCTGGAGTGTTCAGATTTATGTTTCACACATTATCTGCTTTACTCTTCATTTATGTGCTATGGTTGATCACTCTTTCATAATAGATAGCAAGCCTTGACTGATATCGCTGTGCAATCAAGCGTGCAAGCTCTGGGTGATTGACAACATCATACTCTAAAGATATACCAGATATTTTTTGTACCTAGCTCCACTGTCACTGGATGTAATAACACGAGCATTGTCATTAAACGTTAGCTCATAGGACAGTCTGTCTCTGAGTGCGCCCTGATAGTAAGGCATGTGAGAGCTGAGCAGTGCAAAGTCAAGAGGAATACAAAACCTGTTACCATAGGCTCTTGCTATGGCAGCATCTTTTTTCTTGTTTCCCTTTTCAGCAGAATCTACTCTATGTTTTAGTCCCTCATCATCCTGTATGCCTTGATAAATAAGATCATCTCTTTTTTCTTTTGTCATCCATAAATCAGTATAGATCAAGAATATGTCTGCATTGTTTAGTGACTGCACTTCTCTGCCTTCTAGCTTAACACTAATCTTTTTTATAATAGCCCTTCCTAAGTTTGCTACCACACTTCTGTTTGGATCATCTCCAGACTCTAGTTCTATCTGAAAAGCAAGCCTAGTTATGCCTGGACCAATGACATCATCTTTTCCTAAATTAGGAAACCTTACAGTCAAAATCTGATTTTCATCAATAGTGGAGGGGTTGTTTGTAATAAGATTGTCTGTCTGTTTCCTTTTATGCCTAAGGTTTCTTTTAAACGTCTGTATGGATAAAGGATTGCACCAAATGTTTGTTGTGCCATCTTTTTTCTATTAGTAGCAAAATAAAAAAACAATAATAGAATAATGGCAGACTATGATATAGATAATATAGATGATGTGTTTACGCCAGCTGATGATATGAGTGAAGCAGCAGTAGCACCCTTGCATTCACTCAGAAGAGAATTATTAGAAAGCAGGGTTAAAGATTTTCACACAAGTTTGGGACAACCAACACCCGAAGTACTAGACCATAATGACTATGATATGGACAACAAAGACAATCTGTACGCTGTAACTGACAAAGGACAAAAGGTTTTATTAACAAAGAAAAGTAACCCCATCAGTTTTTAGCAAAAAATACACTCAAGCAGAGACTAAATGCGGCCACGCAGAGAAAACTTGGTATTAGTGATGCACTGACAACAAGACTACCCACACAAGCTGTTTCACAACTACAAAATGCTGAACAAAACCTACCAACAAACATTGAAAGTGTACCACTTCAAGACTTAGCACAGATGGCAAACACAACAACTGAAACTATTCTAGAGTTGGAAACTAGCTTCACACAAGCAAACGAAGACACAGCACTGAAAACAATAAATGATCAACCCCTACCCATGCGAGAAATAATGGGGCTCAATCAAGCACTACAGAGTATTGGAGGGAACTGATAAATAATTTAGCAAAACTAGGTGATTTAGACTCACCATAGAACTAGAAAAGACGAAACTAGCTGAAGCAGAGGACGCAAATCTTGGACAGGAAATAAAAGAAAGAATCACACAGTGTCTAAAAAATCTGCAAGATGAACCCAAGCAAGATTAGAGGTCTTAAACAATAACAGACAACAACTACAATCTCAGGTTAGCAGAATAAAAGAAACAATCCACCGCATTCTTTATGAAAACACAACACTGGCAGAAAAAATGTACACTCTTTCATGAGCAAGGCATAACACTTGTCAGTATAATTACAGCATTGGGTTCCCTATAAGCACACTTGTGTATGCACTGACAGGTCCGGCACACTACCACCACCACCACCACCTTCCCCACTCACAGGCACAGGCTAGGTTAAGAAACAACTCAGCCACTTAGCAGACTTATTAAAACAATTAGCCTACAAAGTTGGCAACGCACTTCCTGGTTTAATTGGCTCAGTGATTAGCTGGCTGCTATCAACTGCAGGAAAAGTTTTGGGATTTATTGCTGAGAATGTTTGGAGGCTACTTGTATTAGTTGTTAGTGTTTTACTTTCTAAGATAAAGATAAGCAAGGCCGCTTAACCCTCTTGTCCCGATCCGGCCGCTGCTAGATTCCAATACGACCGCAGCCGACAGTTGGTGCTGCCAACGTGGGCAGTACTTTTCCATCACACACTTTTCTCGTGGTTTTCACACTATGTGTCTGAAAATTGGTGGGGCGATGCAGGGAGGGTGTCAGAGGGTGCCAGTGATAGATTTAGACCGCTAACATGTGTGTTGTGGGGAGGGAAGGAAGAAATAACGCCAGCGAAGGAACGCTTTTCAAATTGCAGCGTGGCGAAAAAAAATGGCGTTTTCTTTGGAAGCAGACGACTCATCTGATTAGTGAGACCATTAATTGAATGTTATTGTCTTGGAAGTAGAAACATTTGAACGAGAATGGTTAAGTGAATCCGATATTAAACGCTTACCAGGAAGACGAGGAAGGATATGCTGCAGTTAGGGAGAAGAGTGAGCCAGAAAATAACATGCTACACAGCACATTCCTGACCTGTGCTACACACATGACTGTGGAGAAATTTGACCTCCTGACGGGGTCCGCGGCATAGGACGCCTGAAAACGTTATGCCTTTAGACTGTTTTCTCATTATTACCACACTTTTGCTTTGGAAACTGCAATGGCAGAAACGAACAGATATGCCGATAACGAAAATAGTAAGAAGGAAAATAAATAGGTCTCTGGTTGCCAAGGTAGGACAGGTGACAGCAATGGGATTACAACCCACGCAACATCTATAATTGTGCTTTTTGTGATGTGATGTGACCTGTGCCACCACTACGACTACTTTAGAGACTATCAACATTAAAATTTTGTAGGGTTACAGAATTTCTGTGTTGTTTCGAATTTGTCACACCTGTGCTGTGACACTGGTGACAGTGTGACAGTCATGTACAATAATACACTTCTGTACACTTAACAAGCATGTGGTAGTGCACACAGATATGAACTGCAGTATAAAGGTCGCATGTTGATTGAATATGACTGGTTTTCAAAAGAAAAAATAGTTAAACAAAACTTCTGTTTCTTTGAGACATACCATAAAACAACAGGTGCTATGGGGACATTGTGTGACACATCCTTGAAGCACTATTGCACATAACCATTGGTAAACACATCAGCTGGGTATCAGTTCTTTATTCGACACTAACATGCATGAACTATTGTCAAATCCATGCAGGATTTGCTGTTTTATCATATATATCATACTTTTACCTGTAATTGGTGACAAATAAGGTGACAATGACAAGACATCTGGTGACCAGACACATAAAATTGTGCCTAAATGCAAGTACAAAGACATACCTAGCTTGTGACAAAATTTCAGTTTGATAGCTTGTCATGCACACACACAATTGTCTTAAGAGTAAAGTAAGTCAGTTGGGTGTAGAAAACCTGCAAAGAATTCAAAATCTACAGACAGTTTAGCTCTGTAGAATCCAACAACAAGAGGGTTAAAACAAGTATAGTTGTTAAAGCAGTCATCTCATTGGAGTGATTCTCTTTTGCAAGGGGAATAACTTTTTTTTATTTCCTCTGAGGTGGCAGGAGTTCTTTCCCTTGTTGTTGTTGTTGTTGGTACTGTATCTGCTGGTGCTACTGATACTACTGCTGCTGGTGTTTTATTTACACTTTCATTGTTGCCAAGCTGCACATCATTTCTAGCTATAAAAATATTGTTGTTGTAGTTTGTAATTATTCCTATATGTAACTGTATGTTGGAAGGCAGCATATATAAACCATGCCCTATAGCAAAGTCTACCTTAGACCATGCATAGTGAAGAACATCTTGATAATGTTTAATGCTTGATGGTAGATCAACAGCTGAGTTAATACTGTCTTCAAGATTTGCTAGAAACTGCTTCTGTGCATCAAACCCCAAGCCACTAATAATGCTTGACCTTTTCTGTGCCTGTGCAACAAGCAAGCACCACACATAGGCACAAACAGAGTCATTAATCCTCTCTAATCCTGGTCTTGTTAACCCTTCACTCTTATCAAGAATGAAAGTTGTCCATGCATTCATGTGCATTTGCTCTATTGATTCAAGAACAACTCTTGCCCTGTGTGAGAAAGATGTATTTGGAGGCCACCAGTCATAGTCATACCTCCTGTGCATACCAAACAAATACAGAGTCCCCATTCCATGATTTTTGTCCTGTGTTTGTCTGAATGCGGTCTTAGAATCAATATTAAACTCATTGCACAGCCTCTCATACGCCTTCATGTTAATCCTATTAGTAAACGGATTGAAGTTACTATGAGTGGGCAGAGGGACCTGCAGCTTCGATAACACACGCCTAAATAAATAGTACCATGGAAAACCTTAAAACTATTTTACTAACTATTTTGGTGGTTCATGATGGTTGGCTATGACACATCACACCTGTAGTTGCACTAGTGAAGGAAAGTTAGTGGTTTTGGTTAAAACTGTATGGATAGACAAACCCCATGCTTTTGCAGGGGCATCATCTTTATGGTGGATTTAAGTATAAAATTTCAGGGTGGAACTTCTTGAGTCAATGCTTTTAAAACAGCAATCAGCTTATTAAAGGTAAATAGTCTTTGGGTATGTCTTATAATCCAGCTGTATTTGCATCTTTATTATATTAACATTATATTCTTTTACATTATTATCTTAGTAGAAAAAATTTTGTTTAAAAAAACCATAACAAAACATCAGGGGGTACCTGTTTTAAACTAATGATTCCTATTGAACCCTGTCAAATAAAACTGTTGCTTTGCTCGAGTTTCTACAGTATTATCGACAGACAAAAATGGAAAACCCCGATCTTCACTATAACGTTTATACATTTACTGTGCAAGAGGTTATTATGATTTTGCACATCTGAAAAAGGAGCATCTTTTGCTTATGATGTATCATAGCAAAACCCTAAACCAAGCTAGTTAAGAATAACTACAGCTTCTTAAAGCATTTCATAACTATGGGTTTGCAGAAATTTGCTTGGTTTGACATGGTCATTTCCTGGTGGTATTAATGGTGGTATGGTATTTACCTATGTTGGTGAAAGACCCATTGACATGGCAGTAAACTCTTTGCTTTTTGTGCACCTGTCTCAGTTAAACACAACACAAAACCAAGTAGTGACGAAGGCTTTTTCATCATCAGTTCCTTCTGATCTACTAAGAATCCTTCCACCCAACAGAGCAATGTACTGTGAAACGCAGCACAATAGCTTTACTACACTTCAGTTTAAAGAGCTGGAAGAAGGCTTCTATGAAATACTCTGTATACCAATCAAAGATACACTACTAAGAACTGTAACCGTAAAAACTTATTTATTACACTAGAAATAAATTAATATACATACTAATATACACACATACTAATAACCATGTCACGCGGTCCTGTAATAAGAGCACCTTAAACCTGCCCTGCTATTGAGCTTAAAAATCTTGGTGATGTACAAAAGTTTGAGAAGGATGGGGAGATTAGTGAAGTTTATGCTTTTGAGTACACAAATGATGGATACCACAAGCGCACAGCAATAGAAGAAGCTAAGAAACCTTGGTTTCCTAAACTTGAACAGTTGCATAATGTTAAAGCTGAAACATTAGCAGATGAATTTACTTACAAAGTAACACATAAAGCTAATAAATGGCACTTCAAACCAAGCATCAACTGGCAGATCAAGTTTGAGTTTATCAGTCCATACTCTCTCTTTACATAAGACAGAACTTTCCGTAAGCTATAAATGCTGGACCAGTAAACATAGCACTAGCATATGAATCAGCCAGCAGAAATGAATTAGAGACAATAGCATTACAGAATAAGACACTTAGAGATAGGGTAAAAGCCGAGTCAAGCTCAACCACTTATTTTAATTTTTCCCAAAACCGGCCTTTTTCTTTAAAAAAAATAAAAAAGGAAGCTATAATAAAAGGAGATGTTTTACCCACTGATGTTAAGGGTGAAGCGACAGCCTCTGAGCACCCTTGCATTCAGTCAAAAGAGAATTATTAGAAAGGGGGGTTAAAGTTTTTTCCCCAAAAGTTTGGTGAAAACCAAACACCAAGTACTAGCCCAAGACATGATATGGACAACAAAGAAAAACTGTAGCGTATTAACACGGGGAAAAAAGGTTTTATTAACAAAAAAAAAAACCCCCATCATTTTTTTAGCAAAAAATACACTCAAGCAGGACAAATTTGGGCCACACAGAAAAAATTTGGGTATTAGTAAAGCACTAACAAAAACAGATTTGCCAGCAAGCTGTTGCAAAACTACAAAATGTGAACAAAACCTCCCAACAAAATTAAAATCTACCATTTTGAAACCTAGCACTCGGAAAACCCAAAACAACGAAACTATTCTGGGTTTGGAAACTAGCTTCACACAACAAACGAAACACAGCACTGAAAAAATAAATGATCAACCCCCCCATCGAGAAAAAAAAGGGGCCCAATAAAGCAAAAGAGCATTAGGGGCGAACGATAAAAAATTTTTAGCAAAGCAAGGCGATTTAGCCACACAAAAACTAAAAAAAAAAAAAGCTACCGCAGACAGCCCAGGAAGAAAAAAGAAAAACACACAGCGTTAAAAAATCTGCAAGATGAACGACAAGAAATTAGAGGTTTTAAAAAATAACAAACAACAACTCAATTCGGGTTTAGCAGAAAAAAAAGAAAAAATCCCCAAATTTCTTTATGAAAACAGTACACTAGGGAAAAATCTTACACTTTTTCGCGAGAAAGGCATAACACTTGTCGAAAATTTACAGCATTGGGTTTCCTATAGCCACTTGTGATGCTGACAGGAAGCACACTACCCCCACCACCAACCACACCTTCCGCACCCCCCCAGGCACAGGTGGGTTGGGAAAAAACTGGGCCCACTTACCGACTATTAAAAAAATTACCCTAAAAATTTGGGACGCACTTCCTGGTAAAATTTTGGTTCTGTTTTTCTGGCTATTTATCAAAAAGGGGAAAATTTGGGGGATTTAGGAGGCATTTAGGGCGTTTTGGTTTTATTGTTGGTTTTCTTTTTCAAAAAATAAAAAAAAGCAACGCTAAAACAATATACTTTTTTAAAGAGTTATTTCTCATAGTGATGTCTCTTAAAAGGGGGAAAAATTTTTTTTTTTTGTTTGCTTGAGGTGGTGGTATAGTTTTTTCCCCCTTGGGGGGGCTTACTCATTGTCTGGCGGGTCTTATACACTTTTTGCGGTGTTGTTGTTTACACTTCTTTTTTTCCAAGCTGACTCATCCCCACTAAAAAAATATGTTGTTTAAGTTTGTAATTGTTCCTTTTTGTAACTGCATGTTGGAAGGAACTTTTTAAAACCCTGTCCTATAGCAAGTCTCCCTTTTAGACCGTGCAAGTGAAAAACATTTTGTAGCTTGATGTTTGAGGGTAGGTCAAGGGCCCAAAATTTAATACTGCTTCAGATTTGCGAAACCTTTTCTGTGCATCAAACCCAGTCCCACCAATAAAAAATTGATCTTGTCTGTGCCTGTGCACCAAGAAGCACCAAAAAGGGTCCAACAGAGTCATAATCCTCTTAACCTGGTCTTGTTAACCCTTCCCCTTTAAAAGAATAAAAGCTCCAGCTACATGTGCATTTGCTCTATTGAACCAAGAACAACCTTTTCCACAAGAAAGATGTATTTGGACCCACCAGTAAGTTATACCTCCTTGCACCCACAAATACAGTTCCCCATGCCATTTTTTTTGTCCGTGTTTGTCTAAATGTGTCTTAAAACCCAAATTTTTAAAACTATTGCAACCTCTCATACCCTTTCTGTTAACCACTTTTAAAAGGGATTGAAGTTACTACAGTGGCTGGGACTGCAGTAGATAACACACGCCTGAACTATATACACATAAAACCGACACAGACTTTACAAACGGTTTGGGGGATGGTTCATGTGGTCAGCATATGCACAACCACAGCCCGAGTTGCACAGGGATAGCAAATTTTTAAGTGGTTTGAAAAACGAAAAAGGATTAACAACCATGCTTTCGCAGTGGCATCACCCTTTAATTGGTGGGTTTAAGTTTATTTCAGGGGGTTTTGGAATTTTACCGAAGATAAATGTCTCGACACACAACTTAGCTTATTAAAAACCATAGTCTTTGGGGGTATGTGAGATCCACCCCGTTTTTTTGATTTTTTATTATTTTTTTCATTATTTTTTATAGTAGAAAAATGTTTATAAAAATAACAAAGATCCACAGGGTACCTTTTAAACTACCATTCCTTTGAAACCCTGCCAAAAAAAACATTGCTTTGCTGGGGTCTTTACAAAGTACCCCAGGACAAACATCGACAGCAGCAACAACTGGATTAAAAAAAAAAGATCCAAACAAGCTTTTAATACTTTTACTGTGCAGAAGGTTTTTATAATTTGCACACGGGAAAAAGGAGTCTTTCGTCCAGCGGTTACACAAAAAATAACCAAGCAGCAAAGTAATTACAGATTCTTCATCTAGATAAGGATGCCAAAATGTCTTGCGAAATCTTGGGTTTCAGGAACCTTTTTAAAGAATGGGTCCTGATGGTTGGGAAAAAAAGTTTTTGGGTACATTTTAAAGTATGAGGCAGAACCCAAGTGGGGAAAACCCATTACTTGGTAGTAAACTCTTTGTTTTTTTTAACCTTTTCCAATTTAAAACAACAAAAAACCAAGTGGTGACGAAGGCTTCTTCCCCAAATCACCCTTCTGATTACAAAAACCTTCCCCCGCAAGCAATGAACTGTGAAACGCACACAATCTTTACTACACCAAATCCAAAAGAGTAGAAGAAGGTTTCCCCATAAACTTTCTGTTAAAAATCAAAGAAAACAGCACAAAAAACGTTGATTTAAAAATTTTTAATTTTAATTTAAAAAAAATAAAAAAAATACAAATATCAACAAAAAATGTCACGTCCTGTAAAAGAGCCCCTAAAAAACCCCAACAGGGCTTAAAGTTTTGGGAGTCCAAGTTGAAAAGGGATGGGGGTTTGGTGAAGTTTACGCTTTTGGTACACAAATGATGGATCTACAAGTGCACAAAATAGAAAAGCAAAGAAACCCCCGGTTCCTAAACTTAAACAGTTGGTAATGTTGAAGCTGGGCATACAGAAATTAAAAACTTACAAAGAACATTTAAAGCTAAAAATGGACATAAAACCCAAGCACGACTGGCAACAAGTTTGATTTATTACCATACACCCTATGCCCCCGACAAACTTTCCGTAAATCATTAAATGCTGGACCAGTAAAATGCACAGCCTATAAATCAGCCAGCAAAAAATGAATAAGATAAACTTACAGAAAAGGGGACGTTACTCGCTTCATAAAAAAGACTCAGTGACTAAACCATCACCACATTGCTACGATTCCTTCCATACTTTCCTTGATGATCATTACCAAAAGGGGTTTTTGTTTGGTTTGAAAGAGAAGACAGAGCTCTTTCTTTTTCATGGATGGTTTTAAAAAGGGAAAGACTGACGTTGACCCCTCAGATTTGCTATTGCTATTCGGAACAGGGGCAGTGACAATGACTTTGAGGGAACTTTCCCAGAATAAAGCAATTTGCCCTTTCCCCACCCAGCTGACCAATTCAACCCCAAATCTACCCACTTTGCCCTTTGTTGCGTCTATTACACAGATGTTTACTCCCCGACAATAAATTTACAAGACTACTGAATAATCCAAAAAAAATTACCACACGTTTTTTTAAACGATAAAAAGAAGAAGATGACGCCCGTAAATTCCAAATTTTCCATTGCCCAGATCCTGAACCTTTTTGAAATGCAATCCTTTTTTGTTTGACAAACATTACACAGTTTTGCGTGACATTGAGCAAAACTAGAAAGTAAAAAAAGCAGCAGGACAGACACATTTACTGTTTTGAGCTCTTTTACTACAGGTACGCAACTTGTCTACCCCGCAGCGGGAACAGGCATTGCTTCTTACTATGGAATTGCTGCCCTGAAACAATAGATTGGGCTCGTTTCAATAACAGCGGGAGCCCTGTTATTGTCCATCCTTTTCGAAGAAGGTTGTGCGTAAACTAAAAAAAGATGCTGTTTGTTCCCTTGCCCTTGCCAAGCAAGCTCATTTAGTCATTATTAGCAAAGCCAACAGTTTCCACAAATCAAAGAGGATTCAAGCGTTTCAGATGAAAAGATTACAATCAAAAATTCAACCTCCAGAACAAACAAAACAAACATGCCGGGAATTGACCAAAAAAAAGGAAAAAAATATAAAAAAAAGGGGGATCTGCTTGGCCAAGACATGCTATAAAGGGCACTGGTAACCCATTTAAGGGGGCAAGAATTACCGCGGTAGATTCACTGCTTCATACCGGCAAACAAAAAAAACAAGAAGCAATAAAAAAATTAAATTTTTTTTTTTTTTTTCTAATGAGTTTTAAATTTTTGTTTAGGCTCAGTAGGGCAAAGGTTTTTCAACAATAGGCAAAAGTTACACAACGCAAAAAGTGTACAAAAACATTCAAGATCAATCGCACAAAACCCGACAACCTAAACAAAGATCCCCAAAAGGTGCAGGGTTGCTGAAATTCTATACAACCAACAAAAAAAAACGAACAATTAAACTGTTCATGTGTCAAAAAACACAACAAGCACTGAATCCTTTGAAGGCTCAACACAACATGGGCAGATGAAAAAGGCGCAACTTCGAACATTCTCAAAAAGCAAAAGAGGGGGTCAGGGATGGAAAAGTTTTGGGAAGGTTCTTCGCAAGAACTAAAGCAAACAAAGTTTCATCCCATTGTTTGGGAGAGTTACTTCCCCCTTTCCCCCCCATTTGTAGCAAAACGTGCTTGTGAACATTCGAAAAAAGATGATAAGGTTTTATGTGGGGTTGCTGGCTAAAAATGTTTCATTAAAAAAGAAGCAGAAAGGGTTTTAACTACTGAAAAAAGTGACAAGTTGACTTCACTGCATTGTCTTTTCCGTGGCTGTTAGGAGCATTTCAAGTTTGAGAACAAAAACCCCCCCCTCATGTGAAAGTGACCCCTGGGGAAAATGTGGGGGCCCAATGGACCCCGGGGTAAGACCACTTGGGTCTTAAAAAGGTCTCCCAAAAATAGGAAACCTGATAAAAACCCGGACCTTTGCTTGGGGAATGAAACCCGTTATCTTTTACATTTTTAAACAATGATAGACTTTTGCACAGACAAAAAAACACAGACAAACAAATTTTTCAGACGAGCTTGTTCGTTTTTCCTCTTTGCAAAACACAGAAAAACACAGAAAACTTGTAAAGGGAGACCGAAGCAAAACACTGAACTTTTAAAACCAAGGCCCGGGGCAAGGGGGACTTTAAAAATAAAAAAGCTAAAAAGAGTCCCTAGTAGTGTATGCCGATTTGAGTCTATCATTGTGCCATACCGGGGGCCCCAATGGAACAAATGCCCAAAAAAAGTCTTCTCAGTAATCATCAGTCTGTTCCCCTTTGCTTTTGTTATTTTTAGATGGGGGTGCCACTCAGACCAGTTTTATAGGGCCAGACGGCAAACTTTTTCTTGAAAAACATGAAACCAATCAAACCAACTCCAACAGCAAAAAACCACAAAAATTTATTATACAGAAAAACACCAGGGCAGTATGCTTTTTGCCCCAAAAATTTTGGGTTTTTGGGTTAAATTTTTAAAAAACCCCAGGGGCAGCAAAAACACAGTCAGAGATCATGCCCCATCAGTGGAAAATTTCGTGGAGCAGCACTAGTAAAATGTAATTAAACTAAAAGTAATCCCAAAACATGGAAGGCCCCGTCTTCTTTCCCCAATTTAAAAGGTTACGACTCACACCCAATTATAGGGAAAGATGGTATAAGGCTTACGCATTGCCAGTCATCGAGAAATACCTGACTTTTTCCTAATGCCTGCCTTCTTTGATTTTGCACAACATCTATGGGATCTCTAGAGTCCTTGCTTTATCACTGAGTATTGCCAAATTCAGAAAAATACTTTGACACAAAGTTGCAAGAAAAAGGGGTCTACCCTTTGAGACATGGACTCAGGGAAAACTTTTGTGAAAAGAGCTGGCCCCCAAAAAAAGCATCTTTACAGCTGAGGGTAAAGGAATCAGTGATGATGACTACCATGCCTGGCATGGCAAAAGATGCAGTGTCCCGATGGGGGGATTACCATGTAGTTTCTACCGGTGAGTTTGCTTTCTGATGTCTTTGAGAACACAGAAAGACCGGGGAAAAAACATTTCGGACGACCCATCACGCTATATACAGCACCGGGTGTCTTGGGGTGCTTTCTTGAAGTTTACTGGGTGCAGAGATCTGTTTTCTGACCTGCCCAATGCTCCAAAGATTGAGGATGGTCTCTGGTTTGGGTCATATGGGTCGCACAACTACTTAAAAGGCCCAAAACAAAAAATTTTGAAGACTATGTCCTGCAAAGCTTTTAAATACATCATGAAAATTGGGCGCAAAAAATCGTAGGATTTGGGGGGGTGTGTCGCACTCCCACTAAGAAACTTTCATTTTTTTAAAAGGTCCTTTTGCTGTTGATGAGGGTTTTAAAGGTGTCACAAATGTGCCTATCAAGCATGTTTGGACTTAAATAGATTTAGTTATCCCCCTGAAACTATGACACAATGACTACCCAATGGTTTCAGAAAGGCTCAAAACATCTCCAAAAAAACCACCAAAGTTTTTTACCAACTTAAATGACAAGAGCAAATATTTTGCATACAGATGCTACGTTCTACCTAAGGCAGGGTTAATTTTTTACGCGTTCTCGTATCTTGTGTTTGACCAAGAGAAAACATGAAACCAACATCATGAAGAACCCTGATCGAGAACGAAGGCCCCCTGATCATCAGAAAAGATTATTCAATCATAACAACACTGCTTTGGTAAAAAAAAAAGGAGAACCCAACAAAAAAAAAAAAATTTAGATTGTCACAAAAAAAATGAAGCCCAAAAAATAACTCAAAGCCCAAACTATCAAGCCTTCAGGGAATTCCCCACAGCTGTTTTGGCATCACGTGAAGAAGTTTTAGGTTAAATAGACAAACCTTTTTTTGGGTTTTTGTCTGGAGCGTCAAAGCGTTGATGCTGGGGGTTCTTGTATATTACTTCAAGGATAATACCTGCTGTAAAAGGGTCTTTTACACGACACAACTCTTTACCAGACATACCCACAGAAAAAATATACAAAAGACCTTGTAGAGGACGAGACTAGGACAGAGTCTTGTATGACACCAGGGGTTTTCCAAAAACACCCCCCTTTCTTCACAGAAACAAAAAAATTATTGGAAGATGAAGGAGAGATGAACGGCACTATTTCAAGAATAGGGGCTGAGGGCCAAGTGTAAGGTTGAAGCCAGAAGGGGTTATAAAAAAAAGGGAAAAGGTTTGGCAAAAAAAGGGGGTCAAAACAAGCATCAGTCATGATAACTACAAAGAGGCTCTCTTTTAAAATAAGTATTTCATCATGACAACCCCAAGCTCGCTACCCTGACCAAACAAAACAACGGGTTTAGAAAAAAAAACTTGATTGGCAGATACAAAACGAGTATATTCTTCCCGGCCTCTAAACCCCTTGGACACGGAAACAAAGTAATTAATTTTAATTTAAAATTAAATTTTTTTTTAACATTATATACGATTTAAAAAAATTGTTGAACCAAATGGATTTTTACTCTTTACAAATACTAGGGATGGGACAAAGCCTCGTTCGCTTTTACAGTGCTGACATCTAGAAGACTTTGCCGCAAGTAAAAAAAAACTTGTCATGGGACAAAAGAAAAGGTGCTAAATAATTTCTAGGAGTTGTTATTATGATGGAGAGGGGCCAACCCACTTTTAGAAATTTTTAAAAAAATTTTTCCCCTAAATTGTAGAAAAAAAAAACAGTTAATGAACCAAAAGTCATTTCTTCTGAGAAATAGACCACCTTCTGAACGGGGCAGTATTTGGTGGCAAGCGCAGTCCTCTCTAACAAAGCCCCCGGGGGTGCTGTAAAGACAAATAAAAAATAGGAGATCCATCTCCCCAAAATTTTTTTTATTTCAAAGTGTCTAGCTCCCGATGGATTTGTTGCCAATTGGACTTTGCGGCTTCACTTCACCCGAGCATCGATACTCGTTTTTTCCCAAAGGGTAATAGTGGTTGCTTAGAATGTTTTTTTGGGTTGTGCTGCTGTATGTTTTGCCTTGAGGCGTCCAGGTTTTAAACCGTGGGTCTATAAAATCAGAGTTTTGCCTCAAAAATGCGGCAGTCTTCTTACCCACTCTGTATTTTTTGTGCCGGGGTCGATTTTTTGTGGTACTGATAGCAAAGGTCTTTCTGCTAACGCTTGTTAAAAATTTCAACCAGGCTTAGATCTGGGTTTCCTGTAAAACCCCTTTTTATTGCTACCCTGCTTTAGTAAAAAGCTGAAAATTTAAAGCTCCTTTAAACTCTTTTCCATCATCACACTAAAAGTCTGGGTATTTGTGGGCCCCGATAAGATTTTCCCGCAAAGCAACTGCAGTTGCGGGGCACTCTTTTCAGTAAGGGGTTCTGCTCTTTTTACCCAAAGCTACTCCATACAGTAAAGGGAATTATACCCTTCTTCTGATTGTGTCTGGGGGAAGTATAAAAGGGTTATTTTGGGATTTCATATGGCTTCATTTTTTAAAAGGAGGGGCGGTTTCTTTTTTCTTTTAACACCCTCTTGTACTTGGCTTTCCAGCTTCAAACTCTTTATTTCCGCCCTTTTTTTCCATAACCCTTGGGGGTAAATTTGGAAGTTGGGTTGTTTTAAAAAAAAAAAATTCTTTGGCCAACCCTTTGGAAAAATTACTTTTTTGCCCCCCAAAAAAGTTGGTTTGGGTTTTATTTTAATAAAAACCGCTGTCTTAGTAATGGTTTTGTTCTTAAAAAGTGATCATTGTTTAAAAACAAAAAAATTTTTTTAACACCTTGTTCAGAATTTTTTTAAAAAGCCCAAAAACAAATAGCCTTTTTTTCCCTTTTTCTTTTTTGTTTTTTTAGTTTATATTTCCCCTTTTTTTGTTTTAATTTAAAAAAATGTTGCTACCTGTAAAAAAACTTTTAAAGCCCCCAAAATCAAAAAGTTTTTTTAGGCATTTTCCCGGTTTTCACCGAAAAATTTTTCAAAATGGGTTAAAAAACCCCAACGCTTGCCTGTTTTAAAATTTTCTTTCCAAAAACCCGGTCTCTTTTCTTTTTCTCAAATTTGGAAAAAGACCCCCAAAAGGCCTGTAAAAGATGCGTCTTCGCCAAATTTCTAATTAAAAAAATTTTTTTTATATTTTAAATTTGAAAATTTTTCCTTTTTCTTTTAAGGTTTTTGGGGGTTGGATGTGGGTTTTTCTTTTTTTTCTTGGCGGTTTTGTTTCTTGTTTTCCTAATAGGGG
Source organism: Rapana venosa (assembly GCA_028751875.1). Lineage (NCBI taxonomy): Eukaryota > Metazoa > Mollusca > Gastropoda > Neogastropoda > Muricidae > Rapana > Rapana venosa. Next base: position 20,438,752 of record CM054157.1, read on the forward strand.
GTTTTCCAAATTAAAACTTTTAACCCTATATTAAGTAAGACGAATTTTGGGGTGGGCTGTGCTTTTTTTTTTTCTTTTCATTTTTTAAAGTTTTTTAAAAATTTTTTTTTTTTCTAATTTTTTCTCTTATTTTTAATCTTGACCAATCTGGGGTTTTTTTGCAATGGGTTTTGGGGGGGTTGTTTTGGGTTTTGGGGTTTTTTGTGCTTCCTGTTTGGTTTTGGTTGTTTTCTGCTCCTAACCTTTAAAAGGGTTATAAAAATTTTTTCCCATACGTTAACAAAAAAAATTAATTAAACCAATGTTGGTTTTGGTGGTCTTTTGGGGCTTTTTTCTGGTCCCTTTAAAAACCCCCCTGTTTTTCTAAGCCAAAAAGATCCCAGGGTTTTCCTTTTTTGCTAAAAGGGGTTTTTTTCTTTTAAAATTCTTTGGGGAACTCTGCACCTTTAACCTTTAGTTTTTTGTTTCAAAATTTCTTTTTTTTAAAAAAGGAGGGTCCTTTTTTTTGGCCCTTCTTCTTTTTCTTCCCCGTTGTTTGTTGTGTTCTGTTTTCATCGTTCTATATTTTTGGTAAATTTTTTGTTTTTTTAAAGTTATAAATATGAAAATTGTTTATACGAAGGCAACTTAATAATTCACGAAAAATTCTTTAAACGGTTCTGAAAAATAAGTCTTTAAATTTTTTGAAAAGTTTAAAATTTTTAAATTCAAAATTCAAGAAATTCTTGGTTGTTTAAACTTGACAATTTTTTAAAATATTTTTTTTACATAAATTCCCAAAAAAGTTTACCCAAAAAAATAAAAAATTTTATTCTTTTGTGGGATAAAAAGCCGCAAAGGTAAAATGTTAGTTTTTTAAAAATGGGTTTTTTTTTATACAAACCGAAGGGGCCCAAAAATTTTCCTTTTTATCAAAGGGGGAGACTTTTCCCTTCCCCGTTATTCTTCTGAAAAGACCAGTAAAATCACCCCAAAAACTCAAATCATTTTTTTTCTGTATCTAAAAAATTTTTTGGTTTAAAAAAAAAGTTTTGTTCGAAAATTTTTGGAAAAATATTGTGATTGTTTTGGGAAAAAGGGCGTGAAAAAAATTGAAAAATTTTCCCTAATAAAGTCCTTTTTAAAAAACTGAAAAAAAGTTCCCCAATAATTCCCTTGGAGTTTTTAAAAATTTTCTTGAAATCTTAAAGTTTTTGAAAGAAACCTTAAAAAAAAAAGGGTTTTTTTTTTTTAAAAAAGTTAAAAGAAAAAAAAAATTTTTTAAAAAAATTAAAAAACCCCCGAAAAACAAAAATTTGGTTTAAAAATTCCCATAGATTTAAAAAAAAAATTTTTTCAAATTTTTTTGGGGAAAAAACCACAATTTAAAAGTTTTTTATTAAAACAAAGCCCCGGGGCCCCCTGACAACCCCCACAAAAAACCCCCTTTTTTAAATTTTTGGGATAAAAGGGGTTTTTTTTTTGGGTTTTTTTTCCAGAAAAGACGGGGAAACCAACAAAAAGCTCAAGCAATTAAATTTTCCTCTAACAAAATACCAAAATTGGAAAAAAAAAGGGGCCCGGGGGGCCCCGGAGACCTATTTCTAAAAAAGGGGTTAAAAAACAAAACAAACCCACGATGCCTTGAAATTGACAAAAAAGGAAAAAAAAAAGAAGTTGGAAATTTCCTGTAATTAAAAGTAAAACCCCCTTTAACCACCCAACGGAAAAAACCCCTCAATTAAAAAATTACTTTTTTCCTTTTTTAAAAGATTTTAGTACTCTATTAAAGGGTTTTAAATGAATAAAAAAAAAAATTTACCACTTTTTAAACAAAATAAAAAAAAATGACGAAAAGGGAATCAAATTCCCTACAACAAAATTGAAAATTTAAGAAAAGGCCCCCAAAAAAAAAAACTTTCGTTTGAAAATTACACAATAAAAAGATTTTAAAAAGCATTTGCAAAGAAAAATAGGGGATCAGGGTAGAATTTATTTTGGTTTTAAAAAAAGCAAAAAAAAACCCAGGGGAAAAAATCAACTTGCCCCTAACCCCCAGCTGACACAATGAACGTCCCAATCTACACTACATTGCCTTGTGCGTCTTTTAAACAGTTTGTACTGTCCGACAATCTATTCCAAGACTTATGAATGAATACCAATAAAAATTACACACGTTTTTTAAACAGTATAGGAGAAGATGAGACCTGAATATCCTTTAAAGTTCCCAGAGCACCAGATCCTGAACTCTTAATGATAAATGCTAATGCCTTTCGTTTGACAACATTACACAGATGCAGCATGATATTGAGCAACAACTGCAAAGTATACAAAATGCAGGCGTAGGTACAGTCAGCATTTACGTGTTGAGCTCTATTACTACAGGTACAGCAACTCTGTCTACAGCCGCAGCAGAAAGGCTTTGGTCTCTTGGTTTCTGGAATTGGAGCTCCTGCATCAATTGCAATATGCTCTGTTTCAATAACAGCAGGAGCCTGTTCATTTGTCACATCAGTCTTTTCAAGAAGGTTGTGCGAAAAAACTAAAAAAACATGATGCTTTTGTTGCCTTGACATTAGCCAAGCAAAGCTCATTTAGACTCATTTTAGCAAAGCTTAACAGATGCCACAATATGAAAAGAGGAGTTCAAACGTCTTCAGGATGACTACGATGACTACAAGCGCCAAAAAGTTCGACCTACAAAACAAACAACACAAAGCTATGCCTGTGGACATTGACTCAATAAAAAAGGAATATATAAAAAAGAGGTATCTACTTGGCCAAGACGGTGCTTTAAACGATCAGCTGAGTACTCTATTAAGGAGCTAAGAGTTACCTGTGGTAGATTCACTGCTTCGTACAGTAGCAAAACAAAAAAACCCATTAAGAAGCAATTAATTAATTAATTAATCTTTTTTTTTTCTTACTATATGAGTTAGAGATTTTAGTTGAGGCTCGGTATGGATAAAGTGTTTCAGACAATAGAGCTAAATGTAACACAACCACAAAATGTGGAGCAAAGCATTCAAGATGCAATCGCACAAATACCAAACAACTTTAACAATGATCCACCAGTAAAGGTGCAGTTGGTTGCTGAAATTCTATACAACACGACAAATAAAGATGAATAATTAACTGTTTATGTGTCAACAACACAACAAGCACTGAACTTGTTTGAAGAGCTCAACACAACATGGGCAGATAGAGATTATGTGCAACTTGTACATTCTGCAGAAACAGCAAGAATGAGGGGATCAGGATAGACAGTTGGTAAAGTTCTTGCATAGAACTAAAGCAAACAAAGTTTCATCCCATTGTTGGTAGAAGTTACATTCCTTGCCCCTGATGTTGTAGTAAAACGTGCTGTGCTGAACATTCAGAACAAAGATGATAAGTGTTTTATGTGGTGTGTGCTGGCTAGACTGCACCATGTAAGAAAGAATGCAGAGAGAGTTTCAAACTATCAGAACTCATGACAAGTTGACTTTACCAGCATTGATTTCCTGTGGCTGTTAGGAGTATTGACAAGTTGAGGAACTAAACCAACCATTAGTGTGAATGTGTTAAAACCTGGAAAGATGCAGCCCTATGCCCACTAAAGCATTTCTAGCAAGTCTCCCACTGTAGGTGATCCCCACAAAAACCAAAGTAGACTTATTGGTTAAAAAATGATCATTATACACTTATTAAACAATGAGTAGACTTATTGCACAGACAACAAAAGAACACCAAACAAGTTTTGCAGACATGCTGGGGTTTGTTTACCATCTCTACAAACAGTTGTCAAACAGAAAAAACTGCAAGAGTGAGACTGAAGCAATCACTGAACTTTTAACACTAAAGCAGGAAGCAAGTTACTTCAAGAAAATAAAAAAGCTACAAAAAAGTCCCTATGCATTGTAGCTGACTTTGAGTCTATCATTGTGCCGTACAAAGGACCAGCGCCAGTAAATATTCCTAAAACAGTCTTAAGCAGTAATCACCAAGTCTGTTCCTTTGCTTAATGTTGTTTTTCAGTCAGATGGTGCACACTCAGAGCCAGACTTATACAGAGGACCAGACGATGCAAAGATTTTTTTGAACACATAAAGCGAATATGAATACTACTCTCAAACTAAACCTACAAGAGATCATTATACAGAAAAGACCAGAACAGTATGAGTTTTCCACACTTGCTGGATCTGTAGCAAACCCTTAACACCAGAGGTAGCAGAAAATTTCAGACAGTCAGGGGACCCACGACCACATCAGTGGTAAGTTTGGTGGGGGCAGCACATAGTAAGTGTAATCTACACTAAAAAGTAGATCCCAAAAAAAGGAAATTTGCCAATCTTTTTTCCACAATCTAAGAGGTTAGGACTCACACCTATTATGCAGGCAGTAACTGAGAGTATAAGGCCTACTGCATTGCACAGTCTCAGGGAAGTACCTGACTTTTAAAACAAATAGTCTGTCCTTCTTTGATTCTGCACAAAAACTGATGGGATCTTTAGAGTCCTTGTCTTCATCACTGAGTACTTCCCCTTTATCACAGAAAAAATACTTTGGACACAAAGCTTGCACGAAAAGGAGTCTATCCATACGAGTATATGGATTCGGGGGAAAAGGGTTTGATGAAGAAGCTGCTGCCAAAAGAAGCATTCTTTAACAGACTGACAGGTAAAGGAATCAGCAATGATGACTATCCAGCATGCTCAGTGGGCATGGCAAAAGATGCAGTGTCGGACGATGGCGATTACCATGATCAGTAATCTACTTGCTGATGCATGTTTGCTTGCTGATGTCTTTGAGAACTACAGAAAGACTGGCATGAAACATTATGGTCTAGACCCATCACCTATATTACAGCACCAGGAATGTCTTGGATGCTTTCTTGAAGTTTACTGGTGTGCAGATTCATTTGTTGTCTGACCTGCCCATGCTACAAATGATTGAGGATGGTCTGCATGGTGGCATCAGTATGACATCACACAATTACTGTAAGGCCAACAACAAATATTTAGAAGACTATAATCCTAGCAGACCTTCAAACTACATCATGTACTTGGACGCAAACAACCTGTATGGATGGGCGATGTGTCAGTCACTGCCACTAAGAAACTTTCAGTTGTTTAATGGTCCTTTTGATGTTGATGAGACTCAAAAAATGCTATCACAAATGGTGCCTGATCAAGCAATGGGCTGGATCTTAGAAGTAGATTTAGTCTATCCCCATGAACTACATGATGCGCACAATGATTACCCAATGGCTGCAGAAAGGCTCAAAACATCTCCAAAAGAACCACCAAAGCTTGTAGCAAACCTAAACGACAAGAGCAAATATGTATGTCACTACAGACTGCTGCAGTTCTACCTAAGGCATGGGTTAATTCTTACTGCTGTTTATCGTATCATTTCGTTTGATCAACAGGAGTTCATGAAACCATGCATCATAAAGAACACTGATCTGAGAATGAAGGCCACTGATGCATCAGAAAAAGATTACTTCAAGCTCATGAACAACAGTTGTTTTGGCAAAACAATGGAGAACCCACACAAAAGAAAAGATGTCAGATTAGTCACAAAAGAAAATGAAGCCATAAAGATGACATCAAAGCCAAGCTACCAAGACTTCAGGCAATTCCATGACAGTCTGTTTGGCATCACGATGAAGAAGTTGCAGGTTAAACTAGACAAGCCAGTATTCATTGGGTTTAGCGTGCTAGAGCTGTCAAAGCTGTTGATGCTGGAGTTCTTGTATGATTACTTTAAGCCTAAACATCCTGCAGTAAAGGTCTTGTACACAGACACAGACTCTCTCGTCCTAGACATACATACAGGAGATATATACAAAGACCTTGCTGAAGATGTGGTGCTGGGATCACAATCATGGTATGACACCAATGATTATCCGAAAGACAGTCCCTTGCATTCAACAGTAAACAAAAAGTTATTGGCAAGATGAAGGATGAGATGAACAGCACTATTATCAAAGAATATGTTGGGCTAAGGGCTAAGATGTACAGTGTTAAAAGCCAAACAGGTGTCATAAAAAAGGCAACAGGTGTTGGTAAACAGGTGGTTAAAACAAGCATCAGTCATGATAACTACAAAGAGGCTCTCGTTGAAGGTGGAATATTTCATCACGACAACCCAAAGCTCTGCTCAACCCTGCACCAAATCAACACGACTGTTGTTAGAAAAAAGGCACTGATTGCACAGGACACAAAACGGATATATTCTTCACCAGAGCACTCATACCCACTGGGTCACTGGAGAACAAACGTCATCATCAAACCCATGACCTTGGTGGTCGTGGGGGAGACACAAAAGACGATGCCGTGGTAAGCCTCCTCCATCCATCTCGGTCCTTGGCTCTGTGCAGTAGTGCCGAGTCATTCATCCTGGTCCATTCTCTGATGTTGTCCATCCATGACTTGTTTTGTCTTCCCCTCTTTCTGCCACCTTCAAATGTTCCCTGCAGTACTGTTTTTGGCAGAGTGTTGTGGCGGGTGACGTGGCCAAACCATGCCAGCTTTTTCTTTTTGACGATGGTGAGAAGGGGTTCCTGTGGACCTGCCAGCAGTGTTATTTGACTCTTGACAAATTCATTGGTCTTTCGTTCTCCCCCAGGATATGCCCAGCAGTTTTCTATAGCATTTTGTTTCAATGACTGATTCGCTTGCTGTTTCAGCAGTCAATGTCCAGGTTTCACTTCCGTACAGCAGGATAGTCTGAATTAGGGCTTTGTAGAGCTTTAGTTTGATTGGGAAGCTGATCTCTTTACTTTTCCATATGGTGGTGAGTTTTGTCATGGAAGATGTTGCCATGGCTAGTCTGACTTTGATTTCGGTCGTGGATCGCCCGTCCTTTGTGAGTGTAGTGCCAAGGTATTTAAAAGTGTCTACCTCCTCCAGTTGTTGGCCGTTCATGTAAATTTTAGCAGTGGCGTTGCTGATGCTGTTCACAAGTACTTTACTTTTCTCTGAGCTCACCTCCATCCCATTGCTCCAGCTCTGTTCTCAAGTCTGGTCCAAGATCTTGCAGCTCTGTGTTACTTCTGCCCATTGAGGTCAATGTCATCGGCAAACCACAAGTTGTTGAGGGGTTGCCACCAAGGGGAATGGTAGAGTGGAAGTCATGGAGGGTCTCTCTCATAATGTTTTCCAAGAACAAAATAAACAGGACTGGAGATAAACAGGCATCCTTGTCGGACCCAACTGTGGTTTTGAAGTAGTCTCCGACCTGATTGTTCAAAGGACTGCACTGCTTGCGGTGTTGTATAGTGCTTGAATGGTTTGCACTAGTCCTTCTTAAAAGCCAACTTTAAGGACCTGCCACAGGCTTCGTGCCATACTCTGTCGAAAGCCTTCTTGAAATCGATGAAGTTGTGGAAAAGGGCTCGATGTTGAAGATGTTTTATCAGGTGTGGCGTTAAAATCTGTTCGATTGTTTCTCCTGCTGCCCTAACCTAGCTTGTTCCCCTGCAAGGTTTCTTTGCCCTTCTTTGAGTTGATTAAATAACTTTGAGCATGATCTTGCTGGGTGCTGATGAGGCTGATTGTTCTATGTTTGGCATTGGCGTAAATTCCCCTTCTTGGGCAGGGTATGATGGTATTGTGGGTTCCATTCTGTTTGGGCCCCTGTTTTCTCCAAATCTTCTGACAGATAGGGTGTAAAATGTGTTTTTGCGTTTGCCACTATGCTTAAACACTCTGCTGGAAATTTCCCGCTCCCGGGGACTTTCCTATGGTAAGCTGCGGATGGCTTCTTCCACTCTTCCTCAGTATAGTAATGGCGGGGTTCTTGATGTTGCTTTCTTTCTCTTCTAATTATGCTCTTGTCAGTTGTATTGGGTAGTTGTAATTCTTGACAATATCAGACAACCTTTTTCAATGCAGCTGAAACTTTCTGTGAGGGGTTTTCGGGCTCTCTTCAAACTGAGGGCTTGGTTTAAGTGGTTTTGTGATTTCTTCAGGGTGTCGTATTGCCTTTTTACTATTGCCCCTTTCTGTTTTTTCGATCTCATCACATTGATCACTGATCCACTTCTCTCTGGCCTTTAACATTGACTTCTCACAAGATTGTTGGCCCGGTATTTTTTGGGGGTTGAAGCCCGGTTGGTTTCAGTGCTCTTTTGTATCGCAGGGTCCAAGATTTTCATTGGTAGTCTATGGTGGTGTTTATTCCACTGGCGACCGAGTACCTCCTCTGCTGTTTCTCGGACTGCCTCATTAAAGTTGTTGGTGAGGTCATTGATGTCATTGTCTAGGAGGGTTAATGCTGCAAAACGTCTGCCAAGCTTAGCTTGGAAGATCTCCTCGACATCTCAATCTTTCAGTTTGTCCACGTCAAATTTGATACGTGGGTTTGCAGGCTGTTTGTTTTTCTTCAGCTTCATTTTGAATACCAGCAGCACAAGGTTGTGGTCGCTGCCTATGTCAGCTCCAGGGTAGGTTCTTGTTCTGGCTCTGTTGATGCTGGATTTGAAGCGCCGTGGTGTTAAGATAAAATCTATTTGGTTATGGATCTTGCCGTTTGGCGCATGGCAGGTTGTCCTCCTTGACTGCTTGTGGGGATAGAGGGTATTGGCAATGGTAAGTCTGTGGGTGCAGGCAAACTCCAGCAGACGTAGTCCCCTGTCATTGGTCTCTCCAGTTCCAAACTGACCAACTGTTCCGATCCATTGGTTGTAAGAGTCAGGACCTACTTTGGCGTTAAAATCCCCTTGGATGATGATGATGTCCTTCTTGGGTATTTTCATAATGGTCTCTTCAAGATCTTTGTAAAAAATTTTTACTTCTTCATCTGCATGGTCAGATGATGGTGCATAGATTTGTATGATGGTGATGTTCTTGGGCTTGGCCGACACCCGGATGCTGATAATCCTGCTGGAAGGCGGTGTACAGCTGATAATGCACCCCACTACTTCCCTTCTGACAATAAATGCTACTCCATGTTGGTGATGTTTCTCTTGGCCACTGTATCAGATCTTGTTGCCTTCTTCAGTCAATGTCTCACCAAATCCTGTCCATCTCACTTCTCCTAGTCCAATAATGTCCCATTTATAGCGGCTAAGCTCATACTGTAGTTCTTTGATTTTTCCGCACTGGTAGAGTGTACGGACGTTCCATGTATCAATGGTGATTTGTTCTCTAGGGACTTAAGTAATGTTTTAACTCCAGTAGCTGACTTGTCACTTCCACCCTGGTGTTGATCAATGGAAAGCACGGTGGTTGGTAACCTGGGCCACGACCGATCCGTATCATATTGGCTTTGCATTTGTCTTTCATGTTTTTTCCGTGGGCTTAGAATATTCCTTGGTGGCGTCAATCTCCTCTCCAAGTCTCCATATGTTTTGGTTTTTTTTTTTCTATTGGGGTTTCCTCCCCCACATGCGACAGGTTGTACTGGGTTACATGGATACCAGTAGCAGTAACAGAGAACTTCTCTGACTGACCTGACCGAACAAACAGTAATTAATTATTAATTAATTTTTTCATATTTATATAGAAGTTAAAAATTCTGATTAAGGCTCACAATGGATTGCATACTCTTTATCAAATACTATGGAAGTGGTACAATACCTCGACTCTGCTTTTACAGCTATGACATTATAGAAGACTTTGGTGAGCAAGTAGAAATAAAACTTGATCATGGCACAAAAGAAGAAGTGTTAAATAATATTCTAGGAGTTGTTAGTATGATGAAAGAGTTTCCAACCCACATCAGTGTTATCAAACATGTTCCCATAAATTGTAGTAACAAAAAACAGTTAGAAGAGACCATGTTGTCACTTACTTCTGATGAAATAGTGGCCTACCTTACTAAAGTAGGACAGTATTAGGTGGCACTAGCTGCAGTTCCTCTCTAACAAAAGCTCGTTGTGGTGCAAGCAGTAACATAATAAATAGGAGGATCCATCTCCACAACTTTTTTTATTTTATAAGTGCTTATGCTCCAGATGGGGATCTGTTTCTCGCTTGTGACTGTTGCTGGCTTCCACTTCTCCAGGAGCATACATATATCTAAGTTTCTTTCCAAAGGGTATTAGTGGTTGCTTTGGTGTTGTTGTTTGGATGTGCTGCTGTATTGTTTTGCGTTTGATGGCGTCCGCAGGTTTTAATCCTGTGGCTCTAGTTACCTCAGATTTCATCGCTCTTAAAACTGCAGGTAGTCTTCTTACCCACTCTGTTTTTCGTGTGTCTGGGATCATGATTTCTTGGTGGTACTGATATGCAAACAGTCTTTCTGCTAACAGTTTGTTAAAGCTTTCAACCAGTGCTTAAGATCTGTGGTTGCCTGGTATGCCTCTTTTTATTGCTACTCCATGCTTTAGTAACAGCTGATTAAATGCTCCTTTAAACTCTTTACCATCAACGCACTGAATAAGTCTGGGATATTTTAATGGGCCCTGACTATAGATTTCTTGCAAAGCAACTGCAGTTGTGGTAGCACTCTTTTCAGTAAGGGGCTCTGCATCTTTATATCTAGAAGCTACGTCCACCACAGTAAGAGCATACTTATACCTCTGTCTTCTGATTGTGTCACGGGGTAAGTATAAAAGGTCTATTTGATGAGTATCATTTGGCTTCATGTTTATAAAGGAGGGTCTATTAATGCTCCTTGGTGCAGGTAAATAGATCTGCCATATTGCTTGTTTAGACAACCACTTCTTTGCTACCTCAGAACTTACTCCTGCTGCAATACTCAGTTTGTTAATAGCTGTTTGTCCTTTCCAGTAACCTTTTGGTGTGTAATAGATCTTAGAGAGTTTGGCATCCATTGTTCTATTATAATAATTTTTTACAAAATGTGTTGGTTAACGAACCTTCTGTGCTAAGAAATATACTATTGTCATGCCCACCACTATAAAAGCAATCTCGCCTGTCTTCTGGGTTTCAGTGGGTTGATAATAATCATGAAGCTGTGGTTTAGTAATAGGAGATATTTGTTTGCCTGTCACAATGTAGTACTCTTTTATTGCCTGTCAACATCAGAAAATGTTTTTGCAGCATGTCCTTGTTCACGAGTTTATAAAGTCTAACTGAGCAATTCTTTGTCTTTGGTATTCTGCCTGTGCTCTGTTCAGTTGTTCTATTGCTTTATCATGTCTCTTCCTTTCTTCATCTGTATGAAGTTTAGAAAACAAGTAGTTGCTACCTGTAAAAGCAAGTGCATTAACTACAGCACCACCAACCATCATCACTAAAGAAGCTATTTTCTATTTATGGACTTATATTTTCTGGAATGATTCCCTGCTTTACCAAGAAGTCTTTAGAAGCAATGGATGCTGTTACAACAGCAACTAGCTTAGTGCTATCCTCAAAGTCTAGTTTTTCTAAATCAGCAGGCTTCATTTTCAGAAGGCTCTTTCCTAACATAGTATAGCCAACGCTGAGACCACCAGTAACGGCTTCGTGGTAGACCAAATTAACTGCTGTCTTTTCAGTACTCATATTTCTACTATATGTATAATTTTTTTATTTATATATTAATGCATTCTGAATGGGTCATTGTCAGGCTGTTTGCATTGCAATGGTTGTGGCTGTGGTTGTGGGTTTGGTTTATGTTCTTGCTGCGGTTCTTGTTTTGTTGGTCGCTTGCTCCTCCATACTCTATAAGCTGTATAACCAAGGTCTATAGCAGTTACACTGTATAACAAATAAGACTGAATATTTTTGGTGGTGTGTCTTTTTTAGGTGTTTCTATAGGCATCTGTTTTTCTGATGCTTCTCCGAATACAATCTTTTGCTTTGCTTGATTACTAAGTTTTTTTTGTCGGTTCCATTCTGCCAACCTTTTTCCAGCTTCAAATCTCCCAGGGCTCTTGGTTTCACTGTTTGTGACTTGTGGAAGAGTCTGCTGGGCTTGGTTCATAGCATTCTCCTGTGCTTCCTGTTGGTTCATAACTGTGTTTCTGCTCTTCCATCTTTCTCTATATGGTATAATTTTATATGTTTTAATGTTATCATACTAGCAACTACTGGTGCTAAGAGGGAACCAAAACGATAATATATATCACAGCCAAGTGTCTCCAGCGTTCTAGACACAACAGGACCTTGTGACAGGTCATATGCTAAGTCAGCTTCTGAGTCCACATTAAAGACCCTACTTGTTGCTTTAGCGTATAAGCCAATAAGAGTATGCCCTAGGCTTCTCAGCATCTTTGCTCAAGAAGAGATTCATACCCACTAAAATACTTAATAATGTCTTGTGATGATAGCTGCTGTACCTGTTCAACTGTTAGTTGTGTTCCTAAATAATGCTTTGTTTTACCACAGGCAGCAAGAGAGTACAACATCTCCTTCTTATCTAGCAGACTCTTCTCATCAGTTATTTCTTCTTGACTAGAGACAGTAGATGTCATTTGTAAAAGCTCATCGCAATTCATGTTGTCTATCTTTATCAATATATTTTGTGTAAAACAATTATTGTTGTTCTTGACAAGTTGTTGATAAGTTGTTAACAAAGTTGTTGATAAGTTGTTGATAAGTTGTTGACAAAGTTGTTAATAAGTTGTTGACAAAGTTGTTAATAAGTTTGTTAATAAGTTGTTGATGGGGTGAGATTGTTGTTGATAAGTTGTTGATAAGTTGTTGACAAAGTTGTTAATAAGTTGTTGACAAAGTTGTTGATAAAGTATGTTCTTTCGAGCCAGAAGGCCCATAGAGCCGGAGCTTATCCCGGTTTCTGTAGCGTTAAGCGAACTGATGGTTTTTCACCACCCCTGTGACAGGACGCTAGTCTGTCGCCAGATACTTCCCCAGCAGAGCTGGTACCCATTTGTACACCTGGGTGGAGTGGGGAAAATAGGAGTAAAGTGTCTTTCCCAAGGGCACAACACCAAGCCGAGCGGGGATCAAACCCGCGACTTCTGGATCACGAGTTGACTGCCTAAACCACTCGACCACGGTGCCTCCTAAAGTTGTTAATAAGTTTGTTAATAATTATTGTTGATGTGATGAGATCAGAAAAAGCATGAAAGTGGGCAACAGTAAAAAGGCATACGACTACCCTGAAGAAACTCACAAAACCACTTCAAACCAAATCATCAGTCATTGAATGACAGCTCCGGAAACCTCCTCACAGAAAGCTCAGCTGCATTGAACAGGTGGTCTGAGTATTGTCAAGAACTATACAACTACCAATCCAACCTGACAAGAGCATAATAGAAGATGGAAGCAGCAACATCAAGGGTACCCTCGCCATATACCTATACTGAGGGAAGAAGTAGAGAAGCCATCCACATTTACCAGTAGGAAAGTCCCCAGGAGCAGACAACATACCAGCAGAGCTGCTCAAGCATGGTGGGAAACAGTCATCACACATGTTACATCTATCTGTCAGAAGATTTGGGAGACAAAACAGTGGCCAACAGAATGAACACAATCACTCATCATACCCCTGCCCAAGAAGGGGAATTACACGCCAATGCCAAAACTATAGAACAATCAGCCTCATCAGCCACGCCAGCAAGATCATGCTCAAAGTTATTTTGAATCAACTCAAGAAGGAGGCAAAAGAACACCTTGCAGAGAAACAAGCTGTGTTCAGGGCAGGCAGGAGCACAATCGAACAGATTTTTAACTGCCACATCCTGATGGAAAAAAACTCTTCAACATCAGAGAGACCTGTTCCACAACTTCATCGACTTCAAGAAGGCTTTGACAGAGTATGGCAGGTCCTCAGAATGTTTGGCATTGAAGAAGGACTAGTGAAAAACATTCAAGCACTATACAACACCGCAAGCAGTGCAGTCCTTCTGAACAATCAGGTCGGAGACTACTTCAAAACCACAGTTGGGGTCCGACAAGGATTGCCTGTTATCTCCAGTCCTGTTTGATCTGTTCTTGGAAAACATTATGAGAGAGAGCCCTCCATGACTTCCACTCTACCATTCGCCATTGGTGGCAGACCCTCAAAAACTTGCAGTTTGCCGATGACATTGACCTCATGGGCAGAAGTAACACAGAGCTGCAAGATCTTAGGACCAGACTTGAGAACAGAGCTGGAGCATATGGGATGGAGGTGAGCTCAGAGAAAAGTAAAGTACTTGTGAACAGCACCAGCAACGCCACTGCTAAAATTTACATGAACGGCCAACAACTGGAGGAGGTAGACACTTTTAAATACCTTGGCGCTACACTACAAAGGACGGGCGATCCACGACCGAAATCAAAGTCAGACTAGCCATGGCAACATCTTCCATGACAAAACTCACCACCATATGGAAAAGTAAAGAGATCAGTTTCCCAATCAAACTAAAGCTCTACAAAGCCCTAATTCAGACTATCCTGCTGTACGGAAGTGAAACCTGGACATTGACTGCTGAAACAGCAAAGCGAATCAGTCATTTGAAACAAAATGCCATAGAAAACTGCTGGGCATATCCTGGAAGAACGAAAGACCAATGAATTTGTCAAGAGTCAAATAACATGGCTACGGGTTCCACAGGAACCCCTTCTCACCATGGTAAAGAAGAAAAAGTGACAGGGTGGTTCCGCCACGTCACCAGCCACAACACTCTGCCAAAAACAGTACTGCAGGAAACACTCGAATGTGGCAGAAAGAGGGGAAGGGCAGAACAATCATGGAGGACAACATTAGAGAATGGACCAGGATGAATGACTCAGCACAAATGCGCAGAGCCGAGGACCGAGATGGATGGACGAGGCTTACCACGGCAAACGTCTTTTGTGTCTCCTCCACGACCGCCAAGGTCACGGGACGATGATGATGATGTTGATGGGGTCTTGTTTTTTTCTTGATAAGTTCTTGATTTAGTTCTTGGAAGTTATTGTTTAAATTCTTTACTAGTTCTTGACAGGTTTTTTGACAAGATGTTGTATTAGTTTTCGACAAGATGCTGTATTAGTTCTTGACAAGATTATGTATTAGTTCTTGACAAGAATTGTATTAGTTTTTGACAAGATATTGTTTGTCACAAATTTTCAATAATTTTATAGTTTTAACCATCAAAAATAAAACAGTAACATTTTCATTTTTTTTAGAGAGATAGGGAAAACAACATTCAAGGTAAACTGCTACTTCAAATTACCTAAATTTTCATATAAAACATGGCAACTTTTGGTCCGATGAGGCAAGACAATCGGGCCAAAGTTTTGAGGTTTTATATGAAAATTAGGTAAGTTGAAGAGTAGTTGAGCTTGAATTTCCTGTTTCCCTATCTCTAACACAGACATAATCATCTACAACATTTCCGAGACTAAGAAATAATCTTTACAACAAGCTTTTTGTACCGGGATAAATTTATGGGAAAAAACTCCCAAAATTTATTAAAAAGATTAAAAAAAAACAGTTCAAGACAGAGCTAAAAAGTATCTAAAGCATGAGGCCTGGGATTGACTAAAAAAGGCAAACAACCATATAAAAAACGGCATAAAACCCAAAACTTACATTTTTTTCAGCATTTTTTTAAAAAAACAATTCAAGTATGTCTTACGGTGACTAAAGTTCTAGTCCGGCTGATGTGGGGAGGGACAGGAGGCAGGAAAAAACCCACTCATAGCAAAAAGTAAGGTTTAATCTTAAAGAGTATAAAATTTACAAATTTTAAAAAAAAGTGGAAAGGAGATTTTTTTTAAAGGTTTGCCGATAGCTTGATAGTGTGACCTCTCTCTCTCTCTCTCCCCCTCTCTCTCTCTTCTCTTTTCTCTCTCTCTCCCCTCTTCTCTTCCTCTCTCTCCCTTTCTTCCCCCTCTCTTCTATCTTCTATCATCTTCTCAAACTTATCTCTCTCTCTCTTTCTCTATCTTCTTATTCATTCTCTCTCTTCCCCTTTTCTCTCTCCCCTCTCTCTCCTTCCCTCTCTCCCCTCCTCTTTTCCCTTCCTCTTCTCGTGCCCTTTCTCTTATCCAATTCAATATTTTATGTGGGTCTTGTTTTTATTTCAGTTAAGATGTGATTTTTTGTACTATTAAAAAACGATATTTTTTTAGTTTTTAGTCCCAAATTTATTATGGGCTTTTTTAAATGGTATCTTTAAAGGGGGTTTTTTTGTTTGAAATAATTGTTTTTTTATTATTTTTTCTTTTGATTGAATGTGTTTTTCTCCTTCCCCCTTGAACTCCCCCCCCCCCCCCATCATTTCCAAACTTTTTTGTTATTATGTTATGTTTTTTCTCATGGTGATGGGGTTTTTTGTTATATTTTGTCCAAAGTGATGGGTGATTGTTGAAATTATTGATCTCTATTTTAAATCATTATCATTGTCTTATTTGATTTTCTTGCTTGTTTGAAAATTATTGTTGAATACTTTATTTTTAAAAAGCGCATTTGAAGAGTTTCTTAATGTGTATTTCAGTATAAAAACATTAAGAATTTTGTTCAAAATAATGGTTGATGAAAAAAAAAACAAATGATTGCTTTTTCAATGTACCCTTGGAAAAAAAAATGTGATTTGACTGATTTTTTCATACACACAACACACACACTCACAACAACACACCCAACCACAACACCCACACACACAACAACACAAAAACAAAAAACACCCCCAAAAAAAAAAAAGAAAAATGAATGAATGAATGAAAAAAAATGAATGAATGAAGGAAAGGAATTTTAAAACGCAAGGAATACATTTTAGGCTAGCGAAAACCCCACTTTGTCCTTGGGTTAAAAGTTTTTTTTAAAAAAAAAAAATGGGAGAAAGCATTGAAAAAAAACAATTTTGGATCAAGCAACAACAAGCGCAACATTGTGTTTATCCCTTAAAAAAGTAAATTCACATGAAAATGACGGCTGCTGAGCGCAAAATTTTAAAACCCAAAAAAACTACAATTTTTTTTTATTTCACTTTTCTAATAATTTACAAAAAAGAAAAAGGGAAAAAAAAACCAGGAAGCATATCGATTTGTAGAGTGAACACACGAAAAGGTCATCTTCTCTCGTTTTCCTTTTACTAAAATTTTTTGAACATTTATGTTGATACACAGTTCAAAATTAACAAATTCTTTTCAAAATGTACGTCCTTATCAATTTTTAGATAAGGTTGACATCATATGAACTATAACTTCTCTATACATTTGTATTTTTCACTGTTTCAATGCCCTCCACTGCTCCCATCAGCATCAATAATTTTGTCTGAAAACGTTGTAAACTCTCTAAAATTTTTTTTCGACCCTTGATTGAGCCAAAAAAAACCCCCAAAGCCAAGTTCACAAAAAACAGGTAGTTTTTGTGAACCCCAGATGTTTCCCCCTTGACATCTAGATCATAAAGCATATTGTAAGACTTAAAGGAAAACCTGCCCTCACCATATCAAAATCTTAATAATATCTAATGCTTCTTACAGTGGGCTTTAACGAAAGAGGATTCTATTATTTTAAAAACTATAACAAGCATTAGGTGTACGCCCAAACTAAGCCAAAAACTGTTTTAAAAGCAAAGAGGTTTTAGTTCAAGTGTTACGCTGCACCCACCCAAAATTTCGCGCACATAACACAGTGGTTGTTTTTGGGGAAAATCAATTCTTAATGAACAAGTCAAAAGTATTGTTATTAAAAAAATCGTAATTTTCAACGCAATACAAGCTTGTTTACCTCGACTTGCCGATTTTTTACATAACTTGTGAAACAAAGCTTTATAAAAAAAACAATTCCTAATATGAAATTTCTTAATCGCGGCGGACTTTTTCCATTGTACAGCCATTTTCATAAACAGCTAAATTACCACCTTTTTAATACAACAATATTACTTTATTAAAAACCTTAAATCAATGCGTTGCAGTACTGCTTAAGCTGTTCAATGCTGTTTTTAAAACCTACAACAGTTCAGTGCGGATGACATCATCAGCAAGTAGAAGAATAAAAAATTCTCGGGAATTTTTGGGGGAAAGGGGGGACCATGTTTACATTTTTAATTACTTTTATGGCTAAAATCTTAAAATGAGAAAAAAAAGAGGATACATACTCATCCCGATTGACCCCAATGGTGCAGTAAATTATGTCGGTCAGCTTAGAACATATCTTATTCTGCTTCTGACATTCTGATACATGCTCTCAAACAACGTAATATAATTTACCCTTCGCACCATTTTTCATAAGATAGGCCATAACAAGTGCCTATTAACAGAATCAAATTCCTTTTCAAAGTCAATAAATGCTACATAGAGCTTATGACTATGAGCAAACTGTTTCTGGACAAATGGAAGAGGAGTAAACATATGACATTTAGTGGAGTAAACACTCTTAAAACCAGCTTGGTTTTCACCAGTGATGTTATTTTCCTTAACCCATTCCTGTTTCCAAATTATTAATGGTGGTACTATACAGCTTACTACTTATGTCACTGAGAGAGATTCCCCTGTAGTTTTTAGTGTTTTCAACATCACCTTTTTGTGTCATGTTAGAATAATAGATTCAGTCAAGTTATCTGGAAAAAAGACCATTACAAATATTTTTGGAATAACTTTAGCAGAAAAAATTACATCATTTCACTCATTTTTGTTTTTAGTAGTTCTCTGATGTTTTGATCAGGACCACCTGCTTTATCATGTTTTAGTTTTCAAAGTGCTAATAATATTACATCTTTAGATATGGGACGATCAAAATCTTCCTCAGTTTCTTCATAGTCGCCATCAGTGTTCATGGATTTGTGTAATGAATCTTGAGAGAGACAGAGAGAGAACAACAATGAACAATGAACAAAATTTATTCTTCAGGCCACCAGCCCCTAGAATGGGGTCAAACCAAATATCAAAATGAAGCCAAAATATACATGACATATATGTCAACTGCCAAAACATAATTAATGTGAACATGGACTAGCCAAAACTCAGACAAATTTCCTAATTTAAACAGTTGTGTACATTAAACAGTTATCCAATTTCCATTCTCCAAATGTTCAACAAATTCCTGCCGTTATATCAAAGCATTGGAAAAAAAGAAGCTGAAATTGTGATTGGAAGAAACTGAACCATGTTTCAGCAAACTCACATTATGGTTGGTTATTAGAGTCCAAAAAGTTATGTATTAAATCAGTATAAAGGGTTGAAGTTCATCTCCCCCATCTTCATCCTCCCTCTCCTTCATCCCCCTTCTTCATCTCCCCGATCCTCATCCCCTTCTCCTTTCTTCTCTCTTGTGGAGTAGCTAGACTATTGGATGATCTCAGTTTCTAAATTATTTGTTTGTCAAATGATAACCAAGGCGTATTTAGGATTGGTTAGCCTCAGTTTTCAAATGGGTCCATTGGTCAGTGGGAATCAGAGCCCTGCTACTAAACTGTGATATTATTGAATTTTGTGAGTTCTCAGTCATTCTCTTGCTTTCTGTCTGGTGATGAAGTCAGTGGTGACGTCTATTTCTTCAAACTAGAGGGGCTGACTGAT
Organism: Rapana venosa; assembly: GCA_028751875.1. Taxonomy (NCBI): domain Eukaryota; kingdom Metazoa; phylum Mollusca; class Gastropoda; order Neogastropoda; family Muricidae; genus Rapana; species Rapana venosa. Next base: position 20,458,064 of record CM054157.1, read on the forward strand.
GAATTTCTACAAGATGATTTAGAAAGGAAAACAGCTGAGTTTCTTCTGCTTGAACAATGAGATTCTCTTCTTTTATGGACGTAGCAGTTGGGTGTTGGTGATATAGATTTAAGAAGCTAAGCTGATTTCATAAAATGTTTGTGGCTAAGCTGATGCATGAGTGCAATAACTCAATGATTGCATTTCACGCTGTGTGTATTAACTGAATTTAATAATTATTGATTGATTAATTGATCTGGTTCATTGAAAGTGTGTGTAGTTGCTTTGCACACAAAAGACAACATTGTGGAGTGTGGGATGGGGTTTGATATGGACATGGTGGAGGGTGGGGTAGAGGAGAGGGTGAAGGGTAAGGATGACTTTGGGGAAGGTGGGATAAAAGAGGACAAGGTGAAGGGTTGGGTAGAGGGGAAGGGGGGCGTAAGATAGGGAGGACAGGGTGGGGTAGGATTTGAGAAGGATAGGGTGAAGGGTATGGAAGGTTATAAGAAGGCGGGGTGGAGGTTGGGAAGTGAGGAAGGGTGGTTTAATTTTTTTCCCATTTTTTAAATTTTTTAAGGGAATTAATTTTTATTTTAAAAATTTTAGATTTATTTTTTATTCCATATTTTTTGTTTTTTTTTATAATTTTTTTTGGGGTTTTTTTAAAATTTAAAAATTAATTTTTTTTTTTTTTTAAAAATTTTCTTTTTAAAATTTTTGAGTTTTTTTTTTTTATTTTTTTTTGTGTTTTTTTTTGTTTTTTATTTCAAAAAAAAAGGGAGCAACAAAACCAAAAAACCACCACCCCCAAAAAACCAAAAAAAAAAATGAAAAAACCCATTAAAAGGTGGGTTCGAAAAAAATTTTTTTAAAAATTAGGAAAAAGGGGAAATAAAATTTTTAAGGTAAAAAGGGGCTTTGGGGGGTTTGTAAAGAGGGGGTAAATTGGGGAAAAAAGGGGAAAAAAAAGCAAATGGTTTGGGGTTTTGGAAAGGGGTGTTGAAAGAAGGGGGGTTGGGGATAAAACTATTACAGGGAAAGGAAAACTTTTTTGTAGAAGAAAAATTTGAATTTTTATTTAAAAAAATGGTTTAAGGGTTAAAAAAGTAATATTTTACAAAGGCCCAAAAATGGTTATTTGGAATTTTAATTGTAACTGTTTTTTTGCCGGTGGTGAAAGTGGGTGGGGGGGAAAACTGGGTTGGGGGAAAATTTTCCCTTTGAAGAAGGCAGTTTATTTTTCCGCGGATTTTTTTAAAAACAGTTTTTGTTAAATTTAAAATTATATTATAAATTTTATAATTTTGGGAAATTTATTGTTGTTTTAAAAAGAAAACATTTAATGTTTGTCTAATTTTTAACTTTGAAAAAAACATTTTGAAAAGTTAAAATGGCAGGGGTTTTTTGGGGAAAAAATAAAAAAAAAAAAAAAACCCAAAAAAAAACAAAAAAAATGGGGGGGGAAAATTAGGTGGGGAAGGGTTTAAAGGGGGGGGGGGGGGGGGGAAAAATAGGGGGGGAGGGGGGAAAAGGGTTAGGAAAAAAAAGGGGTTTTGGGGAGGTTGAGGGTAGGGGGGGGTTTTTTGTGAAAAAAAAGGGGGGGTTTTTGGGGGGTGAGGACATTTTGGAAAAGAAGGGGGGGTTAAATGGTTTTTAAAAAATTTGGGGGGGTGTTGGAAAAGGGGAAAAAAGATTGGGGGGGGAAGAAGGGGGGGTGGGTGGTAAAAAGACAGGGTTAAGGGGGGTAGAGGGGTTGGGGGTGTGGGAAGGGAAACGGGGGATGGGGAAAGGGGACCTAGGGTGGGGGGAAAGGGGGAAGGGTGGGGAATTAAAAAAGTATTTAATGTTAAAAAAAAGTATTAATTTAAAAAGTGGGGTGGAAAAAAGAAATTTACCCTTTTTTATAACCCTAAATAAAAAACAGTTTTTTGTTACGGGGGGGAAAAAAAAAAACAAAAAAAATTTTTAAAAAGAATTTTTTTTTAAAAAAATTTAAAAAAAAAATTTAACCTTAAATTAATTTTTGTGTTTTTTTTTTTAAAAAAAATTTTACTATAAATTTTTTTATAGTTTTGGGTTTAAGAAAGGAAAAGAAAAAATTGTTTTTTATTTTTAAAAATATGGAAAAAATTTGGGGAATAAATTTATTTTTTTCAAAATTTTTAGATTTAATTTTTATTATATTGTTTTTAAACTTAAAAAATTTTTAAAATTTTTAAAAGGGAAAGTTATTTAAAATTTTAAAAAAATTTTATATTTTTAAATGGTAAAACGGGTGAGGGGGGGGAGAACGGGGGGAGGGGGGTTTGGTAAAAAGCGGGGGAAAGGGTAGAGGAAGGCCCCGGGGGGGGAAAAAAAATATTTTTTAAACAAGTTTTGTAAGGGGGAAAAAAATTAAAAGGTTTATTGTTTGGGGGGGGAAAAGGTGGGGTTTTGGGTAAAAATTTTAAAAAATTCCTTTTAAATTTTTTAATGGGGTTGGTTTTACGGGGGGGTAGGGGGGTTTGTAAATGATTAGAACAGGGGGGGAATTGTGGTTGGGAGGGACGGGGGGGGTGGGGATAAAAGGGGGTGGGGTTGGGTTTGTGAAAAAATGGGGGTGGGCCCAAATTTTGGGGGGAAGTAAAATTTAAAAAAGGACAGGTGGGGGGTGGGGGGGGAAAGGAAGGGGTGGAGGGTGGGGGTAGGGAAAGGGGGGGTAGGGAGGGAGAAAGAGGACGGGGTTTAGGGTAGGAGGAAGGGGGGGGGGTTTGGGGGTAAGTAAAGGAGGCGGGGTTTGGGGTGGTAAAAGGGGGTGGAGGGTTTGGTTTTAAGAGGAAGGGGGGGGGAGTAAAGGGGAAAAGGGGTTGGGGGGAGGGTAGGGGGAAAAAAGGGGGAAAAGGGTTAGGGTACAGGGGGAAGGGTGGGAGGGGTGGATGGTAAAAAAAAAAGGGGGAGGTTAAAATAAGGAGACAGGGGGAGGTTGGGGCGTGAAAAAGGTGGGGGGGGGTAGGGAAAAAGGGGAAATAGGGTGAGGGGGGGGATGGGGGAAACCGGGTGAGGGGGGAAAAGGGTTTGGGGAAAGGGGTTTTTAAAAGGAGGACAGGTGGGGAGGGGAGGGTAAAAGGGGAAAAGCGGGGTAGAGAGAAGGGGTTGGGGGTTTTGGGAAGGGGAGGAGGGTGGGGGTAGAGGAAAGGGTGGGGGTTGAAGGGTTAGAAGGTTAAGGGGTGGGGGGGGGGTTTTAATGGGGGGCCAGGGTGGGGGGGGTTTTAAAGGGGGAGGGGCAGGAAAAAGGGTGGTTAGAAGGGGGAAAGGGGTTTGAGGGAGGTAGAAAGGAAGGGTTTTGGGGTGGGAAAGGGTTTTAGGAAAAGGGGGGGTAGATGGGGTTTGGGGGGGGTAAGAGGGGGAAGGGTGGGGGTAGGGAATCGGGTGAGGGGGGTAAGGGCAGGGTTTTGGGGGTTTGGGTGAGGGAAAAAGGGGGGTTTTAGGGTAAAAAACAGGGGGGGGGGTGGGTGGGGAAAGGAGGACAGGTGGAAATAAGGAGACAGGAAAATTTGGGAGAGGGGGCAGGGGGAAGGGGGAGGGTGGAAAAAGGGGGTTTAGGGGTTGAGAGGAAAGGGTGAGGGTGGGGGGAAAAAGGGGGACGGGTTGGGATGGGAAGGGGGCAGGTTTTAGGGGATTGGGGGTTAGGGGTAAGGAAAAAGGGGGGGAAAGGGGAGGACAGGGAGGGTAAGGGGAACAGGGTTTGGGGGGGTAAGGAGGAAGGGGGGGAGGTGAAAGGGGGTGGGGGTTAGGTAAGGAGGGCGGGGTGGGGTTTAAAAGGAAGGTTGGAGGGTTGGGGGAGGGGGAATGGGGTTTGGGTCGGGGGAAAGGGTAGAGGGTGGGTAAGGAGGAAAGGTGGGGGGTAGGGTAAAAAAGGGGGGGAAAAAAAGGAGGGTGGGTAGGGAGGGACAGGGTGGGGTGGGAAAAGACAGGGGGGGGTGGAGGGTAAGGGTAGAAAAAGGTTATTGGGTAGGTAGAGGAGGACAGGGGGGGGGGGGGGGTAAGGAAAAAGGGATGGGTGGGGAAAAAAGGGGAAGCGGGGTGGGAAAAAAATGGGGGTTTAAGGAGGACAGGGGGGTGGGGAAAGGGGGGAGGGTAAGGAGGAAGGGTGGGGGGTTTGGGGGGGAAAAAGGGGTAGGTAAAGGGGGGACGGTGGGGGTTAGGGAAGAGGGACAGGTTAGGGTTGGGTGGGGAGGAGGTTGGGGGGTGTGGAGGAAAGGGGGTGGGTTTGGGGGAAAGGGGGAGGGAGGAGGGGGGTGAGGGGGGGTAAATAGAGGGGAAGATTGGGGCAAAATTTTAAAAAATTTTTTTTTTAAAGGGACATTGGTGGGAAGGGAGGAAAGGGGGGGTGGAAAGGAGGGGAAAGGGGGAAGGGGGGAGGGAAAGTAAAAGGGTGGTTGTGGGGGCAGGGGAAGGTTGGGTAGGGTAAGAGGAAAACAGGTGGAGGGTTGGGAGAGGAGGAAAAGGGTGTAGAGGGGTTGGGGGGTAGAGGAGGGGATGGGGGTGGAGGGGGGGGTGGGAGGACATTGGGGTGGGAGGGAGACAGGTTGGATAGGGTAGAAAGACAGGGGGTTTTGGGGTAGAGAAGGAGGGTTTGGTTTGTGGGGAGGGTTTGTGGGAAAAGGGGGGGGGGAAAAGAAAAGGTTTTAAGGGGGGGGAAAAAAATTTTTAAAGGGGTAGGTAGGAGGACAGGTATGGGGGTTGGGGTTTGGGGAGACAGGTGGGAGGGAGCATGGTAAAAGGGAAGGTAGGGGGGGAAAAAGGGTGGGGTAGAGGAAGGGGTTAAGGGTGGGGTAGAAGGAGGAAGGGGGGGGTTGGGTTTAAGGGGAAACAGGGGGGGGATGGAAGAGGGGGAAGGGGGGAAAAAGGAGGGGGGAAAAAAACAAAAAAAAAAAACACAAAAAACAAAAAAAACAAAAACAACCCCCAAAAAATACAAAAAAAACCAAAAACAAAATTAAAAAAAAAAAAACACAAAAAAATAAACACAAAAAAACGAGCATTTTGGGTTTTTTTTTACAAGATTCACCAAAAAAATTCCTACAAAAATTTTTAAATTTTTTTATTAAACCAAAAGGTGGGGGCAGGGTGGGTAGAGTTTGGCGGGTGGAGGTTTGAAACGGGGTGGAGGTAGGGTAGGGATAGGGGGAGCGTGAGGAAAAGATAAGGAAGGAGGAGTATTTGTGGTAAAGTGGGTTTTTTTGGGGAAAGGGGGAACAGTTGAAGTAGAAGGAGACAGGTGAAGGGGGGTAGGTAAAAAGGGTTGGGGGTGGGGAAGGGGAGACGGTTTGTAGTGGGGTTGGGGAAACGGGTGGGGTGGGGGTAGGGGACAGGGTGGAGGGGGTGGGGTAGGGAGAAAGGTTGGAGGGTGGGGGAAGAAAGGGACGGGGGAAAGGGTAGAGGAATGGTAGGGTGGGGGTAGGGAAAATGAGTTGGGTTTGAAGGGGGGTAGAGGGAAGGGGAAGGATGGGATAAGAAGGAAAAAAAGTAGGATAGAGAAGGGTGGGTAGGGTTGGGTATAGATAATTGTTAAGAAAAAGAAGTTAAAAGGGAAAAGAAAGGACAGGGTGGAGGGTGGGGTAAAAAAGGGGGAGGGTGAGTATGTAGAAGGGGGATGGGGTACCCGTAAAAGGAAAAAGGGGGGGAGGTTAAGGAGGCATATTTGAGGTTGAAGGGGGAAGATAGGGAGGTAGGAGGGCAGGTGGAGGAAAAAACAGGGGGGGATAGGGAGACAAGTTTGACAGGTGGGGGGGGGGTAGAGGGGACGGGTGGGAGGTAGGGGAAAACAGGGTGGGGTGGGTAGAAAGGACAGGATATGGTGGGGGGGGGGGTTTTTTGAGGGGGGACAGGTGGGTGGGGAAAGGTGCAGGACGGGGGGTGAGGAGGAAAAGGGTGGAGGGGGGGGTAAAAGGGGAAAGGTAAAGGTAAAAGGGGGGGAAAGGTGGGGTTGGGAAAGGGGGGGGGAAGACGGCGTTAAAAGGTTAGGGAGAAGGTAAAAAGGTGGGTAAAGGAAAAAGGGTGGAGTTGGGGGGGGAGGCAGGGTATGGGGGAGTGGAGGGGACAGGGGGGGGAGGGTAAAAGGGGGATTGGGGGGGAGCGGTGGGGGAAGCAGTGAAGGGGTTGGTAAAAAAAGAAAGGGGGGAGGAGGGAGAGACAGCTTGGGGTTGGGAAAGACAGGGAAGGGGGGTAGAGAAAAAGGGGTGGGGTGGGGTAAAAAGGGGACGGGGTGAGGGGGGGGTTAGAGGGGACAGGGTAAGGTGGTAGGGGAAAACAGGGGGGTTGTGGGACGAAAAAAAAGGGGTAGGCGGGTAAAGGGGGGAAAGGTAAGGGTGGGGTAAAGGGGGAAAATAAAATGGGGTAAAAATAATTTTTATTAAAATAAAAAAAAGGGGGGGAAATTAAAAAAAATTTTAATAAAAACATTAAAATTTGGAAAAAGGGGTTTTTTAAAAATTTTTTTTTATAAAAATTTTTATATTAAAAAATTTATAAATTAAGGGTTATTTATAAAAAATTTATTAATTAAAATTTTAATATAAAAATATTTAAATTAGTAAAAATATTTTTAAAAAAAACTTAAAAGGAAAATTTAGGTAAAAATTAAGTTTTTTGGGAAACAAAAAAAAAAATATAAAATAAAATAGGTTTATTTTTTTTAAATTTTTTTTTTTTTAAAAAATTTTTTTTTTTTTAACAAAAAAAAATTTTTAAAAAAATAAAAAAAAATTAAAAATAAAATATTTAAATTTAAATAATTATAGGGTAAAAAGGGTTTTTTTTAAAAAAAAAAATTTTTAAAACTTTTTAAAATAATAAAAAATAAATAAATTTTAATTTAAAATTTTTAAAGGATGGAAGTGTGGAGGAGGGGAGAGGAGGGGGGGGGTATAAGTAGCATAGGGGGAGGACAGGGTTGGGTTTTGGGGGTTTAAGGGGGGGATATTAAAGGGTTGTGTGGGGGAGGGACAGGTAGAGGGATGGTAGAGAAAAAAGGGGGGGGGGTTTGGGTAGAGTTTCCCAGGTTGAGTTGGGTAAAGAAGAAAAAGTGGGGCAAGGATGGAGGAAGGGTGGGGTATGTAAAGGAGGACGGGTGAGGGTTGTGTAGGGTAGAAAAGGACATGGTGGAGGGTATGTAGACGAGGCACGGGGGGGTAGGTGGGTTACAGGTAACGGGTTTTTAGGGTATAGGAGGCCCAGGGTGGGGGTGGGAATGGAAAAGGACGGGGTTAAGGAGGGGGAAAAGGGGGACAGAGTACGGGGGGTAGAAGGGGACAAGGTGGGGGTAGTAGAAGAGGACATTTGTAGGGTGGTTTTTTTTGGGAGACAAGAACAGGGTGCAGGGTAGATAGGGGGAAACGGGTTTAAAAGGGGTAGTGTAGATGAGGACGGATTGAGGTTGGGGGTCAAGAAGGGACAGGCGGGACGTGGGGTAGGGGTTAGAAAAGGGGACGTGGGAAAGGGACGGTAGGGGGAGGATGGGGTTTTGAGAAAATGGGGCGTGGGGGGGAGGTGGACAGGGTTTGGGGGTAGGTAAAAAGGGGGGACAGGGTAAAGGGGAGATAAAAAAAGACGGGTGGGAGGGTACGACGACGGGGCAGAAGGAAATTTAAGAGGAGGACAGGGTGTAGATTAGGGTACAGAAAACGGGTGGGGGGGAAAAAGGAAGACAGGAGGGGAGGGGTAGAGGACGACAGGGTGTTGTATTTAAAGAACGCCGGGGTGGATGTGGGTAGGGTAATGGGGAAAGGGGTTTAGAGAAGACATGTGAGGGGGGGGTAAACAGGACAGGTGGGGGGTGGTTTAAGGAAGGAAGGGGGGGGTGGGGTAGGGGAGAACTGGGGGAGGGTGGGAAAGGGAGAAAATTTCGAGGGGGGCTTGCCAGAAGGTACTATCACTTGTGCAGTAGTTCTGAAAAAAACTGCATTTGAAATATTTGATCAGAAACTGACGTTGTCAAATGAAAAATTGATATTTAACAAAATTTTACGCTTTTTATGTTGCAATTTAGGGAGAGAAAAATTTTTTGTTTGGCAGTAGCCGTTTTTTTTTAAAAATAAAAAAGTTTATGTTTGGGGCAGGGGGGAAATCACTGGGATTTCTCCAAAACCCTTTTTTCCCCCTTTTTATGGGCAGAAAAAAAAACATTAGCCCAAAATCGACCCCTTGGGTGATGGGGTCCAGTTTTTCATTGCCAGGCAGGGCCCCCCCCCCCCCCCCCCCCCCCCCCCCCCCCCCACAGCTGACGGCTAAGGGAAACAAACAGTGGTCGTTTTGCTTCCAAAAACAGACGGATGGAAAAAATGTTGAGAAACAACAGCAGACAACCAGAAGTTTATTTTGGAAAGGCCAGCGCCTAGTGGTGGGGAAAAATTAGGCATGCAGGATTTTATAGGGACTTAAGACAAATTTCAAAATTTTTCATACACTTTTATTTTCTCTTTTCTCTTCTTCTTTTTCTCTTCTTCCCTTTCTCCTCTCCCCTTTCTTTTCCTTCTCTTCTCTCTATCCCCTCCTCCCCCCTCCCCCCCTTTTTCCCGTATCACACAAAAGTCAATTAAAACAAAAACCCCCTTTAAATAATTTAATGGAGACAATTACAATATGAGAGGGACTTGATACAATCACAAACCAAAAAAAAGGCACAAGGGAAAACTACATTTCATATTTTTTTATTTTTCACCCTAACTTCAAAAAAAAAATATCCACCAAAACCCCAACACACCACACCACACACACACACAACACACACACACACACACACAAAAACACACCAACACAACACCCAACCAAAAAAAAAAAAACACAAAAACACACACCACACACACACCAACCAACAACCCAAAAAACACACACACACCACCAACACACAAACCCCACACCCCCCCCCACACACACACTCACCTTTCACTGGCCACCACACACCAGCGGCCTATGCTTTCCCCCCTCTCCTTCCACCTCCTCCCTCTTTCCTCCTCCCCCCCTTCCCTCTTTCTTTTCCCCTCCTTTACCCCCTTTTCTCTCTCTCACCACCAATTAGGGTCAGTGATAAGACCGTTGACTATAAAAGACATATACACTTATTATTTACCACTCACGACGGTGCACAGCGCGCAAACACACCCACACACACCCCAAACCACTCACGCACCAAAATTATTTCAAGCCCTTTTACTAGAAATGCATATAAAATTTAATTTTAAAAAAAAGACAATTTCATTAGCATGCCCATGTGTGCACATATGCACCCCTTTCCACCAACACAAAACACACACCACACCGCACCCACACTTTACACCCCACTAGGGGACCTAACCCCCGGGGACATACCACACACGCACACAATACGGCGTGCACCCAGATAAAGCAAAAACCAGACATAGACTTTGTAGACAATCACAGGGTTAACCCTAAATACGTTGCTGCATGCATCCTGGTGGGTAGTGGTGGTGTGTGGTGGTGCCACGCGCGCATTGCCGTAAAAATTTTATGTGTAGATGAATAGCAAAAAAAATCAGTGGCTAAAGACATGGGGGAAGGGGGAGACTCACCCGGAGGCCAAACGAAAAAAGGATTTTACTCCCCAGGGAAATCTCCCCCAAAGTGGACTCTAGTTCACTGCCCCTGCTAAATATTTAAAAAAAAACCCCAATAATCACTGTACTGTCCCCTGTCACCTGTTGTAGGTTCCCAAAAAATCCACTGGCTTTCTATCATGTTACTGCATGTAATATGGCATGGGGCATTTATGACCGTGTTTCAACCAACAAAAATAATACTTTAGGTTCCCTGTGGGGGTATTCCTGTAGCAATGTTTGCGGATCATTCTCAAAGTAAAAAACCTTGTTAAAATTTTTGGGAACAGTGTTATGATTTCGTTAATTTTTTTTGGCTGATAAGAAAGCCACCTTTGAAAAAAAAAAACCTCTTGTTTTTTTAACCTTTTCTCTGTTCTGTGTGATAGTGGAAGAAAACACAGGGTCATGTGGGTGGGGCACCAGCGTGTCACTGCTGTGTCTTGGGATCGGTTCTGGCGTTTGTCCGCTGAGGGAGGTGGAAAGGGGTTGGTAGAAAAACCCTTTATGTGCCCTTTTAACGAACCGGGACAAACCCCGGACAAAAGATCCCGCTTTTTGGCGTCTGCTTTGGTTTTATTTGTATACAAACCCCAGGACCCCAAAGGCAGCTTTGATTCCCCCTTTTGATGCCAACCCGTTTTAAAATACGAAAGCCATCATTCTCCCTTTGTTTTGAAGGGTGAGCACCAATGCTCTTGGATACCCGGATGCAATATCCCCCACTTGACTCTCGTCCTTGTTCCATTTTTTGTTGTGGGTTAGGTAGGCAAATTTTTGAAATTTTGAATGGGTTGTGATTGATACACAGCAATATAAAAGTTTTGCCCCTCGGCCCAAACTGGAAACAATTTCCCCCTAGAAAGGAATGAAGGGTGTGCTTTTCTTGCATTTGAAAACGCAGCGTGCATCGAGCAATCCCTCTGAGTGTGACTAGGCTCAAGAAACTTTTGGTTTGGTTTGGATTTTTAGGAGGGTGTTACGCAAAAAAAGGAACTGTTAAATATTGTTTCTGATTTTTACAACCACAGCAATCTTAGTAAAGATACATGATTTCTGGGCTGGGAAAGGGGGTAATAGACTTTTAGAGGTAGCTGGCATCTAACAATCCCTCTTTTTTTCTTCCATCCCACCAAAAAATAAACACTAACAAACCGCAGAAAGAAAAAAAAATAAGCAGTAAGGGCCCCCAAAAACATGCATCATACGATCTCCCTCCCCCCCTAATTTCACACACACACACACACAAAACCAAACAAAACCAAAACCCAACCACAAAACCAAAAACACACACACATTTTCCATAGCACCACGATGCATACAAGACCACAAAACACAACCCAAACCCTTTAAAAAACGCACCAAGTCAAAAAAAACACAGCGACCACAACACAACCACCATATAAAAACAGACCACACCTGGGGGCCCCTATGAAAAAACACAGAAAGAACAAACCCCCCAAAACCACCCCCTTAAAAAACCCACAGGACACACACACACCCCCTATGAAAAACCAGACAAACCCCCCAACACCCAAAAAGCCCCCCACACACACCCACTATAAAAAACACAACAACAACACGAACAAAACCCCCCCTAAAACAGACCAACCCCCAACCCCCCAAAAAAAGCGACCACAAACCCAAATGGGGCCATGAAACCCCAACAATAAAAGGAAAAAAAACCATTAGAAAAAAGGGGACCACCAAGAAAGAAAAAAAATTGGCCCTTAACAACAATGAATCCTTTTCCAAACCCCAAAAAGTAAAAAAATTTCCCTTTTTTTGTAAAAAGTTGTTTTTAACCCAGCTTGAAGGAAAAAAAAAAAGAGGGGTTGGACAAACCAAAAATTTTGATAAATTTTAAAGTTTTTTAAAAACCAAAACCCCCCAAAAAAATTTTAAAAATATTAAAAAAAAAATTCCGTTTTTGGGAAAAAGTTTTTTGGGGGAAAACCCCCCTTTAAAACCCTTCCGTTTAAAAAATGGAAAGCCCATTTTCGCCCCATAAATACGTTTTTTTGTAAAGTTTGAGCTTATTAAAAAAAAATAAAAACCCTACGGTTTTTAAATTTTAAAAAAAAGGGGTTTCAAGTGTCTTAAAAAAATAAAACTTTTTGCTTTTTAATTTTCGGACCCCTAGTTTTCCCCCATGGGCCCCTTTAAAAACCCCCCTTTTGGCCCCTGAATTTTAAACAAAATTTTTGATTTTAGGCCCCTCTTTAAAAAACGGGGTTCTACTGACAACACCCCTTTTTTCAAACTTTTGGTTTTTGATCATAAATTGATAATCATAATTAATTGACACACGCATGTTAATGGCACGCACGCATGCGTATATAGACGCTTTTGTATGCTTTCATAAAAATACAACACAATCATAACCCCACAGTGATGGAAGTATGCACTCTCGCAACCGAATAATATGAAAATTAATTTGCACATTGTATGTATACAAATGTGTGTGTATGCACACACAGAGAGAGGATGATAAAGAGTATGGCTATAGCTGATTAATATGAATCAACATTTATAGAAGATATTTTAATAAACCAGACATCAAAATAGAATGAAAACCCAAACTTGCCCCTTTTTGTTGTAAAAAGTTGATGCTTTAGCAATCGTTTTTCCAAATGCGATTAAGAAGACGGAATGAAAATGCTGTGTTTCCTGTACAGTCCTCAGAGATTCGGGGATGTTTTGATAAAGTTTGTAAAGTCTTTAGGGTAATACACCCACACCGTACTTCCCTTTCCCCACAGCCACTGTAGGACGTGTTACAAAAGTTCACGGTCGGTCATATAACAATCCAGTATCATGCTTTAGGGGTTAGGAGCCGATCATAATCGTTTTGAGGCGGCCAGCAAGTCGGCCATCCTTGGTAACCACTCTTTGGCCCTGACTTTAAAGCCACAGTATCAGGAACCTGCTAGAATCCTTTAGGCCCTTCTACTTAGGCCATCACCTTAAGCCCTTTTTTTCGTAGGGACACGTTTGAGTTTCCCTGATCAATAAATTGATAATAATTATCCATCTGGAAAATTTCTAATTTTATTAATAAAGCAGGGCCTGTGTCTAGTCCGAGTCATATAAAAAAGTGAAAAACGTCAAATTTTGATACTTAAACCCTTCGGGCTGACCCATCGATATGTTCATTTCATCAGGGTCACCTTTACAAATCCCCATTTACAAATGCAAAAAGACTCAAACTACTGCACATATTTAACTACTATTTCCGTATGTGTTCGTGCTTCATCTTCAGAAGTACGTGAGTGATTTCATCACATGACAAACACACCTCTATCTGTAAAATATACACTGTTTCCTCTGCATCACTGGAAATCAGTTAGCAGTTCAATCATTCATGTCACCAGATATAAGCATATTAGATGCCACCTAGCGAATTATTGTCACTACAAGGCATTCCCAAGAGACCTTACGCTGTTTCATTATGTTTAACAAAGTGTAATAGTGTGATTCTTCTGGATTGTCCATATAGCACACAAAAATAATACATCTTTTCAACATTAAACAATTTTTTGTGAACAAAATTATAAATACTGTACACTATCACAAGGGAGATTAACGTAGAGTTTTATGCCATCTATCATTTTCAATGGAGAAAAAGATTATTCCCCTGAACGTAGAACCTCGTGCTGATAATTGTTCCAGTTGGCTTAACCAAACACCTGTAACTGTTAAACAAAGTAGTCTTCAGCTCGTCAACGAAGGTTTTACTAAACAGATAAACATCATAACATGAAATGTATGCTATGCAGTCTGTATCATTTAATTTAGAAATAGGCCTCAAATGTTCCAGTGAAGAGAAAAAGAAATCTGCCTGTTTTTATGACACAGTCTTTGGTGATTTTCTTCACTTTTCGGCCTTTCTCCTCAGCAAGGAAATGTTAGAATGAAGCACTACGCATACTGAATTATTTTCATTGTCATTTAGCCCCTCAATCTCACATGGTTTATGCTATTATATAATGAGGTTTCAAAATAATTTAGTAAGCAAAAATCGTTGACATACTAGGACCTCACTTTGTTGTTACGGTCATACAAAAAAAGATCAGCATCATAGGAGAAACATTTTCCTCTAACATACCAAGTTAACTTCGCTCAAGTTCAATTACATCAAAGCATCACCTTATATTCAACAAAACATATTATTATCAGGTATCATACCACACTTCACTATTCCATCGCGTACAATAGACCATCAGCACAGAGGGAACAGGTTTAGGCGTAGGGTTGAAGTGGACAAGAAGCTTGAGTGAAGGGTAGGGTACAAGAGGAAAGGTTGGAGGGTAGGGTTGGGTAAGGTAAGGAGGCGAGGGTGGACGGGTAGGGAAGGTCAAAGGAGGACGGGTGCGCGCGGTCTAGCGGTAGAGAAGAACATGGTTGGACGAGTAGGGTAGAGGAAGACTGTGGAGGGGTTTGTGGTAATACTACTACTACTACTACAACTTACTACTAATACTACTATTACTTAATACTACTATACTACTACTACTACTGATACTACTACTAATGATAAAATATGGAAATTTATTTAGCAATGAATCTTGTAAAAAAAAAGAACCACCAAATCGAATCGCTTGATTCAAAATCATTTAAATGCATGCAACTCTCCTCAAACTAATGGAACAGCATATTGCAAATCCGCACGCGTACGTACGCACGCACGAAACTCCAAGCCACTCACCACAAACACACAACACCAACACTCCTCAGCGAACATCATTAGGAGGTGAGGATGCTGTTGAACATTAGGACAAATATGCGGAAAGTCTAAGTCAGGAAATGAGTGTGTTTGAGGCTGTAATTTGAAGGTAACAACATGAAGACTTTTTGGCTAGTGAAAACAGGTTAGGTCGTTCCAGGGTGGATGGACAGAAAAAAAAGAGAACTAGGAGCGACAAAGCCAACAGTATTTGTTGATCTGGGTGTTCGAAAGCACAAAGTAGTGCCGAATGGCTAGGGTGGAGGTGTGGTTTGTGAGAACAGGGTTGAGGGTGGGTACGTTAGAAAGGCGATTGAGGGTTGGGGGAAGGTTAGGACAGGGTGGAGGATAGGTGAATGGGACAGCGGTCGGTGGGTGGGGTAGAGCAGGATATGGTGCGAGGGTGGGGAGGGATAGGTTCGGGTGGAGGTGGCAGTAGAGGAGGACAGGGTGGGGGAATTTAGTCTCTTTTGTCTGGTTTTTTTAGATGTGTTGAGCAGGAAGGGGTGTTGGGGGGGGTAGAGGAGGACACGGGTAAGAGATAGGATAAGGTAGAGAGAGGGACAGGGCGGGAGATAGGGAGAATTAGAACATGGTGGAGGCAAGGTAACGTGGGACATGGTGGGATAGGGTAGAGGAGACAGCATTGGGAAGTGTAAATAACAAAATGTGGAGGGTGGGGTTAGGATAATGGAGGAGTGTGACGGTAGAGAAAGAAGGGTGAAGGGTAGGTAGGCGAGGACAGGGTTTAAAGCGTGGGGTATGAGGAAAGTTGGGGTTAGGCAAGAGGAGATAGTGTGGGTTAGGGTAGAGATTTAGGGTAGAGAAGGACAGTGCTGGAGGGTAAAGAGTTGAGAATGAAGGTGGGAGGTGGGATAGAGACAGGACAGGGTGGGGTTGGGGTAGGGGAGGAAGAATAGGTGGAGGTAGGGTAGAGGCGAACAGGGTGCTGGATAGGTAAAAGGACAGAGTGGGGTGGAGTAGGGGTAGAGGAGAAGAGCGGGGGGTAGCTAGTTTAGAAAAAATTCAGTGATGGAGAGTGGGGAGGTATGGAGGACAGGGTTGAGGGTGCGGGAGTTGTGTTATATTTGGGTTTGGGGTAGTTATGGATGGGGTTTTTATTATTTTGGGGTTAGGGATTTGGGGGGATTTGGTGTAGAGGAGGACAGGTGTCTTATAGGGGTAGAAAACATGTGACAGATTGGAGGGCTGGGGTTGCGGTCGGAAATGGTGAGGGTTGGGGTAAAGGGGGACAGGGTGGAGGGTGGGGTAGGTAGAGTAGGGACAGGGTGGCGCGTAGGGTAGAGAAAAAAAGGGTGGAAAATTGTGGTTGGGTAGAGGATGAAAGGGTGGAAGGTAGGGTGGGTCGACAAGCCATGGGTTAAGGGTGGGGTGGGACTAGGGTGGAGGGTAAGTGTTGAGGAAAACAGGTGTATAGGGGCGGGTATGGAAGAGGACAGGATGGAGGTCGGTTAGGGTAGAAGCGTACAGGGGGAAGCATGGGTAGAGGGAGGACAGGGAGGAGGGTAGGGTAGAGAACAGTGTGGAAGTTGGTAGTAGAAGCAGGATAGGATGAGCGGGTGGTGTAGATGAAGTAGGGAGGTAGTTTGTGGGTAGAGTTAGACAGGATGGATGGTGGGGTTAGGCGGGAGGACACCAATGGAGTGTAGGGTGGAGAGCGAGGGTGGATCGTTGGTAGTGAGGGCATAGTGTTGAGCATGGGCTAGAGAAGACAGGGTTCAGGGTGGAGGTAGAGGACAGGGATGGAGGGTAGGGGTGGATGTGGGAACAGGGTTAGCAGTGTGGGTAGTTAGTATAGAGGAGGGCTGGGTGGAGGATAGGGTTGGGTAGAGCGAGGACCAGGATGAAGGGTAGTGGTTAGGCAGAGTTTAGGGACAGGGTGAGGAAAGGTAGAGAAGGCTAGGGTGGTATGGTAGGGTGGAGGTAGTCAGGTAGTAACGGGGGTTGGTGGAAGAAGGAGACAGGTGAGTAGGGTAGGAAGCGGGAGGTTGCGGATAGGGTGGGTAATCGAGGGACAGGGCGGAAGGTTGGGTTGGGTTAGAGGATTGTTGTTGAGGGTATGGTAGGGTAGGGCTAGGTGAACAACAGGGTGGAGGGATTGGGTAGGGGAAGACAAGTTGAAGGATGGGGGCGGTAGAGTAACTGGACCAGGGTGAAAGTTAAGATGATGACAAGGTGAAGGGTTGTTGTAGGAAGGAAAGGTGGATGCTGGAGTAGAGGAGACGTGTGGAGGGTAGGGTAGAGAAGCCACATTTGGGAGTGTGAGTGTTGAGGAGGACAGAGGTGGAGGGTAGGGTAGAGAGGAGGTAAGGGTAGATGGTTGCGTAGTTTGGGCAGGTATTGTTTTTTAGTCATTCTGAGTTGAGGTAGTTAGATAGTATTTATAGTTAGAGAGAAGAATAAAGATATTATCAAGAGTATATAAGGTTTAGAGTCTTTTTTTTACCATTGTTATACGGGATAAGAGGTTAGAGGGAGTGTTTAGTTTTAGAGGTTAGAGAGTGATTATATAAGATGCAGAGGTGGAGTGGTTTAGAATAAGTGTTGTTTAGAGGTTTATGCAGAATCTAGTAGATGGGTTGTTTGAGTAAGTTTAGAGTTAGAGCAGTTACCTTTATATTTTTGAAGATTTATATTTACTAGCTTAGATTTTAGAGGTTAAGGGAGGAGGGTAGGGAAGCGGAGGACCGGCTGGTGGGTTTGTACAGGGAAGGACAGTGTGGAGGAATGGGGTAAAGGGCCAGGGTGGAGAGTAGGGTAACGAAGGAACGGTGTGGGGGAGTAAGTGGAGGAAAGGGTTGCAGGTTTGGGGTAAGTGGAGGAGGGTGAGGTGGGGCAGGGAGGACAGGTGGTGGAGGGTAGCGGTAGCGGTAGATGAGGACATGGATGAAGTATGGTAGGGTAGAGAAAGGCAGGGTTGGAAGTTAGGGTAGAGTAAAGGGACGAAGTGGAGGGTGGGCGTAGAGGAGGGCCAGGGTGGGACGGGTGGGTTTGGGAGGCACAGGGTGGTTTTGTGCAAGAGAAAGGTGTGAAGGTAGAGGACTGACTGGGTGAGGGGGGGGATGTAGAGGAGGAAAGGGTGAAAGGATGGGGTAGGGGAGGAAATGGTGAAGGGTTAGTAGAGGAGGAACAGGGTAAGAGGGACAGTAGGGATACGGGATAAGGGACGTGGCGGGAGGGAGCGGGATTGGTGGGATACGGCTTTGGGATTTAGGGTTGGGGGGGAGGGGGGGGGGGGGGGGGTAGGGAGGGATAGGGGGGCGCGGGGGGGATTGGGATTATGGGGATTAGGGGTGGGGGATGGAGGGATGTGATGATTGGGGGGGATTATATGGGGGGACGGGAAGCAGGGGTTATGGGCGGGGAGGGAGGGGACGGGGGGAGGGCGGGGTCAGGGGGGAGGGGCGGGGGGGGAGGAGGGAGGGGGGGGGGGGGGGCTGGGGGAATAGGGGGGGGATGAGGGTGGGAATCTATGGGTAGGTGGGGGGATTCCGCTGAGGTGCGCCGGTGTCGGGACGGGACTTGGGAGTTTGCGCGGGACTTTAGCTGGGAGGGATTGGTGGCGGCAGGGGACGGGGGGATGGGGGGGGGGTAGGTGATGGTACGTTAGGGATCTTAGTGGGGGGGAGGGATGCTTAGTCGGGCTATATGACAAGAGGGGTAGGGTTTTACGGGGATCGGGAAACAGGTGGGGCTAGGGGGGGATAGGGGGGAAGGGGATGCAGGGACGGTGGGGGTTGACGGGAGTGGGAATAAACGGGCATGGAGTGGGAGGGACTTGGGGTAGCGGGACGGGGATATGTGGGGATACAGGGAGCGGAAGGGGGACTAGGGTTAAGGGAGGGAGGGAGGCGGATAGGGCTGGGGGATACGGGGGTCAAGCGGGTGGGATGACTAAGGGTGAAAGGGGGGCGGGATGGGGGGGAGGGATCAATAGGTGATGGGATCGGATCCTGGGCGGGAGGGGGGTATACTTAGGGGATTCAGTGGTAAGGGGGGATAGCGGGGACGAATAAGGGGGTTCATAGGGATAGGGATAGAAGTACTTCGGACGGGGAAATTGAGGGAATGGGGGAGGGAGGGAGCGGGGGGGGGATTTTGGGGGGATGTCGATTGGATAGTAGGGTTTCGGGGGGGCCGGGATTCAAGTGGGATTGGGGGATACGGGGGTGGGGACATTGGATGGGATGAGGGGAGCGGAAATTGGGGTGGGGGGGATACTTGGGTGGGGGCTGGGATATGTGGGGGGGTGGGAAAAGAGGGATCAAAGGTAAGGGTTGCGGGGGCGGCGGGGGGGAATAGGGGGGGGGGGGTGGGGATGGGGATCCGGCGTGGAGGGGCGTCTGGGAATGGGAGGGATTGTGGGTGGGTCGCGGATGTCCATATGGGAGGGGGGATAGCAGAGGTTGGGATTGGGGGGGAGGGATGGGAAGGGGATTGGGGGGGACACAGGGGGGGGGGGGGGGGGGGAAGACTGTGGGGGATGGGGATGGCAGGGGGAAGGGGGGCAACAGGTGGGTTGGGGGGAAGTAGTGCGATGAGGGAAGGGATAGCTAGGTGGGATGGATGAGGGAGGGGGAGGGTTGGGGGTGGGGTTCGGGAAGGGGGGGGGGAGATATGGGTTGGGGGATGGGACGGGGGGACGGGATTAGGGCAATGTGAGGGAAATCGGGGGTGGGGGGGAGGGAAAGGGAGGGGATTGGGGTAACACGGGGATGGGATTATGGGAGGGTGGGGGGGGGGTGACCTAGGGATTTGGAGGGCAGGGCCTACCGGGGGGTGAGGGCGGGAATGGGTGGTAGGGATATGTGGGTGGGATCGATTAGGCGATGGGTGTTTGGTTGGGGAGGGGGGGAGGGGTTGGCTTTCTCGGGATGGGGAGGGACGGGCAGTGGTAGGCGGAATGGGAGTGGAGACTGGGGACTAGGGGGGGGGGTTAACGGGAGGGGTCGGGGATGGGGATGGGGGGGATCTTCCGGGGAGCGGGGGGATTGGGGGGCGGGATATGGGTAGAAGAGGACAGGCTGGAGGTTGGGTAGGGCAAGGAGAAATAGTGGCGGTTGGTGTAGAGAGGGGACAGGGTGGAGAAGAGGGTAGAGGAGGAAAGGGTGGGAGGCGTTGGGTTAGATGTGACAGAGGTGGTGGGAAGGGTAGATAGGAGTACAGGGTGGAGTGTGGGGGTAAAGTAGGAATGTATGGAGGGCAGTGAAGAGAAAGACAGCTTGGAGGGTGGGTATGGGAAGATGCGGTCTCATGGTGAGGGTTGGGTTAGGGGAGGAAAGTGTGGCGAAAGTAAGGTAGAGGAGACAGGTAGAGGTAGGATAGAGGAAGATAGGATGGGGTAGGATAGTGGAAGACAGAGATGGGGAGGATAGTAGGAAAACAGGGTGGGTGAGGCGATAGAGGAGGACCTTGGGCTGAGGGTACGTGTAATAGGATGACAGTGTGAAGGGTGAAGCAAGGAGGAGTGGTTGGGGGTTAGGGTAGTCGAGCGGAAACCTGCGGGTTGTGGGCGATAATAGGTAATGGTGGGCAGGATCTGGTTGGGCGTAGCGGTTTTGGTCTACTTTTATTTGTGTTTTTCTTAGGTGGTGTTAGTTATATGAGGGGCGAATAGTTTCCTGAGTGGTTATTTGGTAGTATATTGTTGGTTTTTAGGTTGTTCTGTATTGATTGTTGATTTATTATAGGTAATTTCTTAGGGTTTTCTATCGTAGGGTAGTAGTCTCTTATTTTTTTAGGTTCTCTTTTTTGGGTCTAAAGTTAATTTAGTTAGTTTAGGGTGTTCTTGCTATGAGGGTTTTCCTTACGAGGTATAGCTATTTTTTATTTTTTATTTTATTAGGGTTAATTGTTTACGGGTTCTTGTTTTTTTCTAGGGTTAGGGTAGATGTAGGGTAGTTGGTTATAGTGTTAGCATGAGGACAGTGTGGTGGTGGGTTGGGTAGAGTGAGGGACTAGGAGGAATGGTGGTATGGAGGGAACAGGTTGGAGGGTAGGGTAGAGGAAAACAGGGTGGAGGGTAAGGCCAGAGCAGAGATTGGCATTGGTGGAGGGTTGGGGTAAAAGTTGATAGGCTGTGAGGGTTTAGGTAGAGGACTAACAACGTTGGGTAGAGGAGAAAGGGTGAAAGGTAGAGGCTGACAGGCTGAAGGGTGGCGTAGAGCACTAAGGGTGGGGATGGGGTAGATACGGACTGAGGTGGTGGGTGAGGGTTGAGGGGTATTAGTGTGGCGAGGGTAGAGAAGGACAGGCGTTCGTGGTTGGAGGCAGAGGAGGACTTAGTGGAGGATGGTGGTTAGGGATTGGTTAAAAAGACGACAGGGTGGGGGTAGGAAAAGGAGGGGAGGGTGGCAGGGTTTTGTGCTTGAGGAGACAGGTGGAGTGTCTAGGGTACGAGTGGAGAACAGGGTGGTAGGTGGGTAGAGAGAGGAGATCCAAGGTGGTTAGAGTGAGGACAGTGGAAAGGTAGAGGGATGACAGGTGAGGTAGGTTGTAATGGTAGGATTAGGGTGAGGGATTGGGAGTAGAGGAGGACAGGGAGGAGGGAGAAATAAGGAGGAAACAGGGCTGGCGTTATGGTAGACGATGACAGAATTGGAGGTTGAGCCAGGGTAGAGGAGGACATGGAGAGAGGTTGGTGTAGAGGACAGGGTAGATGTAGGGTAGTGGCTGGAACAGAAAGGATGGTAGGGAGAAAGAGGTTGAAAGTGGTAAAGAGTAGGGCTTAGAGGATAAAGGGTAGAGGTGGGTTTTTTAGAGCAGGAAAGGTAGAGGGAATAAAGGTAGATGTGGACATTGTGGAAGCATGGGTTATGGTAGAGAGAGGACAGGGTTTTGAGGTAGGGTAGATGAGGAAAGGGTAAAGATTATGGTAGAAGAGCACAGGGTAGAGGAGGACCGAGTAGGGTAAGTAGAGGATGACAGGGGATGGGTCTAGGTAGTGGAGGACAGTGTGGAGGGTGGTGTAGGGTAGCGAAATACAGGGTGGGAGGGTAGCTGCCTAGAGGAGGTATGGTGGAGGGTAGGGTAGATGAGGAAAGGGTATAGGTTGAGTAGAGGACAAACAGGAGGGAGATTGGGGTTAGAAGATGAATGGTGGGACTGTTGGGTAAGATGGCACAGCAGGCGGGTTACGTAGAGGAGGATATGGTGAGAGTTGGGGTTAGAGGCAAGACGGATGGAGCGTAGAGTAAGAGGACCAAGAACAGGGTTGGGTGGAAAAGGGTAGACGGATAGGGTTCGAGAAGGACAGGGAGGGTGAGTCTACGGGTGAGAGGAGGACAAGGTGGAGGACAGGGTGGAGGCCGGGTAGTGCAATCCAGGGTTGGGGTAGGGTAAAGACAGGGTGTGGGTAGGGACGTACCAGGAGGACAAGGTAAGGGTAGGAGTACAGAAGGACAGGAGGTGGAGGGTAAAGTAGGTAAACCGGATGGTGGGTAGGGTAAAGGGGGCATGGGAGGGGTTAGGGTAGATGAGGCAGAGGATTGACAGTTTAGAAAAAAGCAAAAAAAAAGGACAGGGAGGATGTGTTGGGGGGTAGGGTCAAAGGAAGGGTCAGGCTGTAAGGGTAGATAATAAACATGGTGCAAGCGGTTAAGGGTCGAAGCGGACAGTTGGAGGGTGGGGTACAGAAACACATTAATGGGAATAGGTAGAGGACGGACAGGTTGGACAGGGTAGTAGATAACAGGTTGGACGTGAGTTAGATAAGGACGGTGGAGACTGGGGTAGGAGTGGCGGTAGAGGAGAAACAGATGGAGGGTGGGAGTAGAGGTGACAGATGGGGTTGTGAATGGTAGGATTGGCGTGGGGGTGGTGTACAAAACAGGTTTGAGGGTGGGGTTACGGTAGGACAGGGTGGAGGTAGGTTAGAGGACAGGGTGGAGGGGTGGGTAGGGTAGAGTGAGGACAGGATGAAGGTTTAGGGGTGAGTTAGAGGTGGACTGGGTGGAGGGTGGGGTTGGTAAGTGGGACAAGTGTGGGATAGTGGTAGGGTTGTCGAGAGACAGGGCGGAATTTAGGGTTAGGGCTAGAGGACAGGTAGGGTGGAGGGGGGTGGGGTAGAGGTATGATAAGGTGGAATTAGAGGGTTTTAGGTATAGGACTGGACAGGGTGAAGTATAGGTAGTGGAGGACAAGGTAGAGGGTAGGATAGAGAGGAGAGGCTTGGGTTGAGTAGAGAAGGACAGAGTGGCATAGTGGAGGCAGGGTGAAATTAGATGTGATGGAGAAGGGTGGGGTTTTAAAAGAGAAAAAGGGTGGTGATGGGGTGGGGTAGAGGATGGACAGGGCTACTAGGGTTAGCGCAGAGGACGACAGGGATAGGAGGGTTTAGGCGGGATAACGGGTGGGAGGGCCTCTGTGCTTAGAGGAGGACATGGTGGATGGAAGGGTTAGAGCAGGAAGGGCTGAAGGGGTAGAGTACTAGAGTATAACCAGAGCTGAGGCGAGGGTAGTGGAGGACAGGGTGGAGGGTGGGGTAGAGTAGGTAAGCGTTGAAGGGTTTAGAGGTTAGAGCTGGATAGGGTGGATACAGTGGTATGGTAGAGGAAGACAGCGAGTTTTAGTGTAGAGGGAGGGATAAGGGTAGAGCGGTAGGGTAGAGGAGAACGGTTGGGGTTAACGGTAGAGTGGAAACAAGGTTGGGCTGGGTAGAGGAGGACAGTTGCGTGGAGGGTTGGGTAGAGGAGGACTAGGGTGGGGAAGGTAGAGAGGATTAGTTTGGGGTAGAATAGAGGAGGACAGAGTGACGGGTTGTGTAGGGTAGACGATGGACGTGGTGGAAGGTCTGTAGAGGGGAGGAATGTAGGAGGGATCGGTTTGGGTAGAGGGTTGACATGGTACAGGGTAGGGTAGAGTGGAGGAATGGGAGGAGGATGGTAGGTTAGAGTAGGAATTGGTTGAGGTGGGAGGTACGAGGTGGACAGGATGGAGGATCGGAATGATAGGGGGACAGGTTGAGGGTGGTGTAAGGAGTACGGAGTAGACTCTGAAATAGCGGAGGACAAGTTGGAATGTAGTAAGAGGACAGGTGTATGAAGG
The DNA here is from genome assembly GCA_028751875.1 of Rapana venosa. Taxonomy (NCBI): domain Eukaryota; kingdom Metazoa; phylum Mollusca; class Gastropoda; order Neogastropoda; family Muricidae; genus Rapana; species Rapana venosa. Next base: position 20,481,431 of record CM054157.1, read on the forward strand.
GTGGTGGGAGGCAGACGCGGACAGGGTGGAGGGAAGTGTTAGGAGGAGCAGGTTAAAAGGTTGTGTAGAATGAAGACAGGATTGGGGGTTGGGGATCGAGAAGGACAGGCTTGTTCTGTGGGGTGGAGTAAGACAAGGTAGGACAGTAAGGTAGAGGAGGAAGGTGGAGGGTGGGGTAGAAAAAAAGATAGGGTATGGGTAGGGTCATAGAAGGGGACAGGGTTCGAGGGTTGGTAGAGCGAGAAACATGCGGGTTGAGTGGAGGCAGGCAAGGTTGGGAGTAGGGTCAAGGTGGGCCGGGTGCGCGGGTATGTAGAGGAGGACAGGATGGTTGGGTTGGAAAGGAGGAAGACAGGGATGGTAGGGTAGAAAGGACAGCGTTGGATTGGAGTGTACGAGTAGAACAGGAGTGGGTTAGAGTAGAGAGGACAGGGTAGAGGGTAGGTAGAGGCGAACCGGGTGCAGGGTTTAGGTAGAGCAAAACCGCGGTGGTGGTGGACGGACAGGATGGTGGATTGGGTAGAGGAGGAAGGATGTTGTAGTTTAGAAAAAGACAGGGTGGATGGTGGGTTAGCGGATAAAGGCGGATAGGGTGAAGGTAGAGACAGACATGCTGGAAGGGTAGGGTAAATAGGACAGGGTGGGTTGCGGTAGAGGTGAAAGGGTGGGGTAGAGTGAGGAGACAAAGGTGGAGGGTGTGTTACAGGAGGATCATTGTGGGCAAGGGTAGAGGAGGACAAGGACGGTCATCATGGTGTGTAACCAGGGTGTAGGGTAGAGTTGAAGGGAGGACAGGGAGGAGTGATCGGGTTAGAGGGAGGAAGGGCAGAGGTTTTAGCGGTAAAGGAGGACAGGGTTGGGTAGGGTAGATGAAGAAAGGGTGCGTATAGAGTAGAAAAGACCGTGTAGTAGGGTGGTTAAGCTAAGAAATGAAAGTGTGAAACGGGCAACCGTGGGAAGACATGGTGATGGGTTTTAGCGGTCAAGTTGGACACGGGTTGAAAGGTAGGTTGTAGAGAAGGAAGGGTGGTGTCGAGGAGAAACATTGTGAAAGGTAGAGGATGGCAGGATCAGGGTGGTGTAGTAAGGCGTGACGGTGGGCGGATGCGGTAGAGGATCAGGGTGGAGATAAGGTAGAAGAAGACAGTGATGTTAGGTAGAGGAGGAAGGGTAAGAGGGTAGGTCGAGGAGGAAAAGGGTGGAGAGTAGGGTAGAGGTGAACGGACAGAGGATGGTTTATGTAGAGGAGAACATGGTTGAGGGTGTCGTAAAAGGAAGATAGGAGTGGAGGGGCAGTGTAGAGGGCACTGGGTGAAGGTTTGGGTAGAGAAGGACATATGTGAAGTAAAGATAGAAGGAGGTAATGCTGGGTAGTAACAATGGTAGTGTGGATGTAGTGAGGACGGAGGACATCGTGGAGGGCTAGGGTAGAGGAGACTAAGTATCGACGGGTTTGATAGAGGCAATACAGGATGGAGTTTGGGTAGTAGCGAGGACAGGTGACTTCGTGTTCAGTAGTGAGGTGGAGGGTATTAGATGAAGACAGTTGAAGGTATAGGGTAAAGGAGGAACTGGGTCGGGGTAAGGGTAGAGGAAGACAGGGATGGGGTAGGATAGCGGAGAACAGGGGTAGAGGGTAGGGTAGAAGAGGAAAGGTTGGAGGGTTCGAGTAGTGAAAACAAGGTTAAGGGGTACGTAAACGAGGAAGGGTGGTGGTAGAGGTACAGAATGACAAGGGAGATGGTAGGGTAGAGAAGGAAGGTTGGAAGTATAGAGTTAGTGCAAAACAGGGTAAGGGGTACGGTAAGGAGGACAGGGTGGGTTAGGGTACAGAATGGACAGGGTAGATGTATGGTGAGAGGACAGGGTGTATTTGTAGGGTAGATAGAGCTAGAGCATTCCGGGAGGGAGGTAGGGTAGCGGATGACAGAGTGGTGTAGGTATAGAGGACGAGCACGTGTTTGTAGATTAGACAAAGACAGGGTGGTGATGTGTGTTAGGGTTCAAGGATGCAGAGGGTGTGAGGTGTCGCGAAGACTTAGGGGGGTCGGGTGTTTTAGGGTAGTGGAAAATCGGGTGGAGGGTGGATAGGAGTGCGAACAGGGTGGACGGCTGGGTTACGATGAGGACGAGGGTAAGGAAAAAGTCGAGTGGACAGCGGTTGGTAGGTAATGGACGAAAAAGGGTGTGGTAGAAAGAGGACGGTGGGAAGGGGAGGTAGAGAACGTACAGGGTAGAAGCGTTGGTACTGGAGGACAGGGATTGGGTAGGGTAGAGGATGACGGGTGGGTACGTGTAGGAAAAAGACAGGGTGGAGGGTCATTTAGGGTTAGGGTAGAGAGGGAAAAGGGGTTGAAGGGTAGGGAGCGCAGGGTTAAAGGGCCGTAGTAGAGGAGAAATCGGTGGAAGGTGGGGTGAAAGTAATGGGTCGGAAGGTGGGCTAGAGTTAGGGCAGTCGGGCTAGGGTAGGGAGGGACACAGTGATGGATACGGTAGAAAAAGACAGGGAGAAGGGTGGGGTAATAGTAGAACAGTGTTAAGGGTGGGGTAGAGAGGGGCACAGGTAAAGTCGTTGAATAGGGTAGAGGAGGAAGGTGAAGTGTGGGGTAGAGACCAGGGTGGATGGTGATGCTAGTGTAGAGGAGGACCAGAAGTAAACGGAGGACCGATTTAGAAGGAGGACCCGACGGTTAGGGTAGGGTAGAGCAACTCGCTATCATTGCCTCCGTTTTTGTCTCCCCAGTCAAAGTTCATGCCCGCCTACGCGTGGCAGGGCATGGATATAAATAAAATATAAAGGACAGGCGGCTAGTGCCACTTGTGCTGTAGCTCGTGTTCAGCCTACTAAATTACCTTGCTATTTTTCACACATCTCTTGCACACGTGAAATTGTCAATAAAGGCAACAAAGCACTTTTTAAAAATGAGCTTTAACGAGCTTTCTTTTGCTTCAAAACTCCATATAACTTAATTTCATATGGTTGATGTGACTGCTGTTTTCAAACATACATGAAGATAAACAGGAGAGGTGTAGGCAGAACACACGATCACAAAAAACAGACATTCTCTAACTCTGTCTCTAAAAACAGCACATTTATTTTATTATATCAATGAAAAATAGGAAAACATTTTGAAATGTTCTGCATGCAGGACTAACTTTTTTTTGGGAGGCTGTGAACTCTCCATGTCTGGAGAGCAAGGCCTTGAATAAAACCAACACCTTACGGGCTAACCGTGCATGGCCAGTGGCTTGAGAGACAGGGTGGATGGAGGAGTGGGTGAGGGTGAGGATCTGGGGCAGTCATTAGTTGCAGTATCTGAATTATTTCACCACACTCCTGCATGGGTTCAGGCGTCTACAGCACGTACACAGTCTCCTACTGTTTCTCAGCTTTTAGCTGATCTTGCTACAGTGAAGGTTTGTTCAGCCATTTCAAGTACGGCTCGTAAGTATAGCCCCAAGAAACCAGTAGAAACTCATGTCCTTGTCTGTCCTCCTACACTGTCATCAAGCAAAGATACCTCACAAATGAATTCAGGTTTTTGTTTTAACTCGATGTTTTGAGATACTATATAAAAATCATTTTCCTGATCAAGCATCATAGGAATTGTTGTGATCAAAAGTGTATCTACTTCTCAGTTCTGTGTTGTGTAAAAAAGAACAAATTGCACACAGGCCTACACTTTGACATTAAAGCAGCCAACAACAAAAAAAGCATAAAGAAATACAAACACACACACTCACACACAAAACGGAAGTCAAAATTTACAAAACTGCATATACACGGGGACTGGATGTAAAAAAGCACATGAGTGTTTATTCCATTATCCTTGAAATAAAAGAATAAACAAAATAAATAAACACTCACATGAGCGCATGTGCACACAAATACACACACACAAGCAGACACACACAGTTTACACTCATACACCACAAAATGGCATAATACATGCTTGCATACCTATACTAACACATACGCTCACACTGCGCTCGAGTCCGGTGCACACAAACACATCTAACTACAAAAAGATGCCATGGCACACATCTGACTTGAGAAAACTAAACAACTTGAAACTGGGACACACACAGCTGGAAGCACTGTGTACATGTCGGTGCTGTGGTATCACCACCCACTCATTTGCATATAAAAACGCACTCAGCATACACAAATTTGAAAATTACACCATCTCTAAGTGCCCTGTGGAGAAGAAGAACAGGATACGGCCCACATCTACAGGACTGCAGGCACCCTCCAGACGATTAAGGCTGGAAGTGTGGCTTGAAGCCACAGTCTGGAGCGGAACTGTACGGCATGGTTGACTGACTGCCGGCAACTGCTGAATTCCTCTGGAGATCTGGTACTCACAACCTAACAAGGCAACGCAAAGAAGAAGACACGCATAACGCACGGAACACACGCATGCGCGACACACACACCACCATGCGCAAACACTCTCACTGCCCGCGCGAACGCACACACACACACACACAACAACACACCTACACAAAACCCTACAACAACTATCACAAACACATATAGAGAAAATGTCTGATGTACGAATATATTATAAACATACACGCCGATGGCTGGATTGCTCAGAAAGTACTGATACATAAGTATGTAAACTAAAAAACTTCCAACAAAGACAAGTGAACACGTAAGCACTCAACTAAATTAAAACAAAGTGTTGGCAAACTACCACCATCATCGTAGAAGATTAAAATATTACAAAAGGACATGCAAAAGAGACCAGTCTGGGTTTTTTAAAAGAAAAATTCCACAGAATTACCCAGATAAAGATGATTTGGTCTTATGACAATCAGGAACAAGCCTACACTAACCCTTCGTTTTTGGGAGACACAGAGTCTGTAAAAAAATGTTTAAAATAGGACACACGCATGTTAATGGCACGCACGCATGCGTATATAGACGCTTTTGTATGCTTTCATAAAAATACAACACAATCATAACCCCACAGTGATGGAAGTATGCACTCTCGCAACCGAATAATATGAAAATTAATTTGCACATTGTATGTATACAAATGTGTGTGTATGCACACACAGAGAGAGGATGATAAAGAGTATGGCTATAGCTGATTAATATGAATCAACATTTATAGAAGATATTTTAATAAACCAGACATCAAAATAGAATGAAAACCCAAACTTGCCCCTTTTTGTTGTAAAAAGTTGATGCTTTAGCAATCGTTTTTCCAAATGCGATTAAGAAGACGGAATGAAAATGCTGTGTTTCCTGTACAGTCCTCAGAGATTCGGGGATGTTTTGATAAAGTTTGTAAAGTCTTTAGGGTAATACACCCACACCGTACTTCCCTTTCCCCACAGCCACTGTAGGACGTGTTACAAAAGTTCACGGTCGGTCATATAACAATCCAGTATCATGCTTTAGGGGTTAGGAGCCGATCATAATCGTTTTGAGGCGGCCAGCAAGTCGGCCATCCTTGGTAACCACTCTTTGGCCCTGACTTTAAAGCCACAGTATCAGGAACCTGCTAGAATCCTTTAGGCCCTTCTACTTAGGCCATCACCTTAAGCCCTTTTTTTCGTAGGGACACGTTTGAGTTTCCCTGATCAATAAATTGATAATAATTATCCATCTGGAAAATTTCTAATTTTATTAATAAAGCAGGGCCTGTGTCTAGTCCGAGTCATATAAAAAAGTGAAAAACGTCAAATTTTGATACTTAAACCCTTCGGGCTGACCCATCGATATGTTCATTTCATCAGGGTCACCTTTACAAATCCCCATTTACAAATGCAAAAAGACTCAAACTACTGCACATATTTAACTACTATTTCCGTATGTGTTCGTGCTTCATCTTCAGAAGTACGTGAGTGATTTCATCACATGACAAACACACCTCTATCTGTAAAATATACACTGTTTCCTCTGCATCACTGGAAATCAGTTAGCAGTTCAATCATTCATGTCACCAGATATAAGCATATTAGATGCCACCTAGCGAATTATTGTCACTACAAGGCATTCCCAAGAGACCTTACGCTGTTTCATTATGTTTAACAAAGTGTAATAGTGTGATTCTTCTGGATTGTCCATATAGCACACAAAAATAATACATCTTTTCAACATTAAACAATTTTTTGTGAACAAAATTATAAATACTGTACACTATCACAAGGGAGATTAACGTAGAGTTTTATGCCATCTATCATTTTCAATGGAGAAAAAGATTATTCCCCTGAACGTAGAACCTCGTGCTGATAATTGTTCCAGTTGGCTTAACCAAACACCTGTAACTGTTAAACAAAGTAGTCTTCAGCTCGTCAACGAAGGTTTTACTAAACAGATAAACATCATAACATGAAATGTATGCTATGCAGTCTGTATCATTTAATTTAGAAATAGGCCTCAAATGTTCCAGTGAAGAGAAAAAGAAATCTGCCTGTTTTTATGACACAGTCTTTGGTGATTTTCTTCACTTTTCGGCCTTTCTCCTCAGCAAGGAAATGTTAGAATGAAGCACTACGCATACTGAATTATTTTCATTGTCATTTAGCCCCTCAATCTCACATGGTTTATGCTATTATATAATGAGGTTTCAAAATAATTTAGTAAGCAAAAATCGTTGACATACTAGGACCTCACTTTGTTGTTACGGTCATACAAAAAAAGATCAGCATCATAGGAGAAACATTTTCCTCTAACATACCAAGTTAACTTCGCTCAAGTTCAATTACATCAAAGCATCACCTTATATTCAACAAAACATATTATTATCAGGTATCATACCACACTTCACTATTCCATCGCGTACAATAGACCATCAGCACAGAGGGAACAGGTTTAGGCGTAGGGTTGAAGTGGACAAGAAGCTTGAGTGAAGGGTAGGGTACAAGAGGAAAGGTTGGAGGGTAGGGTTGGGTAAGGTAAGGAGGCGAGGGTGGACGGGTAGGGAAGGTCAAAGGAGGACGGGTGCGCGCGGTCTAGCGGTAGAGAAGAACATGGTTGGACGAGTAGGGTAGAGGAAGACTGTGGAGGGGTTTGTGGTAATACTACTACTACTACTACAACTTACTACTAATACTACTATTACTTAATACTACTATACTACTACTACTACTGATACTACTACTAATGATAAAATATGGAAATTTATTTAGCAATGAATCTTGTAAAAAAAAAGAACCACCAAATCGAATCGCTTGATTCAAAATCATTTAAATGCATGCAACTCTCCTCAAACTAATGGAACAGCATATTGCAAATCCGCACGCGTACGTACGCACGCACGAAACTCCAAGCCACTCACCACAAACACACAACACCAACACTCCTCAGCGAACATCATTAGGAGGTGAGGATGCTGTTGAACATTAGGACAAATATGCGGAAAGTCTAAGTCAGGAAATGAGTGTGTTTGAGGCTGTAATTTGAAGGTAACAACATGAAGACTTTTTGGCTAGTGAAAACAGGTTAGGTCGTTCCAGGGTGGATGGACAGAAAAAAAAGAGAACTAGGAGCGACAAAGCCAACAGTATTTGTTGATCTGGGTGTTCGAAAGCACAAAGTAGTGCCGAATGGCTAGGGTGGAGGTGTGGTTTGTGAGAACAGGGTTGAGGGTGGGTACGTTAGAAAGGCGATTGAGGGTTGGGGGAAGGTTAGGACAGGGTGGAGGATAGGTGAATGGGACAGCGGTCGGTGGGTGGGGTAGAGCAGGATATGGTGCGAGGGTGGGGAGGGATAGGTTCGGGTGGAGGTGGCAGTAGAGGAGGACAGGGTGGGGGAATTTAGTCTCTTTTGTCTGGTTTTTTTAGATGTGTTGAGCAGGAAGGGGTGTTGGGGGGGGTAGAGGAGGACACGGGTAAGAGATAGGATAAGGTAGAGAGAGGGACAGGGCGGGAGATAGGGAGAATTAGAACATGGTGGAGGCAAGGTAACGTGGGACATGGTGGGATAGGGTAGAGGAGACAGCATTGGGAAGTGTAAATAACAAAATGTGGAGGGTGGGGTTAGGATAATGGAGGAGTGTGACGGTAGAGAAAGAAGGGTGAAGGGTAGGTAGGCGAGGACAGGGTTTAAAGCGTGGGGTATGAGGAAAGTTGGGGTTAGGCAAGAGGAGATAGTGTGGGTTAGGGTAGAGATTTAGGGTAGAGAAGGACAGTGCTGGAGGGTAAAGAGTTGAGAATGAAGGTGGGAGGTGGGATAGAGACAGGACAGGGTGGGGTTGGGGTAGGGGAGGAAGAATAGGTGGAGGTAGGGTAGAGGCGAACAGGGTGCTGGATAGGTAAAAGGACAGAGTGGGGTGGAGTAGGGGTAGAGGAGAAGAGCGGGGGGTAGCTAGTTTAGAAAAAATTCAGTGATGGAGAGTGGGGAGGTATGGAGGACAGGGTTGAGGGTGCGGGAGTTGTGTTATATTTGGGTTTGGGGTAGTTATGGATGGGGTTTTTATTATTTTGGGGTTAGGGATTTGGGGGGATTTGGTGTAGAGGAGGACAGGTGTCTTATAGGGGTAGAAAACATGTGACAGATTGGAGGGCTGGGGTTGCGGTCGGAAATGGTGAGGGTTGGGGTAAAGGGGGACAGGGTGGAGGGTGGGGTAGGTAGAGTAGGGACAGGGTGGCGCGTAGGGTAGAGAAAAAAAGGGTGGAAAATTGTGGTTGGGTAGAGGATGAAAGGGTGGAAGGTAGGGTGGGTCGACAAGCCATGGGTTAAGGGTGGGGTGGGACTAGGGTGGAGGGTAAGTGTTGAGGAAAACAGGTGTATAGGGGCGGGTATGGAAGAGGACAGGATGGAGGTCGGTTAGGGTAGAAGCGTACAGGGGGAAGCATGGGTAGAGGGAGGACAGGGAGGAGGGTAGGGTAGAGAACAGTGTGGAAGTTGGTAGTAGAAGCAGGATAGGATGAGCGGGTGGTGTAGATGAAGTAGGGAGGTAGTTTGTGGGTAGAGTTAGACAGGATGGATGGTGGGGTTAGGCGGGAGGACACCAATGGAGTGTAGGGTGGAGAGCGAGGGTGGATCGTTGGTAGTGAGGGCATAGTGTTGAGCATGGGCTAGAGAAGACAGGGTTCAGGGTGGAGGTAGAGGACAGGGATGGAGGGTAGGGGTGGATGTGGGAACAGGGTTAGCAGTGTGGGTAGTTAGTATAGAGGAGGGCTGGGTGGAGGATAGGGTTGGGTAGAGCGAGGACCAGGATGAAGGGTAGTGGTTAGGCAGAGTTTAGGGACAGGGTGAGGAAAGGTAGAGAAGGCTAGGGTGGTATGGTAGGGTGGAGGTAGTCAGGTAGTAACGGGGGTTGGTGGAAGAAGGAGACAGGTGAGTAGGGTAGGAAGCGGGAGGTTGCGGATAGGGTGGGTAATCGAGGGACAGGGCGGAAGGTTGGGTTGGGTTAGAGGATTGTTGTTGAGGGTATGGTAGGGTAGGGCTAGGTGAACAACAGGGTGGAGGGATTGGGTAGGGGAAGACAAGTTGAAGGATGGGGGCGGTAGAGTAACTGGACCAGGGTGAAAGTTAAGATGATGACAAGGTGAAGGGTTGTTGTAGGAAGGAAAGGTGGATGCTGGAGTAGAGGAGACGTGTGGAGGGTAGGGTAGAGAAGCCACATTTGGGAGTGTGAGTGTTGAGGAGGACAGAGGTGGAGGGTAGGGTAGAGAGGAGGTAAGGGTAGATGGTTGCGTAGTTTGGGCAGGTATTGTTTTTTAGTCATTCTGAGTTGAGGTAGTTAGATAGTATTTATAGTTAGAGAGAAGAATAAAGATATTATCAAGAGTATATAAGGTTTAGAGTCTTTTTTTTACCATTGTTATACGGGATAAGAGGTTAGAGGGAGTGTTTAGTTTTAGAGGTTAGAGAGTGATTATATAAGATGCAGAGGTGGAGTGGTTTAGAATAAGTGTTGTTTAGAGGTTTATGCAGAATCTAGTAGATGGGTTGTTTGAGTAAGTTTAGAGTTAGAGCAGTTACCTTTATATTTTTGAAGATTTATATTTACTAGCTTAGATTTTAGAGGTTAAGGGAGGAGGGTAGGGAAGCGGAGGACCGGCTGGTGGGTTTGTACAGGGAAGGACAGTGTGGAGGAATGGGGTAAAGGGCCAGGGTGGAGAGTAGGGTAACGAAGGAACGGTGTGGGGGAGTAAGTGGAGGAAAGGGTTGCAGGTTTGGGGTAAGTGGAGGAGGGTGAGGTGGGGCAGGGAGGACAGGTGGTGGAGGGTAGCGGTAGCGGTAGATGAGGACATGGATGAAGTATGGTAGGGTAGAGAAAGGCAGGGTTGGAAGTTAGGGTAGAGTAAAGGGACGAAGTGGAGGGTGGGCGTAGAGGAGGGCCAGGGTGGGACGGGTGGGTTTGGGAGGCACAGGGTGGTTTTGTGCAAGAGAAAGGTGTGAAGGTAGAGGACTGACTGGGTGAGGGGGGGGATGTAGAGGAGGAAAGGGTGAAAGGATGGGGTAGGGGAGGAAATGGTGAAGGGTTAGTAGAGGAGGAACAGGGTAAGAGGGACAGTAGGGATACGGGATAAGGGACGTGGCGGGAGGGAGCGGGATTGGTGGGATACGGCTTTGGGATTTAGGGTTGGGGGGGAGGGGGGGGGGGGGGGGGTAGGGAGGGATAGGGGGGCGCGGGGGGGATTGGGATTATGGGGATTAGGGGTGGGGGATGGAGGGATGTGATGATTGGGGGGGATTATATGGGGGGACGGGAAGCAGGGGTTATGGGCGGGGAGGGAGGGGACGGGGGGAGGGCGGGGTCAGGGGGGAGGGGCGGGGGGGGAGGAGGGAGGGGGGGGGGGGGGGCTGGGGGAATAGGGGGGGGATGAGGGTGGGAATCTATGGGTAGGTGGGGGGATTCCGCTGAGGTGCGCCGGTGTCGGGACGGGACTTGGGAGTTTGCGCGGGACTTTAGCTGGGAGGGATTGGTGGCGGCAGGGGACGGGGGGATGGGGGGGGGGTAGGTGATGGTACGTTAGGGATCTTAGTGGGGGGGAGGGATGCTTAGTCGGGCTATATGACAAGAGGGGTAGGGTTTTACGGGGATCGGGAAACAGGTGGGGCTAGGGGGGGATAGGGGGGAAGGGGATGCAGGGACGGTGGGGGTTGACGGGAGTGGGAATAAACGGGCATGGAGTGGGAGGGACTTGGGGTAGCGGGACGGGGATATGTGGGGATACAGGGAGCGGAAGGGGGACTAGGGTTAAGGGAGGGAGGGAGGCGGATAGGGCTGGGGGATACGGGGGTCAAGCGGGTGGGATGACTAAGGGTGAAAGGGGGGCGGGATGGGGGGGAGGGATCAATAGGTGATGGGATCGGATCCTGGGCGGGAGGGGGGTATACTTAGGGGATTCAGTGGTAAGGGGGGATAGCGGGGACGAATAAGGGGGTTCATAGGGATAGGGATAGAAGTACTTCGGACGGGGAAATTGAGGGAATGGGGGAGGGAGGGAGCGGGGGGGGGATTTTGGGGGGATGTCGATTGGATAGTAGGGTTTCGGGGGGGCCGGGATTCAAGTGGGATTGGGGGATACGGGGGTGGGGACATTGGATGGGATGAGGGGAGCGGAAATTGGGGTGGGGGGGATACTTGGGTGGGGGCTGGGATATGTGGGGGGGTGGGAAAAGAGGGATCAAAGGTAAGGGTTGCGGGGGCGGCGGGGGGGAATAGGGGGGGGGGGGTGGGGATGGGGATCCGGCGTGGAGGGGCGTCTGGGAATGGGAGGGATTGTGGGTGGGTCGCGGATGTCCATATGGGAGGGGGGATAGCAGAGGTTGGGATTGGGGGGGAGGGATGGGAAGGGGATTGGGGGGGACACAGGGGGGGGGGGGGGGGGGGAAGACTGTGGGGGATGGGGATGGCAGGGGGAAGGGGGGCAACAGGTGGGTTGGGGGGAAGTAGTGCGATGAGGGAAGGGATAGCTAGGTGGGATGGATGAGGGAGGGGGAGGGTTGGGGGTGGGGTTCGGGAAGGGGGGGGGGAGATATGGGTTGGGGGATGGGACGGGGGGACGGGATTAGGGCAATGTGAGGGAAATCGGGGGTGGGGGGGAGGGAAAGGGAGGGGATTGGGGTAACACGGGGATGGGATTATGGGAGGGTGGGGGGGGGGTGACCTAGGGATTTGGAGGGCAGGGCCTACCGGGGGGTGAGGGCGGGAATGGGTGGTAGGGATATGTGGGTGGGATCGATTAGGCGATGGGTGTTTGGTTGGGGAGGGGGGGAGGGGTTGGCTTTCTCGGGATGGGGAGGGACGGGCAGTGGTAGGCGGAATGGGAGTGGAGACTGGGGACTAGGGGGGGGGGTTAACGGGAGGGGTCGGGGATGGGGATGGGGGGGATCTTCCGGGGAGCGGGGGGATTGGGGGGCGGGATATGGGTAGAAGAGGACAGGCTGGAGGTTGGGTAGGGCAAGGAGAAATAGTGGCGGTTGGTGTAGAGAGGGGACAGGGTGGAGAAGAGGGTAGAGGAGGAAAGGGTGGGAGGCGTTGGGTTAGATGTGACAGAGGTGGTGGGAAGGGTAGATAGGAGTACAGGGTGGAGTGTGGGGGTAAAGTAGGAATGTATGGAGGGCAGTGAAGAGAAAGACAGCTTGGAGGGTGGGTATGGGAAGATGCGGTCTCATGGTGAGGGTTGGGTTAGGGGAGGAAAGTGTGGCGAAAGTAAGGTAGAGGAGACAGGTAGAGGTAGGATAGAGGAAGATAGGATGGGGTAGGATAGTGGAAGACAGAGATGGGGAGGATAGTAGGAAAACAGGGTGGGTGAGGCGATAGAGGAGGACCTTGGGCTGAGGGTACGTGTAATAGGATGACAGTGTGAAGGGTGAAGCAAGGAGGAGTGGTTGGGGGTTAGGGTAGTCGAGCGGAAACCTGCGGGTTGTGGGCGATAATAGGTAATGGTGGGCAGGATCTGGTTGGGCGTAGCGGTTTTGGTCTACTTTTATTTGTGTTTTTCTTAGGTGGTGTTAGTTATATGAGGGGCGAATAGTTTCCTGAGTGGTTATTTGGTAGTATATTGTTGGTTTTTAGGTTGTTCTGTATTGATTGTTGATTTATTATAGGTAATTTCTTAGGGTTTTCTATCGTAGGGTAGTAGTCTCTTATTTTTTTAGGTTCTCTTTTTTGGGTCTAAAGTTAATTTAGTTAGTTTAGGGTGTTCTTGCTATGAGGGTTTTCCTTACGAGGTATAGCTATTTTTTATTTTTTATTTTATTAGGGTTAATTGTTTACGGGTTCTTGTTTTTTTCTAGGGTTAGGGTAGATGTAGGGTAGTTGGTTATAGTGTTAGCATGAGGACAGTGTGGTGGTGGGTTGGGTAGAGTGAGGGACTAGGAGGAATGGTGGTATGGAGGGAACAGGTTGGAGGGTAGGGTAGAGGAAAACAGGGTGGAGGGTAAGGCCAGAGCAGAGATTGGCATTGGTGGAGGGTTGGGGTAAAAGTTGATAGGCTGTGAGGGTTTAGGTAGAGGACTAACAACGTTGGGTAGAGGAGAAAGGGTGAAAGGTAGAGGCTGACAGGCTGAAGGGTGGCGTAGAGCACTAAGGGTGGGGATGGGGTAGATACGGACTGAGGTGGTGGGTGAGGGTTGAGGGGTATTAGTGTGGCGAGGGTAGAGAAGGACAGGCGTTCGTGGTTGGAGGCAGAGGAGGACTTAGTGGAGGATGGTGGTTAGGGATTGGTTAAAAAGACGACAGGGTGGGGGTAGGAAAAGGAGGGGAGGGTGGCAGGGTTTTGTGCTTGAGGAGACAGGTGGAGTGTCTAGGGTACGAGTGGAGAACAGGGTGGTAGGTGGGTAGAGAGAGGAGATCCAAGGTGGTTAGAGTGAGGACAGTGGAAAGGTAGAGGGATGACAGGTGAGGTAGGTTGTAATGGTAGGATTAGGGTGAGGGATTGGGAGTAGAGGAGGACAGGGAGGAGGGAGAAATAAGGAGGAAACAGGGCTGGCGTTATGGTAGACGATGACAGAATTGGAGGTTGAGCCAGGGTAGAGGAGGACATGGAGAGAGGTTGGTGTAGAGGACAGGGTAGATGTAGGGTAGTGGCTGGAACAGAAAGGATGGTAGGGAGAAAGAGGTTGAAAGTGGTAAAGAGTAGGGCTTAGAGGATAAAGGGTAGAGGTGGGTTTTTTAGAGCAGGAAAGGTAGAGGGAATAAAGGTAGATGTGGACATTGTGGAAGCATGGGTTATGGTAGAGAGAGGACAGGGTTTTGAGGTAGGGTAGATGAGGAAAGGGTAAAGATTATGGTAGAAGAGCACAGGGTAGAGGAGGACCGAGTAGGGTAAGTAGAGGATGACAGGGGATGGGTCTAGGTAGTGGAGGACAGTGTGGAGGGTGGTGTAGGGTAGCGAAATACAGGGTGGGAGGGTAGCTGCCTAGAGGAGGTATGGTGGAGGGTAGGGTAGATGAGGAAAGGGTATAGGTTGAGTAGAGGACAAACAGGAGGGAGATTGGGGTTAGAAGATGAATGGTGGGACTGTTGGGTAAGATGGCACAGCAGGCGGGTTACGTAGAGGAGGATATGGTGAGAGTTGGGGTTAGAGGCAAGACGGATGGAGCGTAGAGTAAGAGGACCAAGAACAGGGTTGGGTGGAAAAGGGTAGACGGATAGGGTTCGAGAAGGACAGGGAGGGTGAGTCTACGGGTGAGAGGAGGACAAGGTGGAGGACAGGGTGGAGGCCGGGTAGTGCAATCCAGGGTTGGGGTAGGGTAAAGACAGGGTGTGGGTAGGGACGTACCAGGAGGACAAGGTAAGGGTAGGAGTACAGAAGGACAGGAGGTGGAGGGTAAAGTAGGTAAACCGGATGGTGGGTAGGGTAAAGGGGGCATGGGAGGGGTTAGGGTAGATGAGGCAGAGGATTGACAGTTTAGAAAAAAGCAAAAAAAAAGGACAGGGAGGATGTGTTGGGGGGTAGGGTCAAAGGAAGGGTCAGGCTGTAAGGGTAGATAATAAACATGGTGCAAGCGGTTAAGGGTCGAAGCGGACAGTTGGAGGGTGGGGTACAGAAACACATTAATGGGAATAGGTAGAGGACGGACAGGTTGGACAGGGTAGTAGATAACAGGTTGGACGTGAGTTAGATAAGGACGGTGGAGACTGGGGTAGGAGTGGCGGTAGAGGAGAAACAGATGGAGGGTGGGAGTAGAGGTGACAGATGGGGTTGTGAATGGTAGGATTGGCGTGGGGGTGGTGTACAAAACAGGTTTGAGGGTGGGGTTACGGTAGGACAGGGTGGAGGTAGGTTAGAGGACAGGGTGGAGGGGTGGGTAGGGTAGAGTGAGGACAGGATGAAGGTTTAGGGGTGAGTTAGAGGTGGACTGGGTGGAGGGTGGGGTTGGTAAGTGGGACAAGTGTGGGATAGTGGTAGGGTTGTCGAGAGACAGGGCGGAATTTAGGGTTAGGGCTAGAGGACAGGTAGGGTGGAGGGGGGTGGGGTAGAGGTATGATAAGGTGGAATTAGAGGGTTTTAGGTATAGGACTGGACAGGGTGAAGTATAGGTAGTGGAGGACAAGGTAGAGGGTAGGATAGAGAGGAGAGGCTTGGGTTGAGTAGAGAAGGACAGAGTGGCATAGTGGAGGCAGGGTGAAATTAGATGTGATGGAGAAGGGTGGGGTTTTAAAAGAGAAAAAGGGTGGTGATGGGGTGGGGTAGAGGATGGACAGGGCTACTAGGGTTAGCGCAGAGGACGACAGGGATAGGAGGGTTTAGGCGGGATAACGGGTGGGAGGGCCTCTGTGCTTAGAGGAGGACATGGTGGATGGAAGGGTTAGAGCAGGAAGGGCTGAAGGGGTAGAGTACTAGAGTATAACCAGAGCTGAGGCGAGGGTAGTGGAGGACAGGGTGGAGGGTGGGGTAGAGTAGGTAAGCGTTGAAGGGTTTAGAGGTTAGAGCTGGATAGGGTGGATACAGTGGTATGGTAGAGGAAGACAGCGAGTTTTAGTGTAGAGGGAGGGATAAGGGTAGAGCGGTAGGGTAGAGGAGAACGGTTGGGGTTAACGGTAGAGTGGAAACAAGGTTGGGCTGGGTAGAGGAGGACAGTTGCGTGGAGGGTTGGGTAGAGGAGGACTAGGGTGGGGAAGGTAGAGAGGATTAGTTTGGGGTAGAATAGAGGAGGACAGAGTGACGGGTTGTGTAGGGTAGACGATGGACGTGGTGGAAGGTCTGTAGAGGGGAGGAATGTAGGAGGGATCGGTTTGGGTAGAGGGTTGACATGGTACAGGGTAGGGTAGAGTGGAGGAATGGGAGGAGGATGGTAGGTTAGAGTAGGAATTGGTTGAGGTGGGAGGTACGAGGTGGACAGGATGGAGGATCGGAATGATAGGGGGACAGGTTGAGGGTGGTGTAAGGAGTACGGAGTAGACTCTGAAATAGCGGAGGACAAGTTGGAATGTAGTAAGAGGACAGGTGTATGAAGGGTGGTGGGAGGCAGACGCGGACAGGGTGGAGGGAAGTGTTAGGAGGAGCAGGTTAAAAGGTTGTGTAGAATGAAGACAGGATTGGGGGTTGGGGATCGAGAAGGACAGGCTTGTTCTGTGGGGTGGAGTAAGACAAGGTAGGACAGTAAGGTAGAGGAGGAAGGTGGAGGGTGGGGTAGAAAAAAAGATAGGGTATGGGTAGGGTCATAGAAGGGGACAGGGTTCGAGGGTTGGTAGAGCGAGAAACATGCGGGTTGAGTGGAGGCAGGCAAGGTTGGGAGTAGGGTCAAGGTGGGCCGGGTGCGCGGGTATGTAGAGGAGGACAGGATGGTTGGGTTGGAAAGGAGGAAGACAGGGATGGTAGGGTAGAAAGGACAGCGTTGGATTGGAGTGTACGAGTAGAACAGGAGTGGGTTAGAGTAGAGAGGACAGGGTAGAGGGTAGGTAGAGGCGAACCGGGTGCAGGGTTTAGGTAGAGCAAAACCGCGGTGGTGGTGGACGGACAGGATGGTGGATTGGGTAGAGGAGGAAGGATGTTGTAGTTTAGAAAAAGACAGGGTGGATGGTGGGTTAGCGGATAAAGGCGGATAGGGTGAAGGTAGAGACAGACATGCTGGAAGGGTAGGGTAAATAGGACAGGGTGGGTTGCGGTAGAGGTGAAAGGGTGGGGTAGAGTGAGGAGACAAAGGTGGAGGGTGTGTTACAGGAGGATCATTGTGGGCAAGGGTAGAGGAGGACAAGGACGGTCATCATGGTGTGTAACCAGGGTGTAGGGTAGAGTTGAAGGGAGGACAGGGAGGAGTGATCGGGTTAGAGGGAGGAAGGGCAGAGGTTTTAGCGGTAAAGGAGGACAGGGTTGGGTAGGGTAGATGAAGAAAGGGTGCGTATAGAGTAGAAAAGACCGTGTAGTAGGGTGGTTAAGCTAAGAAATGAAAGTGTGAAACGGGCAACCGTGGGAAGACATGGTGATGGGTTTTAGCGGTCAAGTTGGACACGGGTTGAAAGGTAGGTTGTAGAGAAGGAAGGGTGGTGTCGAGGAGAAACATTGTGAAAGGTAGAGGATGGCAGGATCAGGGTGGTGTAGTAAGGCGTGACGGTGGGCGGATGCGGTAGAGGATCAGGGTGGAGATAAGGTAGAAGAAGACAGTGATGTTAGGTAGAGGAGGAAGGGTAAGAGGGTAGGTCGAGGAGGAAAAGGGTGGAGAGTAGGGTAGAGGTGAACGGACAGAGGATGGTTTATGTAGAGGAGAACATGGTTGAGGGTGTCGTAAAAGGAAGATAGGAGTGGAGGGGCAGTGTAGAGGGCACTGGGTGAAGGTTTGGGTAGAGAAGGACATATGTGAAGTAAAGATAGAAGGAGGTAATGCTGGGTAGTAACAATGGTAGTGTGGATGTAGTGAGGACGGAGGACATCGTGGAGGGCTAGGGTAGAGGAGACTAAGTATCGACGGGTTTGATAGAGGCAATACAGGATGGAGTTTGGGTAGTAGCGAGGACAGGTGACTTCGTGTTCAGTAGTGAGGTGGAGGGTATTAGATGAAGACAGTTGAAGGTATAGGGTAAAGGAGGAACTGGGTCGGGGTAAGGGTAGAGGAAGACAGGGATGGGGTAGGATAGCGGAGAACAGGGGTAGAGGGTAGGGTAGAAGAGGAAAGGTTGGAGGGTTCGAGTAGTGAAAACAAGGTTAAGGGGTACGTAAACGAGGAAGGGTGGTGGTAGAGGTACAGAATGACAAGGGAGATGGTAGGGTAGAGAAGGAAGGTTGGAAGTATAGAGTTAGTGCAAAACAGGGTAAGGGGTACGGTAAGGAGGACAGGGTGGGTTAGGGTACAGAATGGACAGGGTAGATGTATGGTGAGAGGACAGGGTGTATTTGTAGGGTAGATAGAGCTAGAGCATTCCGGGAGGGAGGTAGGGTAGCGGATGACAGAGTGGTGTAGGTATAGAGGACGAGCACGTGTTTGTAGATTAGACAAAGACAGGGTGGTGATGTGTGTTAGGGTTCAAGGATGCAGAGGGTGTGAGGTGTCGCGAAGACTTAGGGGGGTCGGGTGTTTTAGGGTAGTGGAAAATCGGGTGGAGGGTGGATAGGAGTGCGAACAGGGTGGACGGCTGGGTTACGATGAGGACGAGGGTAAGGAAAAAGTCGAGTGGACAGCGGTTGGTAGGTAATGGACGAAAAAGGGTGTGGTAGAAAGAGGACGGTGGGAAGGGGAGGTAGAGAACGTACAGGGTAGAAGCGTTGGTACTGGAGGACAGGGATTGGGTAGGGTAGAGGATGACGGGTGGGTACGTGTAGGAAAAAGACAGGGTGGAGGGTCATTTAGGGTTAGGGTAGAGAGGGAAAAGGGGTTGAAGGGTAGGGAGCGCAGGGTTAAAGGGCCGTAGTAGAGGAGAAATCGGTGGAAGGTGGGGTGAAAGTAATGGGTCGGAAGGTGGGCTAGAGTTAGGGCAGTCGGGCTAGGGTAGGGAGGGACACAGTGATGGATACGGTAGAAAAAGACAGGGAGAAGGGTGGGGTAATAGTAGAACAGTGTTAAGGGTGGGGTAGAGAGGGGCACAGGTAAAGTCGTTGAATAGGGTAGAGGAGGAAGGTGAAGTGTGGGGTAGAGACCAGGGTGGATGGTGATGCTAGTGTAGAGGAGGACCAGAAGTAAACGGAGGACCGATTTAGAAGGAGGACCCGACGGTTAGGGTAGGGTAGAGCAACTCGCTATCATTGCCTCCGTTTTTGTCTCCCCAGTCAAAGTTCATGCCCGCCTACGCGTGGCAGGGCATGGATATAAATAAAATATAAAGGACAGGCGGCTAGTGCCACTTGTGCTGTAGCTCGTGTTCAGCCTACTAAATTACCTTGCTATTTTTCACACATCTCTTGCACACGTGAAATTGTCAATAAAGGCAACAAAGCACTTTTTAAAAATGAGCTTTAACGAGCTTTCTTTTGCTTCAAAACTCCATATAACTTAATTTCATATGGTTGATGTGACTGCTGTTTTCAAACATACATGAAGATAAACAGGAGAGGTGTAGGCAGAACACACGATCACAAAAAACAGACATTCTCTAACTCTGTCTCTAAAAACAGCACATTTATTTTATTATATCAATGAAAAATAGGAAAACATTTTGAAATGTTCTGCATGCAGGACTAACTTTTTTTTGGGAGGCTGTGAACTCTCCATGTCTGGAGAGCAAGGCCTTGAATAAAACCAACACCTTACGGGCTAACCGTGCATGGCCAGTGGCTTGAGAGACAGGGTGGATGGAGGAGTGGGTGAGGGTGAGGATCTGGGGCAGTCATTAGTTGCAGTATCTGAATTATTTCACCACACTCCTGCATGGGTTCAGGCGTCTACAGCACGTACACAGTCTCCTACTGTTTCTCAGCTTTTAGCTGATCTTGCTACAGTGAAGGTTTGTTCAGCCATTTCAAGTACGGCTCGTAAGTATAGCCCCAAGAAACCAGTAGAAACTCATGTCCTTGTCTGTCCTCCTACACTGTCATCAAGCAAAGATACCTCACAAATGAATTCAGGTTTTTGTTTTAACTCGATGTTTTGAGATACTATATAAAAATCATTTTCCTGATCAAGCATCATAGGAATTGTTGTGATCAAAAGATGTATCTACTTCTATTTCTGTGTTGTGTAAAAAAAAAGAACAAATTGCACACAGGCTAACACTTTGACAATAAAGCAGCAACAACAAAAAAAGCATAAAGAAATACAAACACACACATCACACACAAAAGGGAATTCAACAATTTACAAAATGCTATACACGGGGAACTGGATGTTAAAAAAGACATGGTGTTTATTCCATTATCCTTGAAAGAAAAGAATAAACAAAATAAATAAACACTTCCATGAAGCGCTATGTGCACACAAATACACACCACCCAAGCAGACAACCACACATTTAACACTCATACACCACAAAATGGCATAATACATGCTTGCATACCTATACTAACACATACGCTCACACTGCGCTCGAGTCCGGTGCACACAAACACATCTAACTACAAAAAGATGCCATGGCACACATCTGACTTGAGAAAACTAAACAACTTGAAACTGGGACACACACAGCTGGAAGCACTGTGTACATGTCGGTGCTGTGGTATCACCACCCACTCATTTGCATATAAAAACGCACTCAGCATACACAAATTTGAAAATTACACCATCTCTAAGTGCCCTGTGGAGAAGAAGAACAGGATACGGCCCACATCTACAGGACTGCAGGCACCCTCCAGACGATTAAGGCTGGAAGTGTGGCTTGAAGCCACAGTCTGGAGCGGAACTGTACGGCATGGTTGACTGACTGCCGGCAACTGCTGAATTCCTCTGGAGATCTGGTACTCACAACCTAACAAGGCAACGCAAAGAAGAAGACACGCATAACGCACGGAACACACGCATGCGCGACACACACACCACCATGCGCAAACACTCTCACTGCCCGCGCGAACGCACACACACACACACACAACAACACACCTACACAAAACCCTACAACAACTATCACAAACACATATAGAGAAAATGTCTGATGTACGAATATATTATAAACATACACGCCGATGGCTGGATTGCTCAGAAAGTACTGATACATAAGTATGTAAACTAAAAAACTTCCAACAAAGACAAGTGAACACGTAAGCACTCAACTAAATTAAAACAAAGTGTTGGCAAACTACCACCATCATCGTAGAAGATTAAAATATTACAAAAGGACATGCAAAAGAGACCAGTCTGGGTTTTTTAAAAGAAAAATTCCACAGAATTACCCAGATAAAGATGATTTGGTCTTATGACAATCAGGAACAAGCCTACACTAACCCTTCGTTTTTGGGAGACACAGAGTCTGTAAAAAAATGTTTCTTCATTAAATTTCCCCATAATATATAACGGAAGGGGGGTTTTGTGGGGGGTTTGGGTGTTTTTTGTTTTAAACTAAAAAATTTTTACAATTACAAAATTAATAAATAAAGCGTAAAAAAGAACTTTGAAAAATAGAAAGTAACAGCTCGAACACTAACTTTGCTATTCTACAACTAAACATAAAATACAATGTACTATAGGTATCTGATAATAGGACAAGAGTAATGACAATAATATCTTTCATTAAAGGGGTGTCTTTAAGTATTTGCTCTAAGCAACGGACTGGGAAGGACGGTAAAAAGGTTTTTAGATCTGGACATTGTAAGAGAACGTGAGCGTTGGTAATAGTTTCGCCACAGATACAAGTTGCGGATTTTGAAAATTTAGATCTAAAAGCATTGAGTTTAAACCTGTAGATAAGTGATACAACGTTTCTATATTCTTGTGAATTATGGCATTTGATATCATCATAAGATAATAAATGAGTTATAACATCATTCCAGGGAAAACCAATTTCTTGTAGTTTCTTTTTAAAGTGTTTCCAGCATGCATTTTGCAATATGCTAAAGCCCTCATAGGCAGATAAAGGAACATCTATGCTGTAAGAACCACTGTCATGTGTGTGTGTGTGTGTGTGTGTGTGTGGTGTGTAAGATTGTTATCTGTTTTTATTTTATTCATGGATGACTGCATGAGTGTAATCGATTTGAATGTGAACGCTTAAATTTGTTGCTTTGCAAGATTCAGCACTACATATATGCAATGAATTATTATTTCTTTTATTGTTATTATTATTGTTGTTCTCATCATTATTATCATTATGTTTGTGTATCCGTAACCCACCAAACGCTGACATGAATTACGGGATCGCTAACATGCATATTTGATCTTCTGAATGTGTATAAACATTCACAAAGGGAATTAAAGCACTAGCAGGTCTGCACATGAAGTTGACGAGGGAGACTGTAAAAATCCCCACCCCAAATTCATCAGACGTTGCCAAGAATTCAAACCCACGACTTCATGGACGCATAGGATTGAAGTCAAATGATCTTAACCACTTGGCTACATCACCCGTCAAGATTTAGTTTTAAAACTCTGAAATGGTCATATAACTGAAAACATTCTGCAATCCTACCATTTCTTTTTTTAAGAGCTACAATGCTATTTTCTTCATTTTACCACCATCTATTCTTGCATACAGCATGTTTCTAACAGCTGGATTTTGTGACTTAAGCATGACTTGGGTACCTTGTGTTGGTTGAGCATTTCCATGAAGAGCGTCTCAATGAGCTCGTAACAGGATGAGGGCAGCACCGTCTCCTCCACAAGTTGCAGTTTCATGCACACTTTGCCCCGCTCTACTCGGCTGTCAGGACACACACACACACACACACACACACACACACACACACACACACACACACACACACACACACACACACACACACACACACATACATACATACATATACACACACACGTTCACATAAAGCTTTCTTTATAGAAAAATTTGATAACTAACCCAGTTGTGTGTGTTTACATTTAAATTTGTAAAAAATATTAATTGTAACTGGCTGCATATGAAAGACTAGTATGGATGAAAGCGTTTTGATTTGTTTTTTGCAAAATATAGCGCTGTATAAATTCCATGTATTATTGTTATTTTTATATTCTTCTTCTTCTTCTTCTTCTTCTTCTTCTTCTTCTTCTTCTTCTTCTTCTTCTTCTTCTTCTTCTTCTTCTTCTTCTTCTTCTTCTTCTTCTTCTTCTTCTTATTATTAATTATTATTATTATAACTAGTTTGCTACATGTTGATGGGATGTACTAATGTAACAGTTTATTTCACTGTCTTCTCGAGATGAATCTGTGTATAAAACAAGGAAAGTTTAAACAGTTCCAAAAGGAATAAAAGAAAGAACGAAACGTGGTTATGAGACTACCTTATTGATGGAAATCAAGCCTGTACTAACACTTCCTCTACCACAACAAAGGGGCTATCCATTGACAATAAAAAGGTAAAGGTGTCCCATAACCTGTAAGGTTGTAGGGGAGTAAGGCGTCAGCATGATCAGAAAACTCAACTTCTCTAGGGGCCACCCCCTCACTGCTTTACCTTCCCTGACCCTAAAGAGTCAGGTACCCATTTACAGCTGGGTGAACTAGGGGTCTGTACTGAAGCTAAGGCATGCAAACGGTGACCCATCCAACTGGTAACCCCGTTCAATGCTGCTTAACTTGGCTGGGGAAAAGCTAGTGCCCCAACCACTGAGCTATCCCCCCGCCCGTTGACAATACATTATCATATTTTCAAGCTAAATTAGTGCCCATCCCACCCATCCCCCTACTCCTCTATTCTCAGGCTTATGGTTTACAAAAAAAGATTTTCTTGGATTTTCTCTCAATTTACTTGTGATCATGTCTGTCTGCCTCAGTTACACATCGTGTGACTGATTCTGCAAATTCTTTATAAATAATTTATAAATAAATGCCATGTCTAAATACCTCCCTGGAGTTTTGCCATTAACAATGTTTCACAGAAATAGCTACTAAAGAATCATCATTCTCTGCAGTCCTTTGTTCTGGCTTGACCATATTTTCAAATTGCAACTGTAGACCACGTCCATCATCTTCAATTTCATGCATACATGTCTGAGCTCCCACCAAGGGCAAGATCTCTACAAAAAAGCAGAGACCACTTGACATCACACTTTGCCACTCCACATAGGAAACATTGGGCTGACATAACAAAAGACCACATATATTCCAGGATTACAATCTGCACCTAGACTGCCGATGCAATGACCAATTGGTTTACTTTTGCCATTATGCAGCTTAGGAGACAAAAACAGCTTGAAAAAATAATGTTCACAAACGTTTCCACAATAAAGATGGTAAAGTCTATACAACAGAGCACCTTCATAACGAACAAAATACAGTGATGACTACATTCATTTCATTTCCAGCCACACACTTGCTTTGTTATCTAAGACGTTTTCTTATTTAATTTTGAACTTTGTTTACTAAAGCCTGACAACGATGTATGTCATTTGTACTACTCACCTGCCTCTGCGGACAGAGAGGGCATCACAGTGAGGTCGCCTGGCCACGGCATGCCACTTCTTCACCGTGCCATGGGTCACATCGTCCGTGCCCAGGTGTACCTGAGGACTGGGGTTGTTATAGAGGATGTTCCTATAGTGTTGCTTATCATGGGGAACTGCCTGTGTTCTCTTATGCTGTGTTGTTCTGTGTTGAGGTGTTGAGTTCCTCTACTGTACTGTACTATGTTGTGTTGTGCTGTGCCGTGCTGTGCTGTGTTGTGCTGTTGTGTTATGTTATGTTGCTTAGTGTTGTGCTGTGTTGCGTTGCCTTGTCTTGTCTTGCCTCGTCTTGACTTGTATTGCCTTATCAGTCATGGCAGATTCCTTTTTTGTACAAAATTAAGGCTGCTCTCTCCAGTAAAAGTGTGACAGCAAAGTACTGTGCCACCAAATTTCTCTTTTTTCCTGAATGGCTTTTTTCTTTCTCTAAGACAGTGGCTTTACCCTCAGAATTTCTCAAGACACAACTCTCATACTGCTATGAGTTTCTTATTTATGTGTGCAAAGAGTGTGTTACACAAGCGACTTCAGTTTATTGACTCATCGAAAACACAGAAGGACAAAAGCACACCATTCTACTACTACTACTACTACTACTACTACTACTACTACTACTACTACTACTACTACTCAAGGTCAAGTGAATGAGGAAAAAAGTGTATCTACCTTCTGGGGAATTAAACCTGGGACCTCTCACGTTCAGAGCGCTGCATGACCTCCTCATCACCAAACCACTACAGACCCTTTACACAATGCCTTAGTGCCACAGTAAAACTGTAACATCCTATACTGTTTCCTAGCAAATGAATACTTATTCTATCTACAGGATACACATGAAACCAAAGTACCTTTACAAACAATCATCAATCATCATCATCATCATCATCATTCATCATCAGGCCCGTGACCTTGGCGGTCGTGGGGGAGACACGAAAGACGATGCCGTGGTAAGCCTCCTCCATCCATCTCGGTCCTCGGCTCTGCGCAGTAGTGCCGAGTCATTCATCCTGGTCCATTCTCTGATGTTGTCCATCCATGACTTGTTCTGTCTTCCCCTCCTTCTGCCACCTTCGAGTGTTCCCTGCAGTACTGTTTTTGGCAGAGTGTTGTGGCGGATGACGTCGCCGAACCATGTCAGCTTTTTCTTCTTGACGATGGTGAGAAGGGGTTCCTGTGGACCTGCCAGCCGTGTTATTTGACTCTTGACAAATTCATTGGTCTTTCGTTCTCTCCAGGATATGCCCAGTAGCTTTCTATGGCATTTTGTTTCGAATGACTGGATTCGCTTTGCTGTTTCAGCAGTCAATGTCCAGGTTTCACTTCCGTACAGCAGGATCGTCTGAATTAGGGCTTTGTAGAGCTTTAGTTTGATTGGGAAACTGATCTCTTTACTTTACCATATGGTGGTGAGTTTTGTCATGGAAGATGTTGCCATGGCTATTCTGACTTTGATTTCTGTCGTCGATCGCCCGTTCTTTTGTGAGTGTAGCGCCAAGGTATTTAAAAGCGTCTACCTCCTCCAGTTGTTGGCCGTTCATGTAAATTTTAGCAGTGGCGTTGCTGGTGCTGTTCACAAGTAGTTTACTTTTCTCCGAGCTCACCTCCATCCCATATGCTCCAGCTCTGTTCTAAAGTCTGGTCGTAAGATCTTGCAGCTCTGTGTTACTTCCAACCATGAGGTCAATGTCATCGGTAAACCGTAAGTTGTTGAGGGGTCTGCCGCCAATGGAGATGGTAGAGTGGAAGTCATGGAGGGTCTCTCTCATAATGTTTTCCAACAACAGATTAAACAGGACTGGAGATAACAGGCATCCTTGTCGGACCCCAACTGTGGTTTTGAAGTAGTCTCCGACCTGATTGTTCAGAAGGACTGCACTGCTTGTGGTGTTGTATAGTGCTTGAATGGTTTGCACTAGTACTTCTTCAATGCCAAACATTCTGAGGACCTGCCACAGGCCTTCGTGCCATACTCTGTCGAAAGCCTTCTTGAAGTCGATGAAGTTGTGGAACAGGTCTCTCTGATGTTGAAGATGTTTTTCCATCAGGATGTGGCAGTTAAAAATCTGTTCGATTGTGCTCCTGCCTGCCCTGAACCCAGCTTGTTCCTCTGCAAAGTGTTCTTCTTCCTCCTTCTTGAGTCGATTCAAAATAACTTTGAGCATGATCTTGCTGGCGTGGCTGATGAGGCTGATTGTTCTATAGTTTTGGCATTGGCGTAAATTCCCCTTCTTGGGCAGGGGTATGATGAGTGATTGTGTCCATTCTGCTGGCCACTGTTTTGTCTCCAAAATCTTCTGACAGATAGCTGTAACATATGTGATGACTGTTTCGCCACCATGCTTGAGCAGCTCTGCTGGTATATTGTCTGCTCCTGGGGACTTTCCTACTGGTAAGCTGCGGATGGCTTCTTCCCTTTCTTCCCTCAGTATAGGTAATGGCGAGGGTGCTCTTGATGTTGCTGCTTTCTCTTCTATTATGCTCTTGTCAGGGTGTATTGGGTAGTTGTACAGTTCTTGACAATATTCAGACCACCTGTTCAATGCAGCTGAGCTTTCTGTGAGGAGGTTTCCGGAGCTGCTCAAAGACTGATGATTTTGGTTTGAAGTGGTTTTGTGAGTTTCTTCAGGTGTCGTATGCCTTTTTACTGTTGCCCACTTTCATGCTTTTTTCGATCTCATCACATTGATCACTGATCCACTTCTCTCTGGCCTTTAACATTGACTTCTTCACAAGATTGTTGGCCTCCCGGTATTCTTTAGGGTTGGAAGACCTGGTTGGTTTCAGTGCTCCTCTTGTTTCGCAGAGGTCCAAGATGTCATTGGTAGTCCATGGCTGGTGTTTATTCCTCTGACGACCGAGTACCTCCTCTGCTGTTTCTCGGAGTGCCTCATTAAAGTTGTTAGTGAGGTCATTGATGTCATTGTCCATGAGGGTTAATGCCGCAAAACGTCCGCCAAGCTTAGCTTGGAAGATCTCCTCGACATCTGGATCTTTCAGTTTGTCCACGTCAAATTTGATACGTGGGTTTGCAGGCTGTTTGTTTTTCTTTAGCTTCATTTTGATTACCAGCAGCACAAGGTCGTGGTCGCTGCCTATGTCAGCTCCAGGGTAGGTTCTTGTTCTGGCTCTATCGATGCTGGATTTGAAGCGCCGTGGTGTTAAGATAAAATCTATTTGGTTATGGATCTTGCCGTTTGGTGCATGCCAGGTTGTCCTCCTTGACTGCTTGTGGGGATAGAGGGTATTGGCAATGGTAAGTCTGTGGGTGCAGGCAAACTCCAGCAAACGTAGTCCCCTGTCGTTGGTCTCCCCAGTTCCACACTGACCAACTGTTCCGGCCCATTGGTTGTAAGAGTCAGGGCCTACTTTGGCGTTAAAATCTCCTTGGATGATGATGATGTCCTTCTTGGGTATTTTCATAATGGTCTCTTCAAGATCTTCATAAAATTCTTCTACTTCTTCATCTGCATGGTCAGATGATGGTGCATAGATTTGTATGATGGTGATGTTCTTGGGCTTGGCCGACACCCGGATGCTGATAATCCTGCTGGAAGCCGGTGTACAGCTATTAATGCACCCCACTACTTCCTTTCTGACAATAAATGCCACTCCATGTTGGTGATGTTTCTCTTGGCCACTGTACCAGATCTTGTTGCCTTCTTCAGTCAATGTCTCACCAAATCCTGTCCATCTCACTTCTCCTAGTCCAATAATGTCCCATTTATAGCGGCTAAGATCACACAAACAATACTACCTTAAAAATCTTTGTATATCTGATCGAATCAGTTTTCACAACTTCTTCCTACCACTTACCCTTTGAGTAAAGATCATCAAGATGTCTACCAATGACGCAACCGCCTGTCTATTTCTTGCAACAAGCACAATTCTGATTGCTGTTGCTATTCTATCTCTAGCTTTTGTCCCAGCCTGGTCTTCAACTCGAGATCAACCGACATAACTGTTGAGCAACTCCATCTTTGACTTGGCCATCAATGGCACAAGTGCAGCCACTCGCAGTGAAACAAAGCATGATCAGACGATTTTTTGGGGGGTAAGGGTGTTTAAGTTACCAGCTTGAAATTATGCACTGGCAAAGTTATTTTACTTTGTGATGATTCAGGATATGCTAAGACAGTTCTGTACAAAACAAATATACTTTTACCAAACAACTCGATATAGGTCACAGTGGTTTTCTCTTGCGTTTTTCAGATGACGAAAGTTTGATTGTTAGAGAAAATCAGTTTGACAACGTCCCTTTTCACCACCATTTTTTCCCTTTTTTCAGTTGTCATTTAGTCAATGTATTTCTTTCTGATCATGTTATTGTTATCTTCCTTTTATATAAAACTGAACCAGTTTTTTCAATTTACTTCAGTCAAGTCAGTCATGGTATTGCAGTTCGGGAAATAATTATGTGTTGACAGTCTAGTGGATACACATCCCTCTTAAAAACAAAAGTTTGTTCACTTGATTCCTGTCCGAAGCCAAACTCTGCTCTATATACAGGACCACGAGTGACAGTCTGGTGCTAGTCTATCGTATGAGACAGGAAACTGAAATCCTGTTTGCAACATGCTTTAAACGTGGGTAAAGGAGCCTATTGGAATACGACAATCTCTGGTAAATTTCTGTCCAAAAACGCCACTCTCATTGGGAAACAAACACAACAATCTCAGACAGGACAAAATTCAGAAATTGGTGATCTTGCTTTTGTGGCTATGTGCTTTCCCCAGGGTAAGCAGCCCCACGTATCAATCACATACTTCTGCCAAAACGGTAAATGTTAAACACTACACTACACTAAACTACACTATGCTACACTTTACTACACTACACTACACTACAATACACTACACTATACTACACTACACTACACTACACTACACTACACTACACTGCACTACACTACACTACAATGCAATACAATAGATACAAAAGAATACAACACGATACAATATAACACTCCACACTACAATTTATCACTCTCCTTTTCTTCTTTCTCCCACCCCTCTCTATCTCTCTGCTGGAGAATGCCAGCAAAACCAACACCTTTTTTTTCCTCTTTTTTTGCTCCCTCATCGTCTGTTACCTTACTGTCCTATTGACGAGAAGACAAGTTTGCGAGGAACAATTTTCGTGCTGCATGGCAGGGTATCAAAAATATGTCTGCAGTAAATATGGTAGGTGTCCAACATAGGTCAAAGATCAGTTTGCAGGGAGTATGTGATAACAACTTACCAGACCATCTAAACGCATTTTTTACTCGCTTTGAAAAGCATGATTTCTCAGATGAATTAAATGATCTGAAGCAATCCCTAGTTTCTGAGAATAGCGTCATTGTTGATGAAGAAATTATCTGTAAGCACTTAAAGGCAATAAATATTAAACAAATCTCCAGGACCAGATGGTATATTGGAAGAACCCTGAAATTCTGCGCTACTGAGCTTGCCAGTGTCCTTCAAAAACCTGTTCCAGGCCTCACTGGATACTTGTCAGATTCCTGTTATTTGGAAAACTTCCAATGTAATACCTTTTCCCAAAAAAAACCCAACCCTTCTCGGCCAAAACGATTTTAGACCTGTAGCTTCACATCTCTTGTGATAAAAACGCTGGAAAAGATCGTAATCTCTCTTCTTTCTGCTACAGAGAAAGACCTTGACCCCTGCAATTTGCATACAGGTTTTCGAAGGGTGTCGAAGATCCCAAACTATTCATTTTGAACAATTTTGTATACCCACTTGGAAACCTGACTCTCATGCCAAAAATATTGTTCGCTGACTTTAGTTCAGCTTTCAATACAATGCACCCTCACGTTCTGGTTAACAAAATAATTTAAAAATTTGACGTAGACATCAACTTGTTCGTTGGCTGATTGAATTTTTAACCAACAGACCACAGCGTGTTTTGGCCAACAAAAATATTTCTTCGGTTAGATTTCCCTTTGCACTGGTTCTCCGCAGGGTTGCGTCCTCTCCCACTTTTTTACATTCTATACACAGATGATTGCAGAAAGCAAACTATGGAAATTCCTTTCTGGTAAAGTTCGCAGACGTTTTAGTGCTTGTTTACCCCTCTTATCCGGATCAGTCTTAGACCACGGTCCAGCCCTCACCGAGTTCGTACACGGGTGTGACGGGGCCTATCTGGAGCTAAATGTTTCTAAAACTAAAGACCTGCTATCGACTTCAGAAGATCAGGGCATACTCCTAAAGAAATAATTTCCTTAATTCAAGAGGTTTGAAAACGTTTTGAACTATAAGTATCTGGGAAACTGTTTTTGACCACAAGTTAAATGGGACGTTAACACTGACGCTATTGTCAAAAGGGACAACAAGTCTGTATTTCTGAGGAAATGAACTCATTTTTTGTGGGACAAAAAGATCCTTCCTTGTTTTAAAAAGTCTTAATAGAGAGTGTTCTAAGTTTTGCTTTCATTGTTGGTACAATCCCTTAGTGTTAAAAACAAAAAATGGCCTGCAGGAATGTAAGAATCTGCTCAAAAATAATTGGAAAAAAACAAAGAGATCTCATGTCGTTCTGCAATCAGCAGCTTGTAGCAAAGCCACAGCCATTTTGGCTGATCCTTCTCATGCTTTGTTTCCGAATTTCAAATGTTGCCTTCGGAACCCCGTTTTCAGTGTCCCATCAGCAAAACCAACAGAAAAAGAAATTCTTTTGTGCCAGTAAGCATTCGACTTCTGAATTCACAATGATGTTGACTACCTAGTTCTTACATTTCTCTGAATTATCTGCCTGATTGTCATTGTTACGAGTGTAGTCAATACATAATTGTGTGTGTGGGGTGGGGGGGGGGGGGGGGGGGTGCGTGGGTGTGTGAAATAAGTCCGTGTTCTAGTCAACTGTCTTAAAACATTGAATTCATATATTGGTGTATGGTGTAGGTGTGCGTGGGCGTGTTCGCACACACACGTACGTGCGTGTGTACGTGCTGCGTATATGCGTGCGTAAAAATAAGTTTTTATGTCTTCTAGTCAATGGGTTTAAAATTGTGTCCACAATTGATGTGTGTGCGTGCTGGCGTTTGCGTGTGTGTGCGCCTGCGCGCGTGTGTGTGGTGTGTGTGTGTGTCGTGACATTTTATTTGAAAACCAATATGAAATATAGCTTTTGTGTCTTTGATATATTTGATGAGTATCAATCTGCCTGTCAGTATTGTAATTGCCCTTCATGGGATGATTAAAGTGTTTTTGACTTGACTTGACTTGACTATTGTTCACAGGCTACCATTTCAATCTCCCCTCCCATGCTCAGATTTTTCATATCCCATCATCATGGTTGGAAGTTCACAGGGAGCTCATCAATGTTAGACCACCTGTGAGGCCACCAGCCAAAGGGACCCTGCACTGCTTCTGGTTCACGTTGGTGGTGTTCAGTGGTGCCTATTCTAAGCTAACACACACAGGACACCACCTACTAAGCCCCTTACCAACAACAGTAATAGCTCAGTCTTGGAGCTAGACTAAGTGAGACGCCCACCCATGGAAACGACGACTACAACATCCCTCCAACAACCTTCTCCCGTGAATCTCAAACCTCGAAGGCTTTGACACAAACATCACAGGTACAGAAGTGTATGGGGAAACCAAAACTGAGGTCACCATGAGACCAGAGCAACTGGGGGCCACCAAAAAATCAGAGACATTTTCTGCTATTGCATGATGATCAAAGAGAACGACGGAATTAAGCTGTTACGGAAATCCATTTGCCTTGAGACAACTTGACAGGGCTGTACTCCACGCTTCCCATCATGACATATCCTGGTGTCAACCAGGCCCAAGAGATACAGACACCTGCAGTGTTACTCTCTCTCCCCCCACCAACACACAGACACTTGCAGTGCTGCTCCCCCCCACCCACCTACCCCCCTCCTCCTTCCAACTTGCCTCGACATTTTCTTCAGTAACTGTTCATCATGTCTTGCCTGGCCCTTAAATCGTCGCTGGTGGGGGGCGCCCTTGCCCACACGGTGACTATCACAGACAGCTTGTTGTAGGTGGAGTTGTCGGCAGCGAAACTCTAAGGTTCATGCCATTCGGGAAAACCCTGGTCTTCTTCTGATTCCCGTCAGCCAATGGAATGAGAACAAAATGCATGAAATGAACACATATGTGAGTCCTTAAATGAACTATATACAGATTTGTTCCCTTGTATTTATCAATTGTTTGCACTTACTATTGATTACTTCAAAAAAAAATTTAAATCAAATCAAAATATAAATATGCAAGGAAGTTACAGGATATGTTTTATGGCTGAAAGTAAAAGTTTGTGCTCATGATGCATGCGAATGCGCAGACAAAGCGCACGAACCCCATGCATGCATGTGAAAAAACACACACGCACCACACACGTACGCACTACGCACGCAATATCATTATTTTTTTTTTCTTGCTTTTTTTTTTCTTTAGATAGATGGCTTGATGAAAAAAAGAAAAATGCACTGCTTATTCAATGTATCATTGAAAATAAAAGTTTGACTTTGGACTTTGACATACCACATACACACACATACACACAAACCAAAACACACACACACAAACACACAAACACACATACACACGCACGCATGCACCCACGCACACACGCACGCAGAAAATCCCTCACCGATGGGGTTTTTGTTTCCCCCCAAAAACAGGTGACAGTATCATAGGGGTCAGAATAGCAATCTTGTCCTTTGGAGCAAGGTCTCTGAAGGAATCAATCAATCAATTAAACTTTAAATCAATCAAACAAACAATAAACACAAAAAAGTCAACAAATGCAGGACCTGATGGAAAAGACAACAACAACTGAAATGTTCTTTCGATCAACAAGACAAACCAATAACATAAAAAACAACAACAGACATGTCCTATTAAACGGGCATCTTAAGGCAAAAACAACAGCCATGGGCAAAAAGTTCACCAGTTAATGAAGTCAGCAAATTCTCAACACGTTGTTACGTTCTCAAATATGACACTGAGACTAACTTCATGCATGGAAACCTCTTGGTGGTAAATGGACAGTGTTCATCCTGGCTCAGCATCTTAAGAGGCTGCAGACAGGGTGATCCTGTATCACCGTACTTGTTTATTCTTTCAGTTGAGATACTCGCTATAATGATAAGAGAAAATAAACATATTAAAGGTGTTACTATAAATGATGCAGAGTACAAGATATTTCAGTTTGCAGACGATACACAATTGGTTAATAAAGGTGACAAAGAGTCCTTCGAAAACACAATGAACACAATTGAGCAATTTGAAAAAGTCTCAGGACTCTTCATAAATATTGAAAAAACAAAAGCAGTTTGGCTTGGATCTACAAGCTTGTCTACTTTTAAATATATGTCTCACTTAAAAATAGATTGGAACCACAAACAGTTCTGGGAGTTTGATTCACAGCTGATCTTGGTCAATGTATCGAATTGAATTACACTGAGAAATTCTTAGAAACAAAAGTTTATTTCAAGTTTGAAAATTTAAAAGAAATAGTACGCCCCTAGGGAGGGTAGCCGTGTTAAAATCAAATTATTCTATCAAAACTGGTGCACCTTTGGATTTTGTTCCAAATCCTTCCTAATAACCAAATTTGACAACTTTCTGAAGAAGGTTTTAAGTTTATCTGGAACAACAAGCAAAATAGGATAACAATAAAAAAAAAACTATTAAAGAAATAGTAAATGGGCCTTGGTATTCCCTCTAATCCTATTTAATCAACGCCTTTTAAGACTCATGTGGATTAGAAAAAATTTTATTGGTAAATCTAAATGAAAATCTCATTCAAGAAGTTTCCCCAATAGTCAGAGATTTAAGTAAATAGGGGCCAGTCTCCCAGTGAACAAACTAAAAGTAAATGCTTTTTTGGGAAAATGCCTTGAAGCAGATAAGGAGTTTGGATGTAAAATAAAGTTAGAAAATTCTGCTGAACTTTTGGCAAAAAAACATTTTTTTAATTTATAGGTTTAAAGTTGACGGGAAGGCTATATATTGTATAAAAAGTGGATGGAAAAAGGTATATATGTGTAGCTGGCCTGGTTTAAACCAGATGGACCAGTTATGATATATCAACAGTTCAGACACGTTTCCCAAAATTAAAACAAATTTCCTTGAATTTTTTTTGGGTTTCTTTCGTGCAATTCGGGACTATGCTTACAAGTCGAATATCACTTTGCAGGGATATGAATTTAGAGATGTTCCTAAATACCTCAACACCTTGATTGGTGTGATAAAAGGGACAAAAGTGTATTACAATATCTTGACAGCTGACAGATACCAGCCAAACTGCTGTACAAAATGGACTAAAGAGATCTTAGATGAAGTTAATTGGGCAAAAACATCCTCTCTTGTACAGAAAATTAAAGAAATAAAACTGAAATGGTTTCAGATAAGACTCATTCACAGGATAGTTGCAACTAACATCGCTCTGCAAAAGGTGTGACTAGCTGAAAATGATAAATGTACATTTTGCAAAGACGCAAGAGAAACAATAGAACACCTCTTTTGGCCATGTAATATAACATCAGATTTTTGGACTGATTTGCAGAACTTTCTAAACCTTTGTAATAGGGGAAACAATTTGAGTGTAACAAGAAAACTGGTCATAATATTGGTAATGATACACTACACAGTTCTGATGAAGCACTGGATTATATTTTACATTGTGGGAAAGTTCTTCATTTATAAATGTAAATTTTAAAACAAAAACCAGTCTTTGCACTCTTTAGCAGCAGGTAAAATGAAATATGATACAGAACAGTACATTGCCAGAGTAAAAAAATGCAATTTGCTTGTTTTCAAAGAAAGTGGCATTTCTATCAGCCTCTCTTTGAAGACATCTAAAATACCAGTTAAAGCTGCAAATGATATAATTTCAAAACTCAATGCTTTTGCACAGTGGGAATATTGTAATGCATTGTTTCAATACGAATGATGCAATATGGTGAGTAAAACTGTGGCAGTGCATTTTACTTATTGTGTGTCATGAAAAATGAAGATTTTGAAATGTAAAAAGGAAGAGGAGGAAGAGAGGGAGGTAGAGGGGGAAAGAAGAGGAAGACTACTGACCTATATGGCCCTCAGTGATATGTAGACTTTTTACACAGGAGTAACTTTTACCCATCATCTTTTACCATCAACTTTTACCCAGACATCCTTACAAGTATCTGCAACAAGATCTGGCAGACTGGAGAGTGGCCTACACCATGGACCCAATCACTCATCATCACTCTCCCCAAGAAAGGAAATCTCCAGCAGTGCCAAAACTACAGGACAATCAGCCTCATGCCATGCCAGTAAAGTCATGCTGAAGATGATCCTGAACAGGCTGAAACCACAGGCAGAAGAGATATCGCCGAAGAGCAGGCCGGTTTCCCCAAATAGAAGCACCAAGAACAGATATTCAACCCGAGGGTTTTTGTGTGAGAAATACAGCCAGCATCAACAAGACATCTTCCACGTCTTCATTGATTTTAAGGCCTTGATAGAGTATGGCATGACGCTTTGTGGGCCACCATGAACAAATTCAAAAATGGGCCAGAAGCTGATCCCCCACCATCAAGGAACTCTACTCAAAGGCCACCAGTGCAGTACTGTACAGGGCACGGTAGGGGAATGGTTCCGTCCTCAGTTGGGGTCGACAGGGATGTCTGCTGTCGCCGACACTATTTAACATTTTCCTCGAACGCATCATGACTGACGCCTTGGAAGCCAACAGGCACGTCAGCATTGGAGGGCGAACAATCACCAACTCAGGTTTGCCGATGACATTGACGGTCTGGGAGGAAATGAAGGGGGAACTGGCCAACCTAGTGAAGAAACTGGACGAAATTATCTCAGATACGGCATGGGAAAACAGTGCCGAGAAAACCAAGCTCCATGACAAACAGTGCCCAGCCAATCACCACCAAGATCATCTCAGCGGAAAAGAATGGAGACAGTTGACCATTTCAAGTACCTTGGAGCCATCATAAGTGAGAGGGATCGAAGCCGAAATCCTAGCAAGAGCGGCACAAACAGCAACAGCAATGGCAAGATGAAGACCATATGGAGAGACAAAAAAACATCCTCTCGGAACCAAGGTAAAGTTACTAAACGCGGCTAGTCACCCCAATCATGCTTTACGCATGTGAGGCAAAGGACATGAAACGGGGAGACCTACAAAGGAGGATCCAAGCAGAAAAGAGATGCCTCAGAAGGCTCCTTGGCATCTCAAACAAAGGACCATTCACCCAACAATGAAGTCCGAGAGATCACTCAACGGTGCGGACATGAAGACAAATGACCGACGAACGAAAAGAGGGGAAACTCAGATTATGGCACGTACAGCTCCCCGAAGGGTTGCAAAGGGCCATCCCGCAAGGGAAAAGTCAAAGGGAAGAAGACGGGCAGAACAGAGGAGAAAGTGGGCCGACGGACATACGTGATTGACAGGGAGGAATTTAGTGTCACCAGGCATTGCACGACCGAAGCTAAGTGAGCCCGTGTCCCCGTTCGTCCACCTGCAGCGCCCCAAACCTGGGGGTTACGGGAACATGAACAGTGTGAACAACTTTTAAACCCAGTCGTGGGCATGTATGAAAAGCTGTGCTTTTCTTGTGTGTATTTATATGTATAAAATATTATAATATAATATATATATAATATATTTGTGGGGGGGGGGGGTATAATGTGTGATAATGTGTATGTATATAATATTTGTTGTATAATAATATGTGTAGTTAAAAAATTATTATATATATAATATAATATAATATATAGAGAGAGAGAGATGTGTGTGTGTGCAAGTGTGTGTGTGTGTGTGTGGTGTGTGTGTGATTATTTCGTGGTTTTTTGGGGGGATGGAGTTTTGGGTGTTTTGCTGTTGTTTTCAATGTGATTTGTTTCCCTTTATTTGTTGATGTATTTTGTACTTTTGTGGGGGGAGGGAGAGGGCACTTAAACAAGGGAATTTTTTTATTTTTTTAAAAAGTCTATTTCTATTGTGTGAAAAATTCTTGCTCATTTCCTGTATACCTCCACTACAGGCACATGAGAAACCGCGCGCAGCCTACTGCCAGTTCGTGCCTAGCCACCTTACTGACCAGACGTGTTATCATATCGCCTCTGGCTGTGTCTGCAATGCCCATCACTATCAGGAATCTGAGCATAAGCTATAATATAGTTCTAGTCCTAGCCTTTCTTGGTTTCTTTTGAATTGTGTTAAAAACTGTTTGCTTTTTATCACCACCTGTTTTGGTTTGTTTTGTAGTGCTGGTGAAATACTGTGTATTGTGAATAAGTGTTCTGTGAAAAAAAAAATTAAATAAAATTTAGAAGAAAAAAAAATGGAGGTCTATGCTGCTGATTACTCTAGTAATCAGGATTTGGTGATGGATCTGTCTAATGAAGAAGAACCACAAGCTGTCATTTCTACTGAAAGGGAACCATCTCACTGAGATATATTGTCAACTGTCCAAAATCTCTCTACAAGAATGGAAAATTTGGAAAGAAGTGGACCGCACTCCGGGAAGAGAAAAATGAGCGCTGGCTCAGACAAAGAACCCCTTGTGGAAAATGAAGGGAAAAGAAAGAAGGCAGGCAGCGATTCAGAAACTGTTACTGACAGTGTTTCTGATGAGAGGGCAGAGGAGCTGGAGAAAGAACTGATGGCAGAATCTATAGAGGATGAGGATAAAGATGACGACATTTTCGCTGAAATGGCATCATCCTTTGATGATAATGAGGAAAAAGGACCACCCTTTCTGAAAAACTGGCAAAGCTGCTTGAGTCCAGATTTGGATCGAAACTCCCAGACAGAAAACTGAAAGAAAAACTTACCAAGTACCCTATTCCCGAAAGCTGTTCTTACCTGGGCGTTCCCGAACAAACCAGGAAGTTTTTTCTGTTCTCAAGCCCTTCTCACGAAAGACAGATGTCAGGATGGCAAATACACCAAAAAAAACTGTCAAAAGCTGCCATAGCAATAACGCTTTGCATTGACCGACTTCTGAAGGTAAGAGATACCATCTCAGGGCAGGATGAAGCTAAAGTACACCGTGAACTGACCTGATGCATAGCCCATCTTTCACACGCCCTAGCCCTCACAGGTCATGCCAACCATGACCTGTCCCAGAAACGGAGAGAAATGCACCGACCCTGCCTACCCCGTGAACTCTCTGGCATATGTGCACCGCATGTTGCCATGACACCAGAACTACTATATGGCGCCGAGTTTCACAAAGCATTGAAAGAAGTACAGGAATCCCAGAAACTCGGTCAGAGCATGCGTGGCCAGCAAAAGAAAACCACATGGCAGCACAACAACATCAGCTCTTTTTTAGGCTAGAGGCCATGGAGGCAGGGGGAAGACAAACAAGATGTTTTGGAAGAAGGGTCAGAAAAACAGCCACCGGCAGTAACTGGATCCCTGACTGAACCACCCCTCCCTTCTGGAAACAAGGTTAATGAATTTGAACTTTGCCTGCCCTCTCTGTGTGCCTATCTTAAAGTGAAGCATGATAAACTTACAGCAGGAAGCATTAAGGAAAAGTTGTCTCGGTGGTATGTATTAACTTTTGACCCTGATGTACTTGAAATAGTTGAAGGAATTAAAATCACTTTTGATGATTGCCCAGAATATATAAAGCAAAGTTCACAAAGGTCATTTAACAAACATGAAAATTATGCTATTGACTCTGAAATAGAAAACCTGTTGAACAAAGGTGTAATTAAAGAATCCTTGCCAGAATCAGGACAAATTGTCTCACCTATCTTTGTTAGGGAGAAAAAAAAGGATCATTTAGAATGATTTTGAATCTGAAAGCTCTAAATGAAAAGGTAGAATATAAGAAATTTAAGATGGAAACAATACATACAGCTTTGGATCTAGTGACGCAAAATTGTTATTTTGCATCAATTGATCTGAGATATGCCTATTATGTCATAGCAGTAGAGGAGACTTTTCAGAAATACCTGAAATTCAGATGGAGAGGAAAACTGTACTGTTTTCAGGCAGCTGCCATGGGACTCAGTCTGATTCCAGAAAATTCACAAAACTTATGAAACCTGTCCTAGCATGCTTACATGATATGGGTCACCAGATAACTTCATTCATTGATGATAGTTTAATTGTTGGAGAGTCTGAAACAGAAGTTGTGCAGTGTGTGACAGACACGATAAAATTATTAGACTATCTAGGATTCTATGTACATGAAAAGAAATCTCAGTTCATACCTGTGCAAGAAATCACATACCTGGGTTTCAAAATAAACTCCATAGACATGTCCATCATGCTAACAGATGAATGGAAACAGAAACTGTTGTGTGCATACAAAGAATTATTCAGTCATAAGAATGTTACCATAAGATCTCTGGCATCTTGTATTAGACTAATGGTTTCTTGTTTTCTTGCTGTGCCAATGGGCCCTTTGTACTATAGAGCACTTGAACAAGACAAATGTTTTGCACTTGAAATAAGTAAGGGAAACTGGGATAAGGCTGCAGTGTTATCAGCTGAAGGAAAAGCAGAGCTAGAATGGTGGATCAATAACATAGATAAACAAAAGGCTCCTATTCAGAGATCAGATCCCACTATTACTATGAAGACAGACAGCTCAGGTACAGGATGGGGTGCTTGGATTGTTGAGACCAAAGCCCAAACACAAGGCTGGTGGAGTGAGAAAGACAAAAGAAGGACATATAAACTCATTGGAGCTATTAGCTGTCTTGTTTGGTCTCAAATCATTGTTGCATGACAAACTGAATGTTTACATAAAAATCATGTCTGATAACACAAGCACAGTTGGTTGTATTAACAACATGGGTTCTAACAGATCAAAACAGCTGAATAACGTGTCTCAGCAAATCTGGCATTGATGTGAAAGCAGGAACATATGGCTCAGTGCTGCCCACATCCCTGGAGTTGATAATATTGAAGCTGACAGGCTGCCTAGACAGGGCCACATAGACACAGAATAGAAACTTGATGCACTGCTTCTCTCTGAGGCTCTGAATATTCTAGATATAAAAAACCCGACATTGACTTGTTTGCTTCTAGATTAAATTTTCAGTTTTTTTCCCGATATGTGTCTTTCTTGCCTGACCCAGGAGCAGTGCTATTGACGCATTTAGCATGTATTAGGGTAATGAAACTGTCTATTGTTTCCCCTTTCAGCATTCTATCCCCTGTCCTGG
Organism: Rapana venosa; assembly: GCA_028751875.1. NCBI lineage: Eukaryota > Metazoa > Mollusca > Gastropoda > Neogastropoda > Muricidae > Rapana > Rapana venosa. The sequence continues at coordinate 20,521,973 of CM054157.1, forward strand.
CAAGTTAAAGAAAGACAAAGCAAGAGGGGTTATAGTAGCACCAGCCTGGAAAAACCAGCCTTTTTGGCCAGCACTAATGAAAATCCTCACAGCCAGGCCAGTCCTCTTGTCAGCCAGGAACACTCTACTGACACAACCAAGTCAAAAGGAGATGAAACACCCACTAAAGAAAAGCTTGACTCTGTTAGTGTGCAAAGTGTCAGGGATAGATTCAGAACACAAGGTTTTTCTGAGGACACTACCAGTATTCTCATGTCCTCATGGCGACCGCAACAAAACAGATATATGATGTGTACATACGAAAGTGGGAGAGGTATGCCTGTGAGCAACAGGTGGATTCAGTTTCACCACCTCTAGCCACAGCTGTAAATTTTCTGGCATCTCTGTTGAAAGAGGGATATTCATATAGCTCTGTGGGCACAGCTCGTTCTGTGCTAAGTTGTTTTCTTTGCAACTATGAAGGGGCTACATTT
>CM054157.1:20529945-20581764 GCA_028751875.1 Rapana venosa
TTCACCAAAAAAAAAAAAAAATTTTTTTGGGCCAAAAAAAAAAAACCCTTTTAAAAAAAAAAAGGGGGAAAAAAAAAAAAAAAAAAATTTTAAAAGGGGGGGGGGAAAAAAAAAAAAAAAGGGGGGGGGGGGGGGGAAAAAAAAAAAAATTTTTTGGGTTTTCCCCTAAGAGAGAGAAAAAGGGGGGGGGAGAGGGGAAAAAAGAGGGGGAGAGGAAAAAAAGGGGGGGAAAAAAAAAAAACCCCAAATTTTTTTTGGGCCAAAATTTTAAAAAAATTTTTTTTAAAAAACCCCCCCCGGGTTAATTTTTTTAAAAAAAAAAAAAAAAAAATTAAAAAAAAAGACATCTACAGATTGTAAGTAATAGAAACAAATTTTTTTCCAGGATAATGAATAAGTACTCATGTGCTTTTTTACATCCAGTCCCCGCCCGTGGGGTCACATTTGAAAATGCACTCAGTACACTCATATTTTCAAACAGTAGAAGCAAAGGGAAAAAACTTTTTTTTGTTTAAAAAGAAAAAGAGAGAAAAAGAAAGAACAAACAAACAAACAAACAAACAAACAACCCCAGACGAGCAAAAGACCAAAATAAACCCCAGAACCCCCCCCCCCCCCCCCCCAAAAAAAAACCAAAAACAACAACAACAAATAAATAAACAAAAAAACAACAACAAAACAAACAAAAGCACCCTCCCAAACAAACAAATAAAAAACAAGAAAAAAACAACAACAAACAAACAAATGAGAAAAATTTAAAAAAACAACAACAACAACAAACAAACAACAACAAAAAACCAACCCCCGTCCCCCCCCTCCACACACACACACCATACATACACCAAAACAAAAAATAAACAAACAAAAAACCCAAACAAATCAACAACAAAAAACAAAGTAACAACTACAGCAATAACAACAGAGAGAGAACTCTGAACTCTGAACTCTGAACGTTTAATTGTACTTCGGCCTTGGGCCACAATACAGGTAAAGGGGACAAAGGGAACAAACTGAAATATGTAAATCAATAGTTTTCTCTATACTGTCTAGTGATGCACACATTCTTCAAACACATAGCACACGACTGAGAGCATGTCCTTATCATAATCCTAAACACATGATGTCACAGTTATCAGTAATTACATTCAATAGAGAGAGAGAGAGAGAGAGAGAGAGAGAGAGAGAGAGAGAGAGAGAGAGAGAGAGAGAGAGTAAGCCAAACTTATAGATCATAAAATTGAACACCTTCATATTGTAGAATAGTACACATAGGTGTTACACGTGATAATAAGATATTAAAATAGGAGATTCACTGGAGCTCAAGTACAGTCAACAAGTCCAAAATAATATTGAAAATCGAAAATATGAATATGCCCTTTATTAGAATACACAACAACAATAGAAGGGAGGAGAGAGAGAGAGAGAGGGGAGAAGAGAGAGAGGAGAATGAGAGAGAGAGAGAGAGAGAGGAGAGAATGAATTAATTGCATATGGGCCTTAGGCCACAATACAGAGAGAGAGAGAGAAGAGAGAGAGAGGAGGAGAGAGGAGAGAGAGAGAAGGGGAGAGGAGAGAGTGCGTGTGCGTGTGCATGTGTGTGTGTTTCAGAGATGGTACTAAATATATAATTCTCAAAACAGTACACATCACCTTCAAAAACTTATCTTGATTACTCATACAAAAAACAAACAAAAAATGTTATGATAATTTTAAAAAAAAATAAAAAAATGAAAAACTAAATACCCCTACTCTCACACTATAAAAACAAGGAAGGAAAGAAAGAAAGAAAAAAAAAACACACAACCAGCAAATCTATAAGGTCATAGTGAGAGAGAGAGAGGGGGGGGGGAGGGGGAGGAGGGAGAGAGAGGAGGAGAGAGAGAGAGAGGAGGAGAGAGAGGAGAGAGAGAGAGAGAGTGTGTGTGTGTGTGTGTTTCAATGATAACTCTAAATATATAATTCTCAGAACAGTGCACGATCACCATCAACACTTATTTTGATTATATTCATGCAGATTATGTCATGATAATGAAATAAACTCAATACCCCTATATTCATACAATAAAAACAAGGAAGAGGAGAAAGAGAGAGAGAGAGAGAGAGAAGAGAGAGAGAGAGTGTGTGTGTGTGTGTGTGCGTGTGTGTGTGTTTCAGAGATAGTACTAAATATATAATTCTCAAAACAGTACACAATCACCTTCAACACTTATTTTGATTACTCATACAAAAAATATGTTATGAAAATTTTAAAAAAATATATTAAAAAAACCCAACCTCAATACCCATACTCTCACACAATAAAAACAAGGAAGGAAAGAAAGAAGGAAAAAAACAAAGCAACAACAAGCCAAATCTATAAGGTCATAGTGAGAGAGAGAGAGAGAGAGAGAAGAGAGAGGAGAGAAGAGAGAGAGAGGGAGGAGGGAGAGAGAGAGAGAGAGAGAGGAGAGAGAGAGAGAGAGAGAGAGAGATGGAGATGTGTGTGTGTGTGTGTTTCAATGATAACTCTAAATATATAATTCTCAAAACAGTGCACATCACTGTCAACACTTATTTTGATTATATTCATGCAGATTATATGTCGTGATAATGAAATAAACTCAATACCCGTTTACTCATACAATAAAAACAAGGGAGAGGAAAAAGGGGGGGGGATGGGTAAAAGCCAAATCTATAAGGTCAGGGAGAGAGAGAGAGAGAGAGAGGAGAGAGAGAGAGAGAGATGGGAGATGAGAGAGAGAGGAGATGAAGAAGAGGAGGAGGAGTGTGTGTGTGTGTGTTTCAAGGATAATACTAAATATATAATTCTCAAGACAGCACAGGATCACCATCAATATTCTTTTCGAATATACTCGTACAAATTGAACGCCATGAAAAAGAAATAAGCCCAATATCAATACACTCTTACAATAAGGAGAAAAAAATCACTAAAGTCATAAAACGAACATCTATACATTGTGAGTAAGAGAGAGAGAGATGGGGGGAGGGGGGGAGAAATGAGAGAGAGTGGGAGAGAGAGGGGGGAGTGTGTGTGTGTGTGCGTGCGTGCGTGGTGTGTGTGTGTGTGTGTTTGTGTGTATGTTAAAGATTTAATGCTTTTTGTTTGTAAACAAACAAAACAAAAAGGACATAGAAAAAAAATACTGAATATCATTCTCAAAACAGCACATCATCACTGTCAACACTCTTTTTCATTATACTCGTACAGATTAACACATATTGTTGTTATTATAGATATATTTCTTATAACTATAGTGTAGTTAAAAAAATAAAAATTAATAAAAAATTAAAGGGAAAGGGAAGGGCAGATAGGTAAGATGGAAAGGGCAGATAGGTAAGGGAGGATATGCAACTTTGTTTTTAAGGCTATGGACTGTGGTTTGTTATTGTTGATGTATCAAGTGAGTTGATAATTGAGTTTTGTAGATTGTTATTGATTGATGTTGTTTAACTGAATCTGGAAGGGAGTTCCACAGCATAGGGCCTGTGTAAAGTAGACTAGATTTGAATAAGTCTATTCTCGGTATAGGGACACTGGGCTTTATAGTATTTCTGGATTGGTTTAGGGGGAATTTGTCTTTTAAGTATGATGGAACGGTTCCTGTCATGATCTTGAACATATAACTCCTTTGTTATATTTTAGTCGTTGGTGTAAGGGGAGAATATTTAATTGAGTATAGTCAGCTTCTAATAAGCTTGTCTTTTTTAAAGGGACCAGTTTGAGAGCACGCTTGTACAGACTCAGTAACGGTTTCATAGTGTTTGCACTAGCAGAATCCCACAGGGTAGAAGCATAGTCTATTGAGGATTGTATATAAGATTGGAAGAATAGTTTCCTTGAATGAAAGTCAAGAAAGTGCTTGATTTTAGAACGTTGGTATACTCTTTGGGACATGTATTTGCATAGTTGAGATATGTGGTAGAACCAACTGAGACGGAGGGAGGGAGAGAAAATGACAGACGTTTTTCGTGATAAGCTGGATGCCCATTCACAAGGATGAAGGGGGAGTGGGGGAGGAAGAGAAAGGGGACGACAAGACGGGACAGAAAAGCAGACAACGAACACTGAACAATGAACAAAATTCATGTTCACCCTCAGCCCCTAGGACGGTCTCAAACAAAGCATATCAACACAAAGCAAAATAAATAATAACACATGTGGCAACTACCAAAACATGACTACAATCAACATGGGACCATCCAAAATGATAAAAATAATAATATTCTACTTTAAACAGTCCCGTTTCCCACTGTCCGATTTCTAAATTTTCAACAAAACCCTGCCGTGTTTTCAAAGCAATGAAAAGATAGAAGCTCAGATTGCGAATTAAAGAAACTGAGACGTATTTCCTCAAATTCCTATGTATTTGGCTACTAGAGACCAAATGTTTCTGTCCTAAATCACTATAAAGAATATGTAGCTCTTTATAAAACGCTCCCCTCATCTGCCAATGCATGTCACAACTTTACTCACGTGGTCAATATTCTTCTTAAAAAGTTATTTGGAAAGATTAGATAATCCATTATTTGGCAGCAAGCCAAGACAACATTTTTCTTAAACAGTCCTTGACACGCTTTATATCTCAAAATACCGTTCACATTGAAAGTTAACGTTTAACAGTATATATGTTTGATATAATTATATGTGTCTTTGACCAATACAGACCTATTGCCCAGTTCTCTCTTTTCCTCTCTCTCTCTCTTCTCTCTCTCTCTCTCTTTTATATTTTATATATATATATTTATATAATAAAAATATATATATTTATATTATATTATATATATATTTTTAATTATTTATTTTAATATGATCTTTAACTCTATTTCAACAAAGATGTGAAAGTTAGTCCAACTAACTCCGTGTTGCAGCAGGCAGTTCGGAAACCATTTTAAAAGAAGAAGAAGGGGAAAGAGGAGGAAGAAGAAACACCACACAACTCCACACACACACACCCACCACCACCACCACCACCCTCACCCTCATCATACACACATGCCCTTCACCACACACAGAAAACGATCAGGTCAATACCACCAACATCACCCTGTCAGGGAACACAACACACACACACACACAAAACCCCAACACACAACACACACACACACAAACAACACACACACACAACACAACACACACACACACACACAGAGGAATTATTGTTGTCCACAACATAAAGTAGGTTAATAAAAAAGGACAGGGCAGAACGTTTGCATAATGAGTGTGGTGCGTGCATGCGAAAGGTGTGTGTTGTTGTTGTTGTCTTAAATTTTAAACGTCTGTTCAGTCTTAGTGATATTAGCTGGTGTGTATATGTGTTTTGTGTGCATGAGCGTGCGAGAACAATGTATAATGAGTGTTTGTGTGTGTGTTCTTTTTGTTTTGTGTGTGTAAGTGTGGTGAGTGTGTGTGGTGTTGTGTGCGTGGATGCGTGTGTCTGTGTGTGAGGGGGGATATTCGCGCGTGTGCGTTTTTAGTGGGGTGCGTTTGGTTAGCCAGAAGGACAGAGATAACAGAAATATGCCATACAGAGAGGGGGAGGGGGAGAGGAGAGAGGGGGAGAGAGAGAGAGGAGAGAGACCTCAAACACTTTGTGAGGATTTGTGTGTAAATGAGAGAGAGAGAGCGGGGGGGGGGGGGGGGGGTAGGGGGGGGGGGGGGGTAGAGGAAGAGAATGTGTATCTGTCTAACGGGCTGAAAATTTGTGCGTATTTTGTACCAGTTCTGCACACACATCTGTGTGTTTGTGTGTGTGTGTGCGTGCGTGCGTGCGTGTGTATGCGTTTTGTGTGTGTGGTGTGTGTTGAAATGTGTGTATATGTCCCTGCATGCTGGCTTTTTGTTGTGCGTGCGTGCGCGGGGCGCGCGTGTGTGTGTTTGCGTACGTGCGTGCGTGCGTGTGTGTGTGTTTGTGTGTGTGTGTGATGAAAGATGAGTCTCAGACCAATCAACTTGCTCCTACTTGTATTACACACACACACACGCGCGCACACACACAGACACAAACACACACACACACACACACACACACACACACACTCACACACGCACAGAGAGATAGAGAAAGGAGACAGACAGACAGAGAAAAAGACAAAAGAAATAAAAAAGCAAAACTGTTAGATAAAAGGCTTATCTCATCTCACACACGCACAGAGAGATAGAGAAAGGGGAAAAGACAGACAGAGAAAGAGACAAAGCTAAGAAAAGCGAACTGTTAGATAAAAGGTTTCATAGCAAACAAAAAAATACACAAGAGTTAACAAAAAAATGCAAAAATTAGCTATTTTCAATACTCAGCCGGTAATATATCAAAATCTGACATATAAAACCTTGGGCATGCCTTTTTGAAAGACAAAAACCAAACCAACCAAAACAAATAAAAACAATGCAAGGTGCACTCGGTGCTCATGCATCACATGCGCGAATACTTCACACTTTATAAATCTACAACAAAACATATAAAAAAATCATTTTAAACCCCCGGAGAAAGGATTATCTCGGGTGCAGACCTTTTACTGTCTAAAAACAAAAAACAAGAAAGAAAAAATAAAACCAAAACGTTTACTGTCTGATTGAGAGAAGTGACGTAGGTACCTCTGTACGGTTTGCTAAAGTCTGAACACTTTTCCTTTTCAAACATGTGTTTGATTCTATGCTAAGCACACACACGCGCGCACGCACCACGCTCGCACGCACGCTCGTACCCCCACGCGCGCGTACGCACACACGCGCGCATGACAATGCCTAAATCAAATGTCTGATGAAAGAAGAACAAAATCTATGCTTTGTTAAAATCAAAAATAAAATGAAACACATCTACATAATAAATCACATAATAATTTTTTAAACTTTAATTTGCAGTTTCTACACTGCAAACACCATTGAAAAATTTAATTATTGACATTGATATCACAAACCAACAAACTAAACAATAAATTCAAACCTTAACTACAAACAAAGAAACAAACACAATTTCAGAATTAGCATGTTAAGAGCAATGGTTATAAACTTTTGACTTGGTGATGCTCCATTACATATGATTATGTAAATATATATAACGTCCTGAATAAAATTTTGTTTAACCCACATAAAAAAAGAAAAAGAAATAGCCTGTCCATAGAGAGAACATTACTTTCCAGAACAAAAATAAGCAAACATAATAAATCTTCGAAAATATAACTTTTAGGAGCAACCTAAATCACACACATGCACACACATACACACCCACACGCAGCACGCAAGAGCACTCGCAAAACCCACACACACACACACACACACACACAAAGACCACACACACACACACACACACACACACACACAATGACCACGCACACACAACACCAATGAACACACACACACAATGAACACCACACAACAATAACCACCCCACCACACAATGGACCACCACACATACAATGACCACACACACACACACAATGACCACACACACACACACAATGACCACACAAAACCACCCCACACACAATGACCACACACACACACACACACCACACTCACACACACACACACACACACTCCACACAACACTCACACACGACACAACACAATAACCACACCCCCACACCCCCACCCCCCCAAAATCGAACTAATCAAATTGATTAAAACTGTCTGGGAGGCACAAGCCATTTGTCAAACAAATCTAGTTTAAAATGTCATTTACTTATAAGAATTCACACACAAACTATCTCCTCTATCGAAAATTAGCCATCGAAATACGTCTCTGATTTTACATGCAAAACTTTTCTAATAAATTGCAAACCAATTACTGCAATGGATTACTGTTAAGTTAATGGTGATTTTTTTTATTTTTACAAAGAGCTATTTACGATAACAAGTAGCTTTCTCGTGTACGAGTTATGTTGGGGGTTTTTTTTTTAATGATAGTGATACACTTACTTTTAGTGGCACACATTACATTATCAAAGTCACAATAATACCATCAAAGCCAATCACCTCTTTAAAAAAAAAGGCTGAAGTTGGGAACTACTTCTAAAAGAAAAAGGGTTACAGTTCCAAATTACCCCACTCATGAGTGAAAGACAGTCAAAACTACCTCTAAAGATTCTTGAAATCTAGATTACTTTGAAAGAATAGCTAAAAGTCAAAATTACCTCTAATCTAAAGAGAGGCTTACAATCCAAATTACCTTTAACGAGTGACTGAAATTCAAAATTACTTCTCAGTGGTTGTTGAAATTCCAAATTACCTCTCTAGAGAATGAGTAGGTGAAATTCAAATTACTTCTGACTCAGATTGCTGAAACTTGCGAATGACTCCTATAGAGAGAGTGGCAGAAAGTCAAAATTTACAGAGGGGTTAAAATTTCAAATCACACCACACTGTGGTTGATATTCAAACATTCAACATCTGATGTAAATGTCCAATAACAGAAGTAAAATCAATTGTCCACACACCACAGAAAAACAGATTTTATCATTGTATATGATAACCACAAACACCCCACAAACACACACACACCCCCCCCCCCCCCCCCCCCCCCCCCACACACACACACCCAATCTTCTATGAATAAATGTTCACGAAACTTGCCAAGCACACCTTGCATTTCATTAAATAAGATTCACCATTTCAGATATATCACAATTGCAGTAGTGACTGGTTAGTGTGTATTTGTTATAGCATACATAAGTAGTGAGAAAGATTTGGGGGGGGGGGGGGGATAGTGTGTGTGTCAATCAATCAATCAATCAATCAATTAATCAATCAATCATGTTGATTCAGTTTTTGCAGGCCATAAGACCCATATGAACACAATATGAAAAAGCAACCATGGAGCAGTTGATGTGATATAATTCAGTAAGCATATAGTCTTTGTTGCAGGCCAGGAAAGAGCTACATGTTTCTGATCTTTAGCCATTCAATTACATAAACTGCCAGATTCTAAATCAGTTTATCAGAAGGATTTGAACACAGCATCTGAACCTTAAAGCCTGACGGAAACCTGTGATAATAAAGGGGTATACAACGTTTATGCAAAGCTGCATATTTTGGGCATATGAGCAAAACATGACATATATCTTCAACGACAGATCCCTCACACTGAAGACAATAAGGATTGACAGGTGTTTTCTTATAACGTGGAATGCCTTTCAGTGGCAGTGTATTACTTCTTAAAAAGCAAAGTATGCGATGGTGTTCAGAGGAAACCAAAAGTCCTACATAATTTGCTTTACATTTATCAGGATGGTAATTCAAATAATCAGGATAAGACATCAACGAGCCATGCCAGTTCTGGCGATATATGTCCAAAAGTCTGGTTTTCAAAGTTCTGCTAAACAAGGAAACATCTCTAATATCTTGCATTTCCCAGACATATCCAAAAACCATCTGAGCACAACAAAGATCTTACATGAGTTACCAAGTCTTTTTCTGCCCATCTGATCATGCTTAAGCAACATGAAGTAACACTGCTTGTGATATCTGTTCTCAGGCATGGCAAGAAGTCTGATCCAATATTTTAACATTTGTGTAAAAGCATCAATGCATATCGGGTATCTACCACATTCACCCAAAGCAATGCTATTCTTTACTTCTCTGCCAAAAAGTAAAATCATTTTACAAATCTTGATATGCACCTTTTCAATGCTGTCAAATCTACTATATCCCCAAATCTATGAACCGTACAACAGAATTGGTTTGACTTTGGTGTCAAAAATTCTAAATAATGGTGGTGACAGGCAGATTTTTTTACCTTGAATTACAATCTTTATCCTGCAACTGCTCTGAGAGTTTTGGGCCAGAAAAGTTTTTGACACGGTGTGACATTCAGATTAGATCCAAACATGATTCCTAGATAACTGAAAACAGGGTTCTGTCATGATTTGCTTGCCTCGTAGTACATTTTTCAAAGTTTTTCAAAAAAAAAACGTTTCTGAAAACTACAACTTTTGTATTGTTCATGTAACTTTAGATCGACCCAATTTGCAGCATTTACCTTCCAAACAATTAATTTTTTGTTGTAAAATCACAAACAGAATTTTGACACCAAAGCAATGTCATAAACCATACATTAAAAGAAATAAGCTGAGCTGCTGTTTAAAAAATCTATGCCATGGGAACCACACAAAATCATTTTAACTTCTAATTCAGAAAGAAATATTTTAGAACAAGGGGCTCAGAAATAATCCCTGTTTCACTCCCAAACAAAAAAACTCTGTTATTTTTTTTGTCATCTTTTGCAGTGCTTTCACCCTTTCATACATACTTTTATAGCATGAAAACATTTTTCCATGAATACCCTTTTTGTAATAGCAAAAACAAACAGCTTTCCTCTATCTACACAATCAAAGGTTTTAGGGAAGTCTACAAAAGAGTATAGAATCAACTACCTTGCTTTGTGATATATTTCTGGGAAAGATTTTGAAGATAAGGACATTATCAATAGTACTATGCCCTTCCCAAAGCCAGCTTGTGCCTCTGGAATTAAAGTCATAATCCTCACAAAACTGATTCAATTTTTCATTTATGACCATACTGTACAATATGCTGACAATGTTCAAAAAGGGATATTCCTCTGTAATTGTCAACATTTTGGGTATTGCCTTTCTTATGCAATGGAAGAATCAGTCCTTGTGCCCAACTCTCAGGGTAGTGTCAAGATGAAAGATTTATAAAATAAAGTGTTATAGTGTGCACTTTGCACACTATAATGTTTGAACTACACCCCTCCCTTTCCTTCCCTCCTATTTTAGAAAAATATTGTTTAACCTGGTTTGACTTCATGATTTGCTGAGGTTAGTAGTTCTGAAGAGTTGAGGTTTCTTTGTCATATTATGTTACTGTGTGCTGTTTGGACAAACTTGTCTGTTTGCATACCCATGGTTGTGGTTTGGAAATTTCTAGTAATCCACTTGAGCCTTTCTCTAAAGAAACCAATTTGAAGGCTGTGTAGTGTCCCCTCTTTCCCTTAGCTTAGGTGTCCAGCATGTCCTTGTGGGCTGGAAGACCTAGGGAAGTCATTGAGGTCTGTGTACTGTCACAACTCCTCTTAGCTTAAGTGTCCAGCATGTCTGTCAGCTAGAAGACTTGGCATCTCCTTGCATGATTGTAGCTAAGTGTTCTCAATGAAGGCTATCGTCCTAGAGCTGGTGGCTCAGCCTTTGTCTTTAACAGTTCCTTTGTCAGCTACAGTGGAATCCTCTCTATTCATGGCCTAAGGCCTTGTTGTAGTCTAGAGTGTCCAGTGGAACAGTCATGTGATAAACACTTCAGAGCTTGCTTCAGCTAGTTTTATTTAACAGGCTTGTGGGGGCCTCTTTCTTGTTGAATAGCATCCCCCTTTCCCTCTCTAAACCCCCCCCCCCCCCTCTCCTCTATTGAATCAGCAGATTTGTCAGGGAACGACTACATTGGTTGGTTTGGTTTTTTGAATACATTTGTTTGTCAGCTGATTTGATGTGTGGTTGGGGTTTGTTAGTTTCAGTTTCAAATGTATTCATTGGTCAGTTAGATTAGTAGTCCTGCAACTGAAAACCAATATAACAGGGTGCACATGGCATTTTAAAGTATTTCTCTTGCTGGATGTCTGAGGCAAAATTTCTTCTTGAGTTAGACTGTGGTGTGGTAAAACCTCACAGACTGACTTAGAAGGAAAACAACAGTTTTGTTCTCCTGCTTGACTTGCAAGTGAAAATTTATCTTTTTGATAGTAGTTGTCCAATAAAGAGATTTATTAAGAGCTGATTTAATAAGTGAATTTCATCAGTGTATACTAGCTGAATTTAGTTACTGATTGAATATTGTGACTGGTTCAGTGAAAGTGTGTGTAGCTGTTTTACATATGAAAGTTGACTAAAATCAGGAGACTTTTACTATTTAATTGTGTGATCCATGACATATTATAGGGTTGTATGTTCATGTGAGAAGTGGAATTTTATGAGTAAGTAAAATTTTTTTGATGTATGTATCTGTTGAGATGAAGTTTTTGAATTGCACCTATCAAAATAATGTGGAAACAGAGGGCAAGCATCAGGACCTGAAGCTTTACCACTTTTCAGTTTCTGCAATGCTCTCCGGATTTCTGCTTCTGAAATGTCATCATCCAGTTGTGTTTCATTACATTTTCACAGTCATCAGAACTGTGTGTGTTTAGACTGTTTGTAATCTTCATCAAAAACCATGTCAAAATGATGACTGTTTCACACTGAACAGAGCATTGAAATAGCCATTTCCATGATCTGGGGTTGTTTTTTCTGCCTATTTTGTTTGTTTGAGATAAGTCTTCTCGGTTTTGTCAAAAGGATTTAGAGTTTCTTTTTCATTGCAAGATCGTTTAACTATCTTAATAATTTTCGTTATACCTGATTGTTTTTCCTTTGCTTAATTTTTAGTTCTTTTTTCCTTTCAATGTAATTGTTTCAACCATCTTGCGTGTTTGAATACCGAAACAGTTTCAAATGCCTGTATTCCCCTTGTTTGCATGCTTGCATTCTGAATCTCACCAGGGTGGCTGCACACGGCTTCATGCTTTTTCTGCTTTAAAACTTATTTTTTCTGGGGCGCTGTGAAGGAAGGAAATAAAAACAGTGAAAGGCTTCCTCACTGCTGTTTTCTAATGCTGATGTAAATTTTTTTAAATTCTTATGGGTGTTCCCTTGACAGTAGTCATTGAATGACTCGGCGTAATTTCTTTCCACACAAAAGTTGTATTTTCTTCTAAATTAATGTCATCCATTTTTTCACATTCAGCCTGATCAAAGGAGAGGGGGAAAGAAAGAATAGGGGAAAAAGGGCAGACTATGTTCTTTCAGCAAACAATGTCTGTTATTTTATTGATACGTGGCATTGAACAATAAAATAGTTACTATACCAAATTTCCCCTGTTGCGTACAGGCAATCTCTCTTTCACTATCACGCTTAGTCCTACCATTTACAAAAAATAAAACAAAAAGACCACAATATATACTACAGTGGAAAACAGGATAAACATGAAACACGGCGTGGGGTTTCTCGTTCACAAAGACACTGTGAACACCATCATGACCTGTCAGCCTGTGTCCAGCAGACTTATTACCATCCGCCTGAGAGCAACCCCCTTTAACATAACTGTAGTACAGGATACGCCCTACATCAGACTGCACAAATGAAGCCATAGAAGAATTTTATGACCAGCTACAAGAGGTTTTAATCAAGCTCCCAAAAAAGACATCCTCGTTGTCAAAGGGGCTGGAACGCCAGGTAGGAGAAGATGCATGGAATGATTGGGGGGGCGTTGTGGGCCACATTTTAATAACCAATCAAATGAAAGAGGCTTGAGACTCCCGGAGTTTGCCGTAACAACCACCTCCAGCTAGTGAATACACTTGGCCCACACAAGAAATCCAGAAAATGGGGCATGGCATAGCCCCAAAAAGGAGAACACCACAACCAAATGATTACATCATGGTGAAAAGACGGTTTCAGTCTAGCATTAACATCGCCAGACACGAAGTTTTCCAGGGGCAGACATAGTGAGTGATCATGATCTTGTGATGGTGACTTTCGACTACGTCTAAAGAAAATTCACAAGCGGAACAACATCAGGATCAAATTTGACCTCGAGAAGCTTTAAGGACCCAGAGGTATTAGAAATTTTCAAGCAAAGGGTAGGTGGAAAGTTTGCAGCACTCCCCTGTGATAGACTCAGACATAGATACACTGACGAATAGTTTCATACAGCAGTGACTGAAAAAAGCAAGCGAGCTTCTTGGCAAACACCGACCATCAAAAAACCATGGGTCACACCTACAACCTACAACTATGCGACAAGCGTTTTGAGAGGTTTAAGAAATGGAAAAATTAAACAAAAGAAAGAGCGAACAATATAGGGCAGTAAAACAAAAGAATCAGGAAATCCATGACGGAGGCAAAAGAGAAATGGATTGGTTAACAGTGCCAAGACATTGAAGAGAACATCAAGAAAACAAGCAAGAAGCATATCAGCTGGTGAAAGACCTGACTAGCACAAAACAGGGAAAAGGTTAACAATCCAAAACAAAAAAGGGAAAGTGTCTCACTGACGACCAGGTATTCTGAACAGATGGACAGAAAACGCTCCCACCTGTATAACTATAGAACGCAGGAGATCCAGAAAATCCTTATTGTACTCGCAAGCAAAGACACAGACAGTCACCCTATCCCCCGAGAAGAAGTGGAAACAGCAGTCAGATCGCTGGAAAAAGGGAAAGTCAGCAGGGGCTGACAACATTCCAGCTGAGTTGGTTCAAGCTGGAGGGGAAGCATGATCAGCGCCTACTAAGAATCTGCAACAAGATATGGCAGACAGGAAAATGGCCAACACCATGGACACAGTCACTCATCATCACCCTCCCCAAGAAAGGAAATCTACAACAATGCCATAATTACCGCCAAAAATCAGCCTCATATGCCACCCAAGCAAGGTCATGCTGCAGATATATTGAAAAGACTGAAAACCCCAAGCAGAGGGCCATCATTGCTGAGGAACAAGAGGTTTCGAGCAGGGCGCAGCACAACAAAACAGATATTCAACCTCAGAATACTATGTGAGCGGTACCTTCAACATCAACAGACCTTTACCACGTATTTATCGATTTTAAGAAGGCATTTGCAGGGTGTGCATGCAGCTTTGTGGGCAACCATGAATTTGTACAGCATCAATGCAAAACCTGATCAGAGTCATCAACAGTGTACAGCGAGGCCACCAGTGCAGTGTACTACAACAACAACATTGAGAATGGTTTTTGAACAAACAGTTGGAGTAAGGCAGGGCTGTCTACTTCACCCATCTTTTCAACATTTTTCCTTGAGATAATCATGGCTATGCACTGGAACAACATTGAAGGATCAGTCGCATTGGTGGCGAAAGTCACAAACTCCGCTTCGCAGTGACATTGTGGAATAGCAGGATCAGAAAAAGAGTTGCCAGCTAATCGAAAACTTGAACAAGGCCTCCAAAACATACGGCATGGAAATCAGTGCAGAGAAGACCCAAACTGATGACCAATAACACCAACGGCTTAGCACTGATATCAGGGTTAATGACCAGAAGCTGGAAACAGTTCAAAGCTTCAAGTACCTGGGAGCCATTGTATCAACCCGGATCCAGCCAGAAGTGTAGCAGACGCACAACATAACACTTTGTCAAACTAAACACCATTGGGATAAAATCTACTATCTCCAGATCAGATAAGCGCTCCCTTGTTATCCAATTCTGATGCTTGAATCAGACCCTACTGCGTTGGAGAGAAGAGTACAGGCGGTGAGATGAAGCTTCGGAGACTCCTGGCTCTCCTACAAGACCACATAAGCACGAACGGCCATACGAATCCAGCAACCTTGGCCATGAGAACCTTCTAACGATCGTTTAAAAAACGTAATTATAAATGGTTTTGGGGATGTACAAGATCCAAAAGGCCCTTTCAAAGAGGTTTTACAAGGCACTGTCCAAGGAGGAAGAAGAGAGAAGGCAGACCAAGGAAGAGCTGGGAGGTAACATCAGCGAATGGACAGGCCTAGGACCCCAACAAAACTCTGAGAAAGGCAGAACCCAAAAGAAGAATGGAGGGAAACTGGTTGTTGGTCTTTGAGGGTGCCCCACGGTCGTCAGGGCTACGGGGACCAGATGATAGATAGATAAAGCAAAATTATTTGCAGGCTCGATGAGATTCCCCAAAATTATTTATGACTTTATCTTTTGATTTTTGGAATTTTGTTGCCCTCTGAATTTAAACATCTAAATCTTTGAAACTAAAGGGATCCGGGCTCTTTATAAGTAATATTTAAAATATCAGGGAAATCAGAGGTTCTGGCATTAAGGGCGCCACAAAAAATCCAGGGTAATTGTGATAAAAATTGCATGATTTTTAGTCAAAGAGTTTTCCAGTATATCGATACCATCTAGATTGTCTTCACCCCTAAACAACAGATCGTTCAGGGGCGACAAAAACAAACCAGCAAGAATGTCACATGAAAAATTGAAAAGGGACTTACCTAACTTCAGACCCAAACGCATCCTCGCTGGTTAGTTGTGTGTGTGTGTGTGTGGTGTGTGTGTGTGTTTTGGGGTGGGTGTGTGTGGTCTGTGTGTCTGTGTGTCTGTGTGTCTGTGTGCCTGTGTGGGGTGTGGGGGGGGCATTGCTGTTTTGCTATTGTTGTTGCTTTGATGTTGTTGCTGTTGTTGGTAGTGGCGATGTTGTCAGTAGCTTTAGTATTGTGTTTTGAATAAGACAGGGATTTATTTTCCTTACACCGTAACCATTTAGTGTAAGAAAAAGACAGTAAAGAAGACAGAGAAAACAAAACTGAAGAAAAAACCATTTTCAATCAAGATTAAAAAAATAGACGAAGAAGAAGAAACAGATCGAGGGCAGATATACAAACTACAAACTTCTGTAACAAAGCAAACACACAAAAAACAATTACAAACAAACGAAAAGAAGCCATATCATATCTTCAATTACCATGCAAAAAAATGATATGAACAAAAGAAGTAATCATATCAGGAATGCACAGTGCCTTTCTGATACAAGTATATCTGCATAATGTATGTCCAAATTTCCACAAAAATATATTTAAGAGGAAAAGAAGATAATAAAATAAAACAGCATAAAAGTGAAAAACAAACAGAACCTCCACAAGAAGATGTTTTGTGTGGAAATAATAAAGTAGCAGCTAAAAAACTTCGTGCAAAATCTGCAAACATGCACCTCTAAAAAATTGCTTTACATCAATGATGCAAGCGAATTTTGATTTTTAAACTTTTCATTTCGTTTTTATAAGTACTGCATGCACACGAATACACAGAGCCTGCAGACAAATTGGTAGCAAATTTTTAACATTTGCTTTGAAAATAGAAGACAAAAAACACAGTGCACTACCCCAAAAAAATCCCAAAAAGCAACTCTTAGATTACTTTTGAGAATACGAGACAAGAAACACAACGCGCTCTACAAACTAATGTTCACACGCAATTCATTTAAAAGTGCAGAGACAAAGCGTGCACATATTTGATACTTTGATATGCAATCTTAACATTTGCACTGGATGCTGGCTGTCTTTAAATTGCTAACTGACAGAGACTTCAGAAGCCATTTCATGAGATTCGAGACGCGATGTTGCTTCTCCAGAGTTATGGATTTCTTTCACCTTTAAAAGCCAATGGGGGAGGCAGGTTACACTTCATGCCTATCGCCATTTTGGACGGATGATTTAATAACTCGGTCAGAATGCAGCGAGTTTAGAAAGCTAAAAACTGCTGTCTCATGGACCCCCTACCCACCCATCCAAACCCCCTCCCGTCCACCCCGCCTCCAAAATATATGAAGTTATAAAAACCAAAACCTTTCTCGCGGCGGGCGCATTTTTCCCCTCAACACCATCTGCAGAGTCACATCTAGAATCCTACCTTCAAATCCTCCCTGTTCGTTTGGTTCGTCACAAGAGCTGATTGTTAATCTCTACACCTTGGAGTGGATTCCACTATCTGGCCAACATCATGTTGAAAAATGCTAAAGTCTACGTGTCCTCCGAAATAGCAGAACTGTACGTCAGCTACCGCCCATCGTGGGACGATGCCCAAATCGTGGACACCATCCTCGGTTTCTGCAGGGAGCAAGAGAGTGCCAGATTCTCTCTGGCACTGGACTTGGGCTGTGGTTCAGGACAAAGCACCGTGCCCCTGACGAAGCATTTCCACCACGTCATAGGACTGGACATCAGCCAACCCATGATCGCCAAAGCGCCAACCGACATCCCCAATTTGTCATTCCGGGTGGGCCCAGCTGAAGATATGTCCTTTCTGAGCGGTGACAGTGCGGATTTGGTGCTAGTCTCTGTGGCTCTTCACTGGATGGATGTTGAGCGACTTCATGGTGAAGTTGGGAGAGTGCTCAAACCTGGCGGAGCGTTCGTGGTCATGAATCAAGAATGGCCTCACCTGGATGATCCGCAGGCCCATGAAATCTATGAAACGTTCAACAACCACGTTATGGAAAATCACCTACCATTCAATTACATGCAAGCGTCGCAAAAACTGTTCCAGACCTACGCTGCTCCATTCCCAGGATCCCGGAGAGTGGACGGCCTGAAAGTGGAGCGAACGTGGACAGTGGATGAATTCGTGGGGTTCGTTAGTTCATTGTCACTGTATCACTCTCACTGCCTTCAGCATCTGTCTAACACGCCTCCATACAATCTCAGGCAAAGGCTGCAAGGGATATACCGAGGTGAACAAGGAGAGGAGCGTAAAATCAAGGTCACAATCCCCACCACTTTCTTCATAGGGCATAAGCCACAGGCCTGATGTCATTTACTGACTTCGCCAAAACCGCCATGTTGTCATCACTGACGCAACGAATACCTGACGTCACCATTAACACCACCAAGACAAGGTGTCACCATTAGCTTAACCAAGAACTGACCCACGTCATCTCCAACATAACAAGACATGACGTCATCTCAGATGACGGGATAAATGATATATATTACACCTGCTCAACGCTGTACCAACTGTGTTTGGTTATACATTCTACCATTGACAAACATGGCAGGCTTGGTGGGGATGGGGGTTGGGTTTTGTTTTTTTTTTCGGGGGGGGGGGGGGGGGGGGGGGGTTGTTTGTTTTATTTAGTTGTTTTTTGGCTGTGTCAAATGTGGCCATTTCTCTAGCCAGGAGTATAACTGTGTACCCCTTTCAGTCACAGCAAAACTTGTCTGTGTGAAATCCGACAGGGTCTCCCTGGAGAGACTGCGTAACCACTGCAGCGCCACTTTGTTTTCTAGTAGCTATTGTTCTGTCTGCACATGTTTCAGTTTGGTGTTTATCATAGATCCCAATGCCATTCATTTTTTTTTCCTTCCCTTTTTTTTTTTGGAAAGGGGGGGGGGGGGGGATCTCGATATTATATTTCTTTGCTTCACTGTTAAACATGATTTGCTCCGCCTTATGCCAGGAGGCCTTATTTGTTGCTGCGGTTCTTTACACGTACACATTTTGTTATTGCACACAGCAGATGTTTAAATTCACAGTTTGTGTTTAAGGTTCAGTTACACGAGCCAAGATGCGTCAGCAGAATTAAAAAACTAAAAGAACGGTTTTTTCAACGCTTGCTGTGCAGCGATGACGTGAAAAAACCAGCAAGAAGACGCGAATGCCTAGAGATTGACTTGACGTTATATCACAGGCCTGACGTCACTGGTGGATGATGGAAGCGTTTAATTACTCCCTGGAAGGGCGTGATGTCATCAAGGACGACAGATTCAAACACTGTTCATGATTAGTGATTAAAATATCAATCAGGAATTACTGTGCTCAGCTGAACGAGTTATACAAAGGGTTTGGATTCTGGATTAAAAACATGCAAACTGGCTTAGGTACAGGGCGTATACTATTTTTTACGTGAGGGTGTGTGTGTGTGTGAGGGGGAGGGCGTGCGTGCGTGTGTGGGTTGTGTGTGCGCGCGCACATACATGCGCAAAGTTTTAGCTTCACTGGTGAGAGGTGGCGTAGGGAGGGGGTAGTGGGGAAAGGTGGTGGTGGTGGTGGTGATGGTGGTTGGGGTGGGCAGGGGCTGTTCTACCCTTGTTCACTTATTCATTCCCTCTCTTATTCTTATTATTATATTATTATTATTTGTTATGTTACTACTACTACTACTAGTAGTAGTTAGTTAGTAGTAGTAGTAAAATAGTAGTTTGTAGTAGAAGTAGTAGTAGTAGTAGTAGTAGTAGTAGTAGTATAGTAGGTAGTAGGGTTTTAGTAGTATAGTAGTTGTTTGTAGTAGTATGTTGTTATTGTTTCGTGGGGTTTAAAGGGTCTTTACTTTCATTTGTAACGGCTCATTCACTGTTTAAAAACAAAAAAAAAAAAAAACTTGTTCCGTTTTTGTCTGGTTCTCTTTTCTTTTTATGTGATTGTAATTTATTTTCCTGATATCTCTCTTCACAGTAAAGTGTCATTTTCTTTCCGTATGATGTGATGTTCTTTAAGCTACAGCTTATTCTTTTTTGGTTATCGAGTACTCTTTATAAGCTTATTTACTTTTATTTCAACTTTGGTTGGGGGATTTTCAACGATAATGAATAATGAATAAACTTTTTTTCGCAACCAGCGTCCGTGAGCGTGCAGTTTTGTGAACTCTATCATCCGTTCCCGCTGGCACACAATGGCCTACTCGTCTGAAAGGTGGAGTAGTTTTTACAGTGTGCGCAAGATGTTCTGTGCGCGTTCAAACACGAAACTTTGGTTTATTGTCTCGTCTGCAGGACTTTCAAGCTTAGGCTTGATGTATGAATACTACTTGTGTTGCTGCTATGCTGTTTTTGAGCTTATACAATTCTGCTTACAAATCGAACGCTCGGTGGGTCACTTTTATTTCTTACTATTATTTCGAGCTGTTCTTCGATTTTATTTTCCACAGGGGAACAAGTTATGAGGTGTGTCAAGAACACTAAACAGAGGTTATGAAATTATTTGTTCCTCGCCATTTCTCTGCAATTCTGATTCTTTGCCGATCACGTTAAGCTGATGCTTGGTGCAGTAGTTGAAAGATATGACCCATATAACATAATGTCATTATGGAAGTCATTAATGTGTGTATATCTTTATGTAACCAGAACACGTGTACGTGCAGTCACCTTGGTTCGTTGGGGGGCTAGGGACTCTTCAGTATAAACAGATTCCGCCCCTTGCTGGAAATTCGTAGCTAGAATGTTCACCTTTTCTGTCACTCTCTTTGCATTTGTCTCTTGGGATTTTTTTCCCTTCCCTTTCTACCATCTCTCTTCCTTCCCTTTTTTCTTTTCCTCTCCCTTTTCGGTCCATTCTCCTGCCTTTTTTGGGTCAAGCAAATCTTTATGCCTCTTTTTTTCTAGATTAATAATGACACTTTGCCCGTTTTGTTTTGTTCTAGAGACCAGGTAGTGATAGTGTGTAAAACACTGGGATGGGCACAGGATGCTCATTCTGCAGTGTTACTTGCCTGCGTGGCGTTTCGTTTGGCGTGAATAGATGTGATTCATTGATTAATTTTAGGTCCGGCATAATGGACTGTGAATGAAACGTCTGATGCCCTTTCTGCATGTTGACTTCTATGATTAGGATTTATTGTTTTCTTTTAGTTCATTCATCGCGGAGCCCGCGCATGAGTGTGTGAGAGTACGTGTGTGTGTGTGTGCGCGCGCGCGCGCCGCGCGCACGCGTGTGTATGTGTATGTGATGAGAGAGAGAGAGAGAGAAGAGAGAGGAGAGAGAGAGAGAGAGATGAGAGAGGAGAGGAGAGTAGAGAGAGAGAGAGAGGAGAGCTAGTTTTAATGCTTGCTCGCAAGCTACAAGAATTTCCCCGTTTGAGATGATAAAGTGTTCATGTTCAGTTAGGTATTTCCTAAGTTTTTGGTTTGTTATTTTTAAACATTGAACTTTTTTCTGCTTGTTTTTTTGTGAGTGTGTCTTTTGGGGGTTGTTTTTTAATTGTTGTTGTTGTTTGTTATTTTTTGGGGGGGTTAACCTGGGGATGATGAAAGATTACACGAAATGGCTGGCGTCCTCCGGGGATGGCCTAGCTTTCCTGGAAGAAAACAACTAAGGTACTTTGTCATTTGATCTCTTCTTTTTCTTTTTTTCTTTCTTTCCTTTTTTTCTCAGAATGATGGTGTTAGATATTTGAAAGGATTTGCATGGTGTTTTTGGTTTGGGTTTTGTTTTTTGTTGGTTGTTTTCTTTTCTTTTTTCATGGTGTTGTGTTGAACTTCGAGGTTGAATGTTTACTGGAGTTGCTGACATTGAACTGGGTGGAAGTGCCAATATTATGGCCTTTGGGGGTCGGTGGGGACGATCTATCCCCAACATGAAATCAAGTCAAATAAAACAGCATGTACGCGCACAAGGTTGTGTGTTATTGATTGATTCATTACGTTTATCGACAGATTGGGGAATGATTAACTGATTGGTTGACTAATTGAGTGGCTGACGAGTGGCTTATATCTTGCAAAAACAAATCAAAGTGTTTACATACAACACACCCATACACATAAAACTAATACCAATTAACAGAGTTGACAAGCACGCGCCACGCGCCCACGCGCGCGCACACACACACACACACACACACACACACACACACGGTTATACACTTTGGCAGGATGGTGGGGATTTCGGCTGTTGAAGGAAGGGACAAATTTGAGATGAAACAGGGGGGGGGGGGGATGTTAGGTTTGGAATAGATATGTTTGGAGGCTGGATTCAAAAGTGTTATAACAGGCTTTTCGCGAAAGGGGAGAGGGAGGTCATTTCAAATCATTGGACCAGAAACAGAAAGAGCGACGCCCAATGGTGGGTTGACTCTTGGTCTTCGTAAGCACAGGGTATGTGCAGCAGAGCGTTGGGAACGAGTAGGGGTGTATAAGTAAAGACAGTCACAGAGGTAGGAGGGAGCTGTTTTGTGGAGACATTTGTAACAGAGGGTACTGATCTTATAGCTTCCTCTCTTTGGCACAGGTAGCCAGTGGAGTGATTGCAAAAGAGGAGTTATATGGTCAGATTTTTTTCTTTCTGAGAACTAGTCGAGCTGTAGAGTTGTGTATACGTTGAAGGGAGAGGACTGATGATGCTGGAAGACCAGCCAGAAGAGAATTGCAATAGTCCAGACCTGAAAAAATGAGAGACGCAACTAGTTTGGATGTTGCTTCAGTGGACATGTACTTTCGAATTGCACTAAGACGTGGTAATTGATAGTACCATGACTGCAAGGTCTGTGTGGTGAATTTTTTGATTGAGAGTGTGTTGTCGATAACGATCCCAAGATACTCCACAGCTGTGGGTAGAGGACTTGACTATTGCCAAATTCTATTGAAAATGTTGTGATGGGAGAGAGTTTGTGTTTGGTCCCTACGAGAATGGCTTCGGTTTGTATCTGCGTTCAGCTGTAGCTTGGTCTGTGTCATCAAGTTTGGGATATCTTGAAGGCCGTCGTCCATATTCTCTGTTGGCTGGTCTGCCAGTATCATCAATCCAATCCCTTCAATATATACAAAACTCTGCAGCTAGACTTATCCTCAGAAAAAAAATCTGAGCATATTACCCCTCTCTTGAAATCTCACCACTGGCTACCTGTGCCACAGAGAGTAAACTATAAGATCCCTAACCTCTGTTACAAATGTCTCCCACAAAACAGCACCCCGCCTACCTCTGTGAATGTCCTCACTTGTACACTCATTCTCGTTCTCTCCGCTCTGCTGCAGATACCCTGTCCTTACAAGTACCTAGATTCAACCAATCCACTATCGGCCGTCGCTCTTTCTCTATTTCTGGTCCATTGATCTGGAATGACCTCCCTCTCTCTCCCCGCCAAAAGCCTTCTTATGACACTTTTAATTTCAGTCTCAAGACATATTTATTTCAAACCTAAGAATTTCCTCTCCTGCTTCATCTCATAGCTTTTCCCTGCCTTCAACAGCCAAGATTCTATTGCCCTGCCAGGGTGTGTGACCTGTGTGTGTGTGTGTGTGTGGTGGGTGGGTGGGTGGGTGAGTGTGGGTGTGTGTGCGTGTGTGTGGTGCGTGCCTATGTGCACATTTGGACTTGATTGAACTGTTCATTGTTACTGGTGGTGTGACTGTGTTAGAATGAGTTGAGTGCAAGCGCTTTAATTTCCTTTCAGACTTGAAAAACTTGCCATTACATGACATATATCAAATCAGAGACCCTGATGAAGCTGCTGAATTTTGGATTATGACATTTACTTCAGTATACGACAAACATGCCCCTTTCAAAAAAAAGAGTTACAGAAAAAATCAAACCTCCTTGGATAACAAAAGACATCGAATCTGAAATATACCTAAGAGACTATTTGAAAACACATGGCTCATAAGAGCAGTTCAGAGCACAAAGAAACAAAGTAACTTCACTAAAACGCAAATCAAAACGTGATTACTCTCGCCATGTATGAAAAACCATCAATACATTATGTAATAAACCTATATCAAAAAGGCAACAGACAGTTAAAGATATAACAGCTGATGAATTGAACAACCATTTCTTAAACATTGCCACCAAAGTAATATCAAGTGACAAGTCAAATGAAAATGACCTCCATTACTTAGAACAATCTATAAAATCAAAAGAAATAAAATTACCATTTAAACTACTGCCAGTGAAAATCACAGATGTCTTGGAAAGCCTGTCTCTTCAAAAAAGTTCCAGAAAACGTGGTTTAGACAATCTAGATGGAAGAATAAATAAACTTTGTGGTCAAGTTATAGCTGGAACACTGACATACTTGTATAACTTGTGCATAGAGAAAAACAACTTTCCTGTCATATTCAAAAAGGCAAAAATCATACCAGTCCACAAATCAGGTGATCCTGATTGTCCTTCAAATTACAGACCAATTTCAAATCTGTTTGTCTTATCTAAACCCATCGAAAAACATTTTAAAAATCCGTATATTCCTACTTTGTAAACAACAATCTATTAAATGAAGATCAGTCAGGTTTTCGTAAAATTTATTCCTGTCACACAACTCTTACACAAATTATGGACAGTCTCCTACACAAAAGCAATGAAAATAAATATACAGGCCTTCTTTTTGTTGACTTTGAAAAAGCATTTGATGTAATCAATCATTCCCTATTATTGTGTAAACTTCACTTGTATAAACTAACACCAGAAATGATAAATCATTTGAAAAGCTTTTTGTCGAATAGGCAGCAGCTAGTAACTGTAAATAATCAAACTTTAAAACTATAGGCAGCAGCTAGTAACTGTAAATAATCAAACTTTAAAACTAGTACCTATTAAACATGGAGTACCACAAGGGTCAATATTGGGTCCACTTCTATTTTCAATCTATGGAAATGACTTACCCCAATTTCTAGAATGTAGCTGTAAAATGTTTGCTGATGACACATCCCTCTATTGTAGTGATTCTGACCCCCACAGACTTACACTTAAATTTCAAAACAGTATTGACAGATTGGTTACTTGGACTCAGCTAAACCATATGTCCCTAAATACACGAAAAAGTAAGTGTATTTATGTACTAGCAAGACAAAAGAGACAAAAATTGAAAGATAAATTCCGACCTCTGTTGATAGGTAAAAGAGTAATTGAAGAAGTTGACTCCCACAGAATTTTGGGTGTAATTATTGACAAAAATCTTACTTAGACTGACCAAGTGATGGCGCTAGGAAAACGTCTTGCTTACAAGCTACTTCAGTTATCAAAATAAAATATTTTGAATAACCACTCTCTCGCAAACTCTTTTTTTGCAGCCATATTTTGCCTATAGTTGACTATGCTTCATCTCTTTGGGACAGCTGCAGTGATACAAATTGAAAATCGATTCATTAGTTATATAAAAGAGCACTTAAATTTGTTCTAATCAAGCTCCCTAACCATCAACAATTATAAGCAAACAATTATCCTAACCTTCAAAAACAGACTTTATCTAAATAAAGCTCTATTTGTTCACAAAGTTGTCAATGGAAATGTCCCTCCAAAGATCACTAATAGCTTCGAAGTCAATGAACACAGAGAGATAGGGAAAACAGGCATTCAAGCTCAACTGCTCTTCAACTTACCTAGTTTTTATATAAAACCTCGCAACTGTGGCCTGAATCGTCTTTGCCTCATCAGGCCAAAAGTTGCCATGTTTTATATGAAACTAAGTAACTTGAAGTAGCAGTTTACCTTGAATGCCTGTTTTCCCTTTCTCTTATAATAAATTCAACGTATACAAAACTCCGCAGCTCGACTAGTTCTCAGAAAGAAAAAATCTGAGCACATTACCCCTCTCTTGCGATCTCTCCACTGGCTGCCTGTGCCACAGAGAGTAGATTATAAGATCAGTACCCTCTGTTACAAATGTCTCCACAAAACTGCACCCTCCTACCTATGTGAATGTCTTAACCTGTACACTCCTTCACGTTCCCTCCGCTCTACTGCAGATACCTTGTGCCTACTAATACCTAGATTCAACCAATCCACTGTTGGCCGCTGCTCATTCTCTATTTCGGGTCCATCAACATGGAATGAGCTCCCTCTCTCTCTTCGCCAGAAACCTAGTTATAACACTTTTAAATCCAGCTTAAGACATATTTATTTCAAACCAAGACTTTCCCCTCCATTTTCATATCTAACCCATGTCCTATCATCCTGCTAAAGTATACGCCTGTGCCTGTGCGAGTGTGTGTGTGCTTTTGAAAAACATTTGACTATTGAAATTTTCTTTCATAGATTTTGTCTGCATCGCACCATGTTTGTAAATATCTGTTTGTTTAAACTTTTGATTATTTATCATTGATTGCATGACTGTGTAAGATTAGGTTGAATGCATGCGCTCTGTTTGTCTTTTGCAAGATATATTGCTATATAAGTTCCATTATTTTATTATTTATTAAAAATTTAAAAAAATGTTACTATCTTATTTCTAGTCGGTAAAACTATAAAATTATGGGAATTTTTTGCAGTGCTGAAGTTTTTAGCTGAATTTTTATGAGTAAAAAAGTGCAAACCTTCTCAGCTACCCAGGCTCCGTTACAGAAGGAGAGCAATTGGTGGGCACTGCAAGGAGCTTTGGGTAGCGGAGAAGATTTCCGGCATTCACGACTGTTGGAATGCTGAAAACCATGCATTAACACACCACTTGTAATCAGTGCACATAACAGGACAACATAATACACACACGCACAACACAACATAGTACAAACAGGACATAATACACACAAACACTTAACAGCACAAACATAGTACACACAACACATAGACATAGGACCTGTAGCTACTGCTACGCTACTTGGGTTCGAACCCCTGCCTGCCTGCACTGCCTGCCTGTCCTGTCTATTTCATTCCGACTTCCCCATTGGGCTGCCCCGAAGGGCTATAGCCGAATGAAAATTAATAAATACAAACCTTCCTTTCTGATGGTGCAATACTTAGCCACGACCCTTTTGTGCGAGCCCAATGCTGAATATGTGTGTTAAAAAATATTTTGGCATGTTGCCAATACAACACAGCTGGCAGTAGGCATACAGCGCTTCTTATTAGTGTTGTGTGTGTTTGTGTGTGTGAGTGTGTGTGTATGTTTTGTTTTGTGTGTGTGTGTTCAAAAATATATTGTGTCTGTTTGTATGTTCTTGTGTGTATTCACACAATACAGTATCTTGTTGGTTGGTTTGTTTCAAGAATTAGCTTGATGTGTTTTGAGCTTCTCAGTTTTAGTTTTATTCTTTCTCTTTCTTGTCGGTCTGTAATAACATCACTCTCCCAAAGGCAATTATTAAACCCATCTCTGTCTTTCATGTGAAAAATTAAAACGACTTTGATTTGTTCATGGTAATCTTTTAATATGCTATTAAATTTTTGTGTCGGCAACCAAACAGATATATGTGCATGTCTCTTGCTGAAAGGAAGCTTAGACAAACTATTCCTTTTCTTAACAATGTCATCTATAAGAAATAATGTTACTGTATTTTCAAACAAGTTATAATAGTATTCTAAACACCCACTTAGCCTGTCAGAGGGGATTAACAATAATTATATTCTCATCTGTCCAAATAAAAGTTTCTTTCTCTGTATGTTTTATTGTTGTGTAGTGTTGGACAGAATATAACAATGAACTCGAAATGATTTTAGTACATGTTTGTAATAAATCTAAAACAAATACAGTCTTGCCACAGCCAGTCTGCCCGCATATAAGAGAGCACTGTGCTTCTTTTGGTAGAAAAACTTAGCTGGTTCATTAGTAAACAACTTCTTTTAGTCTGTTTCCTTCTATGTTGAGCTGTGCATCCATCACTACAATAGATATATTTTTATGGGCTCATCATTTTCTTGCTCTTTCTCTATTTGAGTAGTTATCCTTCTGAGCCGTTTTCAATGGGTCTTCCTTAACCATGCGTCTATCATCATTTGTTGACCTTAAGTCAACCCACAACGCATATTTTGATGTTAAGTATTCATGTAGCCTACATCATGCAGATGTAAAGATTTGCTTGTAAGACAGTAGTGGGATCATTGTGTTGTCCAGCAGCAAAGTATTTTTTTACCTCATCAAAGTGTTGTTATGGTAAATTACCTGAGGTGTAGACTTGATTTGGTTGCCCTTCTATAGTACATGACAAATGTTTAATACAGGATTAATAAACCTCTCACTTAATCTGGAAAAGGGGCCATCTGGTTCTTCACACATCGTTAGTATTCCTTTAAACGATCTTGCTGGAGTGTTCAGATTTATGTTTCACACATTATCTGCTTTACTCTTCATTTATGTGCTATGGTTGATCACTCTTTCATAATAGATAGCAAGCCTTGACTGATATCGCTGTGCAATCAAGCGTGCAAGCTCTGGGTGATTGACAACATCATACTCTAAAGATATACCAGATATTTTGTACCTAGCTCCACTGTCACTGGATGTAATAAACACGAGCATTGTCATTAAACGTTAGCTCATAGGACAGTCTGTCTCTGAGTGCGCCTGATAGTAAGGCATGTGAGAGCTGAGCAGTGCAAAGTCAAGAGGAATACAAAACCTGTTACCATAGGCTCTTGCTATGGCAGCATCTTTTTTTCCCTTTTTTCCCCCCTTTTTCCCGATTACTCTTGTTTGTCCCCCCTCATCCCGTAAAAACCCTTTATAAATAACTATCTTTTTTTTTTTTTGTATCCAAAATCAGTATAGATCAAGAATATGGCCTTGTTTAGTTTCGCCTTCTCTCCCTTTTACTTAAACTAATTTTTTTATAAAAGCCCCCTTCCCAAATTTGTACCAATTCGTTTGGGTCATTCCCGCTCGTTCTATTGAAAAACAAACCCAGTTATTCCTGGACCAATTTACATCCTTTTTTCCCAAAATTGGAAAACCCTTTCGGCAAAAATTTATTTTAAACAATTTTGTGGAGGGGTTTTTGTAAAAAAGTTGTCTGTTGTTTCCTTTTTTGCCTAAGGTTTTTTTTTAAAAGTCGGTTTGGAAAAAGGAAATTTCACCAAATGTTTGTTGTGCCATCTTTTTTCTATTAGTTTCAAAATTTAAAAAAAAAATAATAGAAAAAATGGCAGACTTGATATGATAATAAATGATGGTTTAGCCCGCTGAAGATAAAGTGAAAGCAGCATTCCCCCTTTCATTACCAAAAAAGAAATTTAAAAAACCCGGGTTTAAAAATTTTCACACAATTTTGGGACAACCCCCCAAACCCGAAAAAAACTAACCCTAAAACTTTTGAAGGGCAACAAAGGGGCAATCCGAAAGTGTAAAAAAAACAAAGGCCCAAAAAGGGTTTTTTTTAACAAAGAAAAGTAACCCCCATCAGTTTTTTTGCAAAAAAAAACCCCTCAAGCAGAGATAAAAGCGGGCCCCCAGAGAAAAAATTGGTTTTTAAATGATGCACTGAAAAAGACTACCCACCCCAAAAATTTTTTTTCACAACCAAAAAAATGCTGAACAAAAAACCCACCCCAAAAAATTTTAAATTTTCCACTTCAAAGGGCTTAGCAAGATTTCAAAACCCCAACAACTGAAACTATTCCAAAATTGGAAATAGCTTCAACAAGAAACGAAGGGGCCCCCCCAAAGGGCCCCCCCTGAAAACAAAAAATATCAACCCCTACCCCGCGAAAAATAAAGGGGTCAATAACACTACAGATATTGGGGGGGAAAGAATAAAAAAATTTTGCAAAATAGGTTTATTAAAACTCCCCAAAGAAACTAGAAAAGCCAAACTGTGAAGCAGGGGGCCCAAATCTTGGACGGGGAAAAAAAAGAAAGAATCACAAGAGGGTCTAAAAAATCTGCAAGATGAAAAACCCCCGCCAAAAATTAGAGTTCCCTTTAAAAAATAACAGACAACCCCCCTACAATCCAAAGGGTTTGCAGAATAAAAAACAAACCACCGCCTTTTTTTATGAAAACACAAAAACCGGGGAAAAAAAGAATCTTCAGAGCAAAGGGATTTAAAACTTTCAGAAAAATTAAAACCCGGGTTTCCCCTTTAAACAACCCCCTTTTGTATGCCCTGACAGGGCCCCGGACCCTACCCCCACCCCCACCTTTTTCCCCCCTCACAGGCACAGGGTAGGTTAAGAAACAACTCAGCCACTTTGCGACTTATTAAAACAATTTGCCTACAAAGTTGGCAACGCAATTCCCGGTTTAATTGGCTCAGTGATTTGGGGTGCTATCCAAATGCAGGGAAAAGTTTTTGGGGTTTATTGTGAAAGGGTTTGGGGGGTACTTTTATTTGTTGTTGTGTTTTTCTTTCTAAGAAAAAAGATAAGCAAAGGGGCCCTTAACCCCCTTTTCCCCGATCCGGGCCCCCTTTTAGATTCCAAAACGAAACCCCACCACGGTTTTGGGGGGCCAACCCTGGGGGAAATACTTTTCCCCTCACACACTTTTTCGTGGTTTTTTTCACTTGGGGTTTTTAAAAATTTGGGGGGGCGATTCAGGGGGGGGTGTCAGAGGGTCCAGTGTAGGATTAACCCCCTAACAGTGTGTTGTGGGGGGGAAGGAAGAAATAAAAAGCCAGCCCCCCAAAAAAAGGAAAGCCCTTTTTTTAAAATTTTGGCCCCGTGGGCGAAAAAAAAAGGCTTTTTTCTTTGGAAGCCGAAAGGGTCAACTGATTTGTTTAACCATTAATTTTAATGTTTTGTCTTGGAAGTAGAAAATTTGAACGGAATTTGGGGTTTGTGAAACCCCTATTAAAGCAAAACCCGGGGGACGAGGGAAAGGGTATGCTGCAGTTTTGGGAGAAAGTGAGCCAAAAATAACATTTACACAGCCATTTCCCGCCCCGTGAAAACCCCCAAGAATTGGGGGGAAATTTGAAACCTTTCCCGAGGGGTCCCCGGGATAGAGCCCCGAAAAAAGTTATGCCTTTTTTACTGTTTTCTCATTTTTACCACACCCTTTTTCTTTGAAACTCAATGGCCGGGAAAAAGAACAGATATGCCGATAAGAAAAAAGTAAAAGGAAAAAAAAAAGGGGTTTTGGGGTTTCCAAGGGAGGACAGGTGCAGCAATGGGTTTAAACCCCCCCAATCTTAATTGGTGCTTTTTGTGTGTATGGCCCCGTGCCACCAATACGAATACTTTTGAGACTATTTAACATTAAAAATTTTTTAGGGTTTACCGGGAATTTTTGGGTTGTTTTTGAATTTGTCAAAACCCGTGCTGTGACATGGTGCAGTGTGACCCGTCATGACAAAATCCTTCTGTACCCCTTAACCCGATTGGTGGGCAAAGATATGAAAATGCAGAAAAAAAGGTCGCAAAGTTGATTGAAAATGACTGGTTTTCCCCCAAAAAAAAATATTTAAACAAAACTTTGTTTCTTTGAGAATACCTAAAACAAAAGGGCTATGGGGGGGTTGGTGACAAATCCCTTTAAAACCCTATTGCACCTTTTTTTTGGGAAAACTAGTGGGGTATCATTCCTTTTTTCGCCTAACCCTGATTTAACTATTGTCCTTTTCCCAAAAGGATTTGCGTTTTTTCATAAATTCATACTTTTCCCGTAATTGGTTTAAAATAAGGTGACAATGGCCCCGCATCTTGGGACCCCGAACATTTTAAAATTGTTTCCCAAAACAAGTACAAAAACATACCCCAGCTTGGACAAAATTTAGTTTTAGTTTTATGCCAAAACACAATTTTTCTTAAGAGTAAAGTAAGTCAGTTTTGGGGGTAGAAAACCCGCCCAAAAAATTCAAAAATTTCAGACCGTTTGCTCTGTAAAAATCCCAAAAAAAAAGGGGGGTTTTAAAAAAAGTAAAGGGTTTTTTAAAGGGAGCAACTCATTTTGGGGTGATTCCCCTTTTTTCCAAAGGGGAAAAAATAAAAATTTTTTTTCCTCTTTGGGGGGCAGGAGTTCTTTCCCCTTTTTGTTGTTTTTGTTTGGGACTGTTTTCTGTGGTGCAAGATATACTGCCTGCTGGGTTTTTAATTTTTAAATTTTTATTGTTTGCCACAACATTTTTTTAAACTATAAAAATATTGTTGTTGTAAAATTTGAAAAAATTCCATATGTAACTTTATGTTGGAAGGGCAGCAAAAAAAACCCTCCCAAACAAAATCAAACCCAAAACCCTGATAGTGAAGAAAATCCTTTTAAAAAGTTTAATGCTTTAAGGGGAAACAAAAAGTGAGAAAAAACTGCCCCCAAGATTTGCTAGAAATGCTTTGTGATCAAAACCCCCAAACCCTATAATTTCTTTACCTTTTTTTGTGCCTTGCAACAAAAAAAGCACCACACATAGGCACAAAAGAGTCATTAATCCCCTTAATCCCGGTTCCTTTTTAACCCCTTTACTCTTATCAAGAATGAAAAGGGTTTTCCCTGCATTCAAGTCTTAAGTCATTGATTCAAAACAACTCTTGCCCCGTTGGGGAAAAAATGAATTTTGGGGGCCCCCAGTCATGTCAGGGCCCCCTGTTCATCCAAACAAAAACAAGTTCCATTCCATGGTTTTTTTTCCTGTGTTTGTCCGAAAGCGGGCTTAGAATCAATATTAAAAAACCCTTGCACAGCCCCCTTCCCTTGTTTTATTTTAAACCTATTGTAAACGGAATTTAAGTTTTTTGAGTGGGAGGGGACCTGAGTCAGATAAAACCCCGCCAAACCTTTATTTGTACACATGAAAACCCCGTACACATACTTTACTAACATTTTTGGGTGGTTCATGTGGTTTTGGGTATGAAATCACAGCCGTAATTTTACGTGAATAGGGAAAATTTCAGTGGGTTTTTGGAAACCCGTTTTGGGTGAGATAAACCCTTTTTTGAGTGGCATTTATTTTAAAGGGGGATTTAAGTATGATTTCGAAAATCAAAATCTCTGAAAAAACAAATCAAACTTATTAAGGTAATAGTTTTGGGTTTTAGTGGAAACCCGCCTGTATTTTGATCTTTTTTTAATTTACTTATTATTTTTTAAATTATTAAATTTAAAAGTAAAAAAATGTTTATAACACCCAACCAAAAATCCCGTGGTGAAACCCGTTTTAAATAAAGCTTTTTTTTTGACCAACCCCCGTCAACATAAAAATGTTGCTTTGTCGAGGGTCTTCTAACCTAATTTTTTTCGCGGGGGTACAAAAAATGGATAAAAACCCAGAACTTACTTTCAAATATTTAATACATTTACGGGGCAAGAGGTTTTTTGTTTTTTTCACAATGGAAAAAGGAGCTCTTTTGCCCGCTTGGAAACAAACCAAAAAAAAACCACGCTGTCAAAGAAATAATCTACAGGGGTTCTTCAAACATTTATTTTATCTTAAACGTTTGCCGAACTTTTGGGGGTTTTTAAAGGGGCAATTTCCCGGTGGATTAAAGGGGTATGGTATTTACCTATGTTGGTGAAAAACCCTTGAAAGGCAGAAACCCCCTTTGCTTTTTGGCCCCGTCTCAGTTTTAAAAACCCCCCAAAAAAACCCCGTTGTGCGAAACTTTTTTTTAACATCAGTTTTTTCTGATTAATAAAAAATCCCTTTCCCCCCAAAAAAGAATGTATGTGAAAAGCCCGCCCCAAAAGCTTTTTCCCCTTTAGTTTAAAAAGCTGGAAAAAGGTTTTTATGGAAAAAACCTTTTACCAAACAAAAAATAAATATAAAAACTTAAAAACCCTAAAAAACTTATTTATTTCATAGAAAAAAAATTTAAAATACATACTAATAAACCAAACCCCTTTAAACCCTGTCACGCGGCTCCCGTATAAAACCCTTAAAAATGCCCCGTATTGAGCTTAAAAAACTTGGTGAAATTTAAAAAATAAGAGGGATTTGGGGATTTTGGTTTATGCTTTTGGAAATTTCACAAAAGATGGGTCCACCCGCGCCAAATAGAAAAAGGGTAAAACCTTTGGGTTTCCAAAAATTGGGAAAAGTTTTCCTAAAGAAAAAACTGAAAATTAACAGGGTGATTTAAATTACAAAATAAAAACCCTAAAACTAAAAAAATGGCACCCTTTAAACCCCAAACAACAACTGGCCGGGTCAAATTTTAGTTTTTTCAGCCCTCTCTTTTTACATAAGCCCGAAAACTTTCCGTAAGCTATAAATGCTGGACCAGTAAACATAGCACTAGCATATGAATCAGCCAGCAGAAATGAATTAGAGACAATAGCATTACAGAATAAGACACGTAGAGATAGGGTAAAAGCCGAGTCAAGCTCAACCACTTACTGTTTATCCAAAACCAGGCAACTTTTGGTCAGATTCGGCTTCGCCTCATCGTACCAAAAACTTGCATAGTTTTATATAAAAACTAAGCAGTTTACCTGACTCGGCTTTTGACCCTATCTCTCTACTAAAACTGAAAGTAATACTAATTTATTTCTAATAACAAACAATAAAATTATGGAGAATTTTTGCTAAACAATATCTTGTCAGAACTAATACAAAAATACTATAAAAAAAACCAACTAAAATCTTTCTTTATTACTTATAATGCTGAATTTTTTATTAAAAAAAAGTGCAAAACCTCTCCGCTACCCAGGCACCTTACAGAAGAGAGCAATTGGAGGACACTGCAACGGAGCTTTGGTAGCGGAGAAGATTTCCGGCATTCACGACTGTGGAATGCCGACACACGCATTCACACACCACACGCATTCACACAACACATAACAGGACAACATAATAACACTCACACAACACAAATAGTACGAAACAGGAATAACACACAAAACTAACAGCACAAACATAGTACACACAACACAACACTAAATATATAAATATAGGACCTGTAGCTAATGCTACCCTACCGATCGAACCTGTGCACTGCCTGCTCTGCCTGCCTGCCCAGTCTAACGCATTCCGACTTCCCCACTGGGCTGCCCTGAGGGCGATAGAAAGAGTAAAATAATAAATATAAACCTCCTATCTGATGGGCAATATTTAGCCACGCCTCTTTGCCGGAGTGTTAGCAAAAGATTGTGGCATGTTGCCAATACAACACTACAGCATAGGCCTACCACTGAGAGCACAGGACATATTATGTGTGGTTGAGTGTGAGAGTGTAATGTGTTGTATTTGTGTGTCTGGCTGCATGTTCTTGTGTGTGTTAAAAAAAAAAAAAGCTATTGGGTTATTTACCACTACACATATTTAGTCGTCTGGTATTGAGTATTAGTTTACTATGCTTTGACTTCTGAGTTTAGTTTTATTCTTTCTCTTTCTTGTCCGTCTGTAATAACATCATTCTCCCGAAGGCAATTATTAAACCCATCCTGTCTTCAGTGAAAAATTACAACGACTTGATTTGTTCACGGTATCTTTTAATATGCTATTATATTTTTGTGTCAGCCAACCAAACAGATACTGTGCCATGTCCTCCCACTGAAAGTGAGCTTAGACAAACTATTCTTTTCTAACAATGTCACGCTCGCTGAGCAGTCGTCTATTAAGAAAAGGTCTGCTATTTCAAAGAGCCTGTAATAGTATTCTAACACTCGCTTACCTGTCAGAGGGATTAACAATAATTAATAATCTCATCTGTCCAAATAAAGTTTCTCTCTCATGTGTTTTTATGTTGTGCAGTGTTGGACAGAATATAACAATGAACTCAAAATGATTTTTGTACACTATTTGTAATAATCTAAAACAAATACAGTCTTGCCACAGCCAGTCTGCCCGCATATTAGAAGCATGTGCTTCTTTGCAGAAAACTAACGTCCATTAGTAAACAACTTCTTTAGTCTGTTTCCTTCTATGTGAGCTGTGCATCATCACTACAAATAGATTATTTTTATGGGCTCATCATTTTCTTGCTCTTCTCTATTTGATAGTTATCCTTCTGAGCCCGTTTTCAATGCTCTTCCTGAACCATGCAGCTTATCATCATCGTTGATCTTAATCAACCCACAATGCATATTTAGATGTAGGTATTCATGAAGCCTAACATTATGTAGATTAAAGATTTGCTTATAACACCAGTAGTGGTACATTGTGTTGACCAGAACCAAGTATTTTCTTACCTCATCAAATGTTGATATGGAAAATAGCCTGAGTCTAGACTTGATTTGGTTGCCCCTCTAAGTACATGATAAATTTAATACCGGGATTAAGAACCTCACTTAATCTGGAAAGGGTGGCTGGTTCTTCAACAGCATAAATATTCCTTTAGATCTTGCCGGAGTGTTCAGAATTATGTCCACACAGTATCTGCTTTACTCTTCATAATGTACTTGGTTAAGCACTCTTTTCATAATAGATAGAAGCCTGACTGATATGCTGTGCAATCAAGCGTGCAAGCTCGGGTGATTGACAACATCATACTCCAAAGATATACTAGATATTTGTACTTTGCGTCAGCGTTACTGGATGTAATAACACGAGCACTGTCATTAAAGGTCAGCTCATACGACAGTCTTCTCTGAGTGCGCCCTGATAGTAAGGCAGTGTGAGAGCTAGCAGTTCAAAGTCAAGAGAATACAAAACTTGTTACCATAGCTTTTGGCATGCAGCATCTTTTTCCTGTTTCCCTTGTCAGCAGAACCTACTCTGTGTTTTAGTCCCTCATTATCCTGTATGCCCTGAAAATAAGATCATCTCTTTTTTCTTTGTCATCCATAAATCAGTATAGATCAAGAATACGTCTGATGTCAATGAGAGTACTCTCTGCCTTCTAGCTTGACACTAATCTTTTTTATAATAGCCCTCCTTAAGTTTGCTACACACTTCTGTTTGGATCATCTTCAACTCTAGTTCAATCTGAAAAGTAAGCCTAGTTGTGCCTGGAACAAAGACATCATCTTTCCTAAATACAAACCTAACAGTCAGAATCTGATTTTCATCAAAATAGTGGAGGTTGTTTGTAATAATGATTGTCTGTCTGTTTCCTTTTATGCCTAAGGAGCTTTTAAACGTCTGTAAGGATCAAGGATTCTCCAAATGTTTGTTTGCGCCATCTTTTTTCTATAAGTACAAAATAAAAAAACAATAATAGAATAATGGAAGACTATAGATAATATGGAGATGTGTTATACGCCAGCTGATGATATGGGTGAAGCGACAGCCTCTGTAGCCCTTGCATTCATCAGAAGAGAATTATTAGAAAGCAGGGTATAAAGATTTTCACACAAGTTTGGTGCAACCAACACCTGAAGTACTAGACCATACTGACTATGATAGGACAACAAAGACAATCTAGTATGCGTAACTAACACAGACAAAGGTTTTATTAACAAGAAAAATACACCACAGTTTTTAGCAAAAAATACACTCAAGCAGAGACAAAGTTGGCCACACAAGAAAACTTGGTATTGTGATGCACTAACTACTAACAGACTGCCTACGCATGGTTGTTGCACAACTACAAAAATGCTGAACAAAACCTACCAACAAATATTGAAAGTCTACCACTTGAAGACCTACACAGTCGGCAAACACAACAACTGAAACTATTCTAGAGTGGAAACTACTTCACACAAGCAGACGAAGACACGATACTGAAAACAATAAAGATCAACCCACCCATGCGAGAAATAATGGGCTCAATCAAGCACTACAGAGCATAGAGGCGAACTGATAAATAATTTAGCAAAGCTAGGCGATTTAGACTCACACATAAAACTAGAAAAGAAAAAGCTAGCAGCTGCAGACACTGACCAGGAAGTAAAAGAAAGAATCACACAGCGTCTAAAAAATCGCAAGATGAAACGACAAGCAAGATTAGAGGTCTTAAACAATAACAGACAACAACTGCAATCTCAGGTTAGCAGAATAAAAGAAACAATCCACCGAATTCTTTATGAAAACAGTACACTAGCGGAAAGAATCTGTACACTGTTTCGCGAGCAAGGCATAACACTTGTCAGTATAATTACAGCATTGGGTTTCGCTATTAGCACACTTGTGTATGCGCTGACAGGAAGCACACTACCACCACCACCACCACCACCTTCCGCACCCACAGGCACAGGCTGGGTTAGGAAACAACTCGGCCACTTACCTGAGCTATTAAAAAAATTAGCCTATAAAGTTGGCGACGCACTTCCTGGTAAATTGGTTCTGTTGTAGCTGGCTGATTAATCAACAGCAGGAAAAGTTGTGGGATTTATGGCAGAGCATTTATGGGCGTTACTGGTTTTAGTTGTTGGTTTTCTTCTTTCTAAAATAAAGATAAGCAAGACCGCTTAAAACAAGTATACTTGTTAAAGCAGTTATTTCATCATAGTGACTGTCTCTTACAAGGGGAATAATTATTTTTTTTGTTTGCTCTGAGGTGGTGGTAGTAGTTCTTTCCCTTGGTGTGGGTCTTACTACACTTGTCTGTGCGGGTCTTACTACACTTGTTGCGGCTGTTGTATTGTTTACACTTTCATTTTTTCCAAGCTGCACATCATCTCCAGCTATAATAATATTGTTGTTGTAGTTTGTAATTGTTCCTATTTGTAACTGCATGTTGGAAGGCAACATATATAAACCATGTCCTATAGCAAAGTCTACCTTAGACCGTGCATAGTGAAGAACATCTTGATAATGCTTGATGCTTGATGGTAGGTCAACGCCAAGTTAATACTGTCTCAAGATTTGCTAAAACTGCTTCTGTGCATCAAACATGCCACCAATAATACTTGATCTTGTTGTGCCTGTGCACCAAGCAAGCACCACACATAGGTCCGAACTGATCATTAATCCTCTCTAATCCTGGTCTTGTTAACCTTCACTCTATCAAGAATAAAAGTCGTCCATGCATACATGTCATTTGCTCTATTAACCAAGAACAACTCTTGCACCACGAGAGAAAGATGTATTGGAGCCACCAGTCATAGTATACCTCCTGTGCACACCCCACAAATACAGAGTCCCCATGCCTGATTTTGTCCTGTGTTTTGTCTAAATGCTGTCTTAGCCCCAATATTAAATCATTGCCACAGCCTCATACCCTTCATGTTAATCTACTATTAAAGGGATTGAAGTACTAATTCATGGGCAGTGGACCTGCAGCTCAGATAACACACGCCTGAACTGATAGTACACATGAAAACCTGTACACAGACTTTACTAACTGTTTGGATGGTTCATGGTCAGCATATGACCACCACAGCCCTTAGTTGCACAGTGGATAGCAAAGTTAAGTGGTTTTGATAGAACTGTATAGGATTAGACAACCATGCCTTTCGCAGTGGCATCATCTTAATTGGTGGGTTTTAAGTATGATTTCAGTGGGTTTGGGAACGTTTACTTCGAAGATCAATGTCTCTGACACAGCAACATCTAGCTTATTAAAAACCATAGTCTTTGGGTTATAGTGAGATCCAGCCTACCGTATTTTGCATCTTTATTATATTTATACATTATTATTCTATATAATATAAAATGTTTATAACACTAACAAAATCCATCAGGTGTACCTGTTAAACTAGCCATCCTATTGACAACCGCTGTCAACATAAAACAGTTGCTTTGCATGAGGTCTTCTACAAAGTATCATGGACAAACATCGACAGCAGCAACAACTGGATTAAAAAATATGATCCTAGAACTAGAGCGTTTAATAAATTTACTGTGCAAGAAGGTTATTATGATTTCTGCACACTGGAAAAGGAGCTCTTTCGTCCAGCTGGTATCACACTAAAACTCAACCAAGCTAGTCTGAGAGTAACTCTACAGACTTCTTCATCTAGTATAAGGATGCCACAATGTCTTGCAGAAATGCTTGGTTTCAGGAACCTATTTAGAAGAATGGGTCCTGATGGTTGGGAAAAAGTTTTTGGTACTACTTTTGAAGATGATGAGGACAGAACCTATGTCGGTGAAAGACCCATTGACTTGGTAGTAAACTCTTTGCTTTTTGTACACCTGTCTCATTTAAACACAACACAAAACCAAGTGGTGACGAAGGCT
This sequence comes from Rapana venosa, assembly GCA_028751875.1. NCBI lineage: Eukaryota > Metazoa > Mollusca > Gastropoda > Neogastropoda > Muricidae > Rapana > Rapana venosa. The sequence continues at coordinate 20,569,784 of CM054157.1, forward strand.
TCTTCCTCATCAGTCCCTTCTGATCTACTAAGAATCCTTCCACCAGCAGAGCAATGTACTGTGAAACGCAGCACAATAGTTTACTACCTTCAATTCAAAGGCTAGAAGAAGGCTTCCATGAAACATTCTGTAAACAATCAAAGAAACAGCACAAAGAACAGTTGACTAAAAATTTACATATTACATTAGAAAAAAAATAATATAAATACTAATATCATACATAAACCATGTCATGCTGTCCTGTATAAGAGCACCTAACATGCCCAACTATTGAGCTTAAAGATCTTGGTGATGTACAAGAGTTTGAGAAGGATGGGGAGATTGGTGAAGTTTAAGCTTTTGAGTACACAAATGATGGATACTACAAGTGCACAGCAATAGAAGAAGCTAAGAAACCTCCTCGGTTTCCTAAACTTGAACAGTTGCATAATGTTGAAGATGAAGCATTAGCAGATGATTTTACTTACAAAGTAACATTTAAAGCTAATAAATGGCACATCAAACCAACCATTGACTGGCAAATCAAGTTTGAGTTTATTAGTCCATACACTCTCTATGCACCCACAGAACTTTCCGTAATCAATAAATGCTGGACCAGTAAACATAGCACTAGCTATCAATCACCAGCAGAATGAAGTAGAGATAATAGATTACAGAATAAGGCACGTTACTCTGCTTCATAGAAAAGACTCAGTGACTAAACCAATCAACCACATTGCTACGATTCCTTCCATACATTTCCTCTGGATGATCAGTACCATGGTGTTTGTTCTGGTTGCAAGAGAAGACAGAGCTTCTTTTCTGTTCATGATGGATTACTATAACTGGAAAGACCTCGACGTTGATGCCCTCAGATTTGCTATTGCTATCTGGAACAGCGGCAGTGACAGACATTGAAGGGAACATTTCCAGTAATAAAGTCACTTGCTCCTAGACCCACCACAGCTGACACCAATTAGCAACCCTCAATCTACACCACATTGACCTTGTTGCAGTCTATTACACAGAATGTGTACTGCCGACAATCAATTACAAGACTACTGAATGAATACCAAAAAAATTACACACACGTTTTTTTAAACAGATATAAAAGAAGATGACGACCGCTAAATATCCTAAAGTTCCTAGTGCACCAATCCTGAACCTCTTAAAATGATAATGCAATACCTTTTTGTTTGACAAACATTACACAGATGCACTGACATTGAGCAACAATAGCAAAGTATACAAAATGCAGGCGTAGGTACAGATCAGCATTACTGTGTATGAGCTCTATTACACAGGTACAGCAACTCTGTCTACAGCCGCAGCAGAACAGGCATGCTCTCTTAGCTACTGGAATGCTGTGCTCCTGCATCAATAGCATTGGGCTCGTTTCAATAACAGCAGGAGCCTGTTCATTTGTCACATCAGTCTTTTCGAAGAAGTTGTGCGTAAACTAGAAAAACATGATGCTGTTGTTGCTTGACATTAGCAAGCAAAGCTCATTTAGACTCATTATATAGCAAAGCTCTAACAGATCCACAATATCAGAAGAGGAGTTCAAGCGTCTTCAGGATGACTACGATGACTACAAGCGTCAAAAGTTCGACCTCCAGAACAAACAACACAAAGCTATGCCTGTGGACATTGACTCAATAAAAAAGGAATATATAAAAAGGGGTATCTGCTTGGCCAAGACAGTGCTTTAAAGGATCAGCTGAGTACTCTATTAAGGAGCTAAGAATTACCTGCGGTAGATTCACTGCTTCATACCGTAGCAAAACAAAAAAAACAAGAAGCAATTAATTAAATTAATTTTTTTTTTTCTTACTATATGAGTTAGAGATTTTAGTTGAGGCTCAGTATGGACAAAGTGTTTCAGACAATAGAGCTAAATGTTACACAAGCGCAAAACGTGGTACAAAGCATTCAAGATGCAATCGCACAAATACCAGACAACCTAAACATAGATCCACCAGTAAAGGTGCAGTTGGTTGCTGAAAATTCTAACAACACACAAATAAGAAACGAACAATTAACTGTTCATGTGTCAACAAAAACAACAAGCACTGAACTCCTTTGAAGAGGGTCAACACAACATGGGCAGATGAGAGGAAAGCGCAACTTCGAACATTCTGCAAAAACAGCAAGAATTGGGGATCAGATGGACATTGGTAAGGTTCTTCGCCATAGAACTAAAGCAAAAAGTTTCATCCCATTGTTGGTAGAAGTTACATTCCCTTTCCCCCTGATGTTGTAGCAAAACGTGCTGTGCTGAACATTCAGAACAAAGATGATAAGTTTTTTTATTGGGGTGTGCCCGGCTAAACTGTTTCATGTAAAAAAAGAATGCAGAGAGAGTTTCAAACTATCATGAACATCGTGACAAGCTTGACTTCACTGGCATTGTCTTTCCTGTGGCTGTTAGAGCATTGACAAGTTTTTAGAACTAAAAACCCCCCCATCATGTGAATGTGTACACCTGGAAGAATGTGGGGGTCCCAATGGACCCAGCGGTTAAGACCACTTAGGATCTTAAAAAGGTCTCCCACAATAGGTAATCCTGATAAGAACCATGTAGACCTCTTGCTAGTGAGTAATGAAACCAGTTATCATTATACACTCATTAGAACAATGAGTAGACTTATTGCACAGACAACAAAACATCAGCACAAACAAGAGTTTTGCAGACGATGCTTGGTTCGTTTACCATCTTGCAAGCAGCAACAAACACAGAAAACATTTTAAGAGTGAGACCGAAGCAATCACTGAACTTGTAACACCAAGGCCAGAAGCAAGGTGTAAATTTAAGAAAATAAAAAAGCTACAAAAGTCCTAGTAGTGTATGCCGACTTTGATCTATCATTGTGCCATACCAAAGGGCCAGCAATGGAACAAATCCTAAAAACAGTTTTTACTCAGTAATCATCAAGTCGTTCCTTTGCTTATGTTATTGTTTTTGATCGGATGGTGCACACTCAGAGCCAGTTTGTATAGAGGACCAGACGCGCTAAGCTTTTTCTTGAAAAACCCTGAAAGCCAATCATAACCACTACTCTCAACAGCTAAACCTACAAGAGTCATTATGACAGAAGAACACCAGGGGCAGTATGCTTCTGCCACACATTTCTGGTTTGTGGTAATTTATTAACACCGCAGGGCAGACAATCACACAGTCAGAGATCATGACCACATCAGTGGTAAGTTTCGTGGAGCAGCACATAGTAAGTGTAATCTACAACTAAAAGTAATCCCAAAACATGGGAAACTGCCAGTCTTCTTTCCCCAAACTAAGAGGTTTACGACTCACACCTAATTATGCAGGCAGTGACTGATATAAAAGGCTTACTGCATTGCTCAGTTTATCAGAGAAGTACCTGACTTTTACACTAAATAGCCTGTCCTTCTTGATTTTGCACAACATCTGATGGGATCTCTAGAGTCCTTGTCTTCATCACTGAGTACTTGCTCAATTACAGAAAAATACTTCGACACAAAGCTTGCAAGAAAAGGCGTCTATCCTTATGAGTACATGGACTCATGGGAAAGCTTTGATGAAGAAGAGCTGCTGCCAAAAGAAGCATTCTTTAGCAGACTGATGGGTAAAGGAATCAGTGATGATGACTATCAGCATGCTCAGTGGGCATGGCAAAAGATGCAGTGTCGGACGATGGGCGATTACCATGATCAGTATCTACTTGCTGATGCATGTTTGCTTGCTGATGTCTTTTTAGAACTACAGAAAGACCGGAATGAAACATTACGGACTAGACCCATCACGCTATATTACAGCACCAGGAATGTCTTGGGATTTCTTTCTTGAAGTTTACTGGGTGCAGATTGATCTGTTGTCTGACCTGCCAATGCTCCAAAGAATGAGGATGGTCTGCGTGGTGGCATCAGTATGGCATCGCACAACTACTGTAAGGCCAACACAAATATTTAGAAACTATGATCCTACAAAGCTTGTAAAATACATCAGTACTTGGACGCAAACATCTGTATTGGATGGGTTTATGTTTTCAGTCACTACCACTAAGAAAATTTCATTGTTTAATGGTCCCCTTTTGCTGTTGATGAGTTCTAAAAGCGTTGTCACAAATGGTGCCTGAAACAAGCACTAGTTGGATCTTAGAAGTAGATTTATCTATCCCCATGAACTACATGATGCACACAATGACTACCCAATGGGTGCAGAAAGGCTCAAAACATCTCCAAAAGAACCACAAGCTTGTACCAAACTTAAATGACAAGAGCAAGTATGTTTGTCCACTACAGACTGCTACAGTTCTACCTAAGGCATGGTTTAATTCTTAAATGCTGTTCATCGTAAACATTGTGTTTGACCAAGAGCAATTCATGAAACCATACATCATGAAGAACACTGATCTGAGAACGAAAGGGCCCCTGATGCATCAGAAAAGGATTACTTCAAGCTTTAGAACAACAGCTGCTTTGGAAAACAAGAGAACCCACACAAAAGAAAAAATGTTAGATTAGTCACAAAAGAAATGAAGCCATAAAGCTAACTCAAAGCCAAGCTATCAAGCCTTCAGGGAATTCATTTACAGTCTGTTTGGGATCACGAATGAAGAAGTTGCAGGTTAAACTAGACAAACCCGTATTCATTGGGTTTAGTGTGCTGGAGACTGTCAAAGCTGTTGATGCTGGGTCTTGTATGATTACTTCAAGGATAAATATCCTGCTGTAAGGGTCTTGTACACAGACACAGACTCTTTCATCCTAGACATACCCACAGAAGAAATATACAAAGACCTTGTAGAGGACGTAGCACTAGGATCAGAGTCATGGTATGACACCAGTGATTATCCAAAAGACAGCCCCTTGCATTCATCAGTAAACAAAAAAGTTATTGGTAAGATGAAGGATGAGATGAACGGCACTATTATCAAAGAATATGTTGGGCTGAGGGGCCCAAAATGTATAGCGTTGCAAGCCAGACAGGTTTATAAAAAAGGCAAAAGGTGTTGGCAAAACAGGTGGTCAAAACAAGCATCATTATGATAACTACAAAGAGGCCTCTCTTTGAGGTAGAGTATTTCATCATGACAACCCAAAGCTCTGCTCAAACCCTGCACCAAATCAAAACACTGTGGTTAGAAAAAAACATTGATTGCGCTGATACAAAACGAGTATATTCTTTCACCAGAGCACTCATACGCACTTTGGAAAACTGGAGAACAAAATTTAATTAATTAATTAAATTTAAATTTTTTTTTTCATTTATATACGAGTTAAAAATATTGATTGAACTCACATGGATTGTTTACTCTTTATCAAAATACTATGTAGTGGTACAATGCCTCGTCTCTGCTTTTACAGTGCTGACATTCTAGAAGAACTTTGGCCAGCAAGTAAAATAAAACTTGATCATGGTACAAAAGAAGAGGTGCTAAATAAATTCTAGAGTTGTTAGTATGATGAGAGATGTGTCCCCAACCCACTTCAGTATTATCAAAAATTTCCCATAAATTGTTTGTAACAAAAAAAAGTTAGATGAACCATACAGTCACTTACCCTTTTTGATGAAATAGTAGCCTACCTTACTGAAGCGGGACAGTATTAGGTGGCACAGCTGCAGTTCCTCTCTAACAAAAGCCCGCTGTGGTGCTGTAATGACAAATAATAAATAGGAGACCATCTCCACAACTTTTTTTATTTCATAAGTGTCTATGCCCAGATGGATCTGTTGCTCATTTGTGACTGTCGCTGGCTTCAGCTTTACCAGCAGCATACAGAATCTCAGTTTTTTTCCCAAAGGGTACTAGTGGTTGCTTAGAAGGTGTTGTTTTGGGTTTTGCTGCTGTATGGGTTTTTCCTTTGATGGCGTCCACGGTTTTAATCCTGTGGCTCTAGTTATCTCAGAGTTCATTGCTCTCAAAACTGCAGGGAGTCTTTTTACCCCTCTGTATTTTGTGTGCCTGGATCATATTTCTTGGTGGTACTGATATGCAAAGGTCTCTGCTAACAGCTTGTTAAAACTTTCAACCATGCTTGAGATCTGTGTTGCCTGGGGATACCTCTTTTTATTTCTACCCCCATGCTTTATACAGCTGATTAAATGCTCCTTTAAACTCTTTTCCATCATCACCTGAATAAGTCTGGATTTTTTTAGTGGGCCCCGACTATAGATTTCCTGCAAAGCAACTGCAGTTGCGGTGGCACTCTTTTCAGTAAGGGTTCTGCATCTTTATACCTAGAAACTACGTCCACTACATAAGAGCAAACTTTTACCTCTCCTTCTGATTGTGTCATGGGGTAAGTATAAAAGGTCTATTTGGTGATATCATATGGCTTCATTTTATAAAGAGGGTCTATTAATGCGCCTTGGGGGCAGGTAAATAAAATCTGCCATGTTGCTTGTTTAGACAGCCACTTCTTTGCTACTTCGGAACTTACTCCTGCTGCAAAAGCTCAGTTTATTAATAGCCGCCTGTCCTTTCCAGTACCCTTCTGTGTGTAGTAGATCTTAGAGAGTTTGGGATCCATTGTTCTAATATAATACAAAAAAAATTGCCTGTTGGTTAACCCAACCTTCCCGTGCTAAAAATATACTATTGTCTGCCCACCACAATAAAAGCAATCTCGCCTGTCTTCTGGTTTCAGTGGGTTGATAATAATCACGAAGCTGTGGCTTAGTAATAGGAAAATATTTTTGCCTGTCACAATTTTAGTACTCTTTTATTGCCCCGTCAACATCAGAAAATGTTTTTGCAGCATGTCCTGTTCACGAAGTTTTTCATTAATAAAGGGCTAACTGAGCAATTCTTTGCCTTCGTATTCTGCCTGTGCTCTGTTCAGTTGTTTTTATTGCTTTATCATGTCCTTCCTTTCTTCGTCTGTATGAAGTTTAGAAAACAAGTAGTTGCTACCTGTAAAAGCAAGTGCGTTAACTACAGCACCACCAACCATCATCACTAAAGAAGCCATTTTTTTTATGGACTAATATTTTCTGGAATAATTCCCCGCTTTACCAAAAGTCCTTTTGTAGCAATGGGTGATGTTACACCACAACTAGCTTGGCGCTGTCTTCAAAGTCTAGTTTTCCCAAATCAGCAGTCTCATTTTTAGAAGACTCTTTCCCAACAAGTATAGACGACACTAAAGACTGCCAATAACGGCAGCGGGTAGACCAGATTGACTGCAGTCTTTCTGTACTCATATTTTTTTCTATAAGTAAAAATTTTTTATTTATATCTATAATACATCTTTAATGGATCGTTGTCAGGCTGTTTGCTTTTTTAATGGTTGTGGGTGTGGTTGTGGTTTTGGCTTTTGTTCTTGCTGCGGTTCTTGTCTTGCTGGTTTGCTTGCTGCTCCATACTCTATAGGCTGTATAACCAATTCCCATAGCTGTTATACCATATATTAAGTAAGACGAATTTTTGTTTTTGGGGGTGCTGTGTCTTTTTCTGTGTTTCTATAGGCATCTGTTTTTCTAATGTTTCTCCAGATAAGATCTTTTCTTTGCTTGGTTGCTAAGTTTTTTCTGTCGATTTCCCTTCTGCTAACCTCTTGCCAGCTTCAACTCTCCCAGGTTTTTTTTGTTACAGATGTCACTTTTGAAAGGGAGGGTTGCTCTTGGTTCTTGGCATTTTCCCGTGCTTCCTGTTGGTTCGTGGATTTTCGTTCTTCCATTTGTCTCTATAGGCTAAATTTTAATATGTTAATGTTATCATACTAGCAGCTACTGGTCTAACAGAAGCCAAAACGGTAATACATATCACAGCCAAGTGTCTCCAGCGTTCTAGACAAAATAGGAAACTTGTGAGAGGTCATATGCTAAGTCAGCTTCTGAGTCCCCATTAAAGACCCTACTTGTTGCTTTAGCATATAGACCAATAACAGTATGCCCTAGGCTTTTCACTATAAATTTTCCCAAAAAAGGATTCATACCCATTAAAAAACTTATTAATTCTTGTGGTGAAATGCTGCACCTGTTCACTGTTAGTTGTGTTCCTAAGTTTTTGCTTTGTTTTATCACAAGCAGCAAGAAAGTACAACTTCTCCTTCCTTATCCAGTAGACTTTCTCATCTGTTATTTCTTCTTGACTAGAACCAGTAGATGTCATCAACAAAAAGTTCGTCGCAATTCATGTTGTCTATCTGTATCAATATATTTTGTTAAAATAATTGTTGTTTTTTTGACAAGTTGTTGAGAAGTTGTTGATAATTTGTTGATAGGTCTTGTTTTTTTTCTTACAAGTTCTTAATATAGTTTTTTGTTTTAGTTCTTGATAATTCTTGAAAGTTCTTGGTAAGTTCTTGATAAGTTCTTGATAAGTTTCTTGATATCTTGATAAGTTTTTGATAAGTTTTTTAATAAGTTCTTGATAAGTTCTAGAATAAGTTCTTGAATAAGTTGTTAAAAAAAGTTCTTGACAAGTTCTTGATAAGATATTGTTTTAGCATAAATTCCCATAATTTTATAGTTTTACCCATCAAAAAATAAATTAGTATTACTTCAGTTTTAGTAGAAGAGATAGGGGAAAAGCCGAGTCCCAAAGGGAAACTGCTTAGTTTTTATATAAAACTATGCATGTTTTGGTTCGATGAGGCAAAGCCCATCGGACCAAAAGTTGCCTTTGGTTTTGGATAAACAGTAAGTGGTTGAGCTTGACTCGGCTTTTACCCTATCTCTCACGTTACTTCTTCATAGAAAGACTCAGTGACTAAACCATCAACCCCAAAGCTACAAATCATTCCTTACTTTCCTCTGGATGATCAGTACACATTGATGTTTTGTTCTGGTTGCAAGAGAAGACAAAGCTACTTTCTTGTTCAAGGATGGGAAATTTAAAATTAACGGAAAGACCTCCACGTTTGATGCCATTGCTATTCGGAACAGCCGGGCGGTGACAATAAAATTGAAGGGAATATTCCAGTAATAAAGTCAACTGCTTTCCCAAACCCACCACAGCTGACCACAATGAACGTCCTCAATCTACACTACATGACCTTGTTGCAGTCTATTACACCCGATGTTGTACTGTCCGACAATCAATTACAAGACTTAATTGAATGAATACCAATAAAATTACACACTTTTTAAACAGTATAAGAAAAGATGACGACGCTGAATATCCTAAAGTTCCCAAAGAGCACCAGATCCTGAACTCTTATGATAATGTAATGCCCTTGTTTGACAAACATTACACAGATGCAGCATGATAAATTTAGCAACAAATACAAAGTAAAACAAAAGCAGCGGTAGGTACAGATCAACCATTAACTGTGTTGAGCTCTATTTCTACAGTACAGCAACTCTGTCTACACCGCAGCAGGAACAGGCATGGGTTCTTGGCTACTGAATTGGAGCCCTGCAAACAATTGCAATAAGCTCTGTTTCAATAACAGCAGGAGCCGGTTTTTTGTCACAAAACAGTCTTTCAAAGAAGGTTGGTGCGTAAAACTAGAAAAAACATGATGCTGTTGTTTCCTTGACATTACCAAGCAAAGCTCATTAGACTCATTAATTTGCAAAGCTCTAAAGATGCCCAATATGAAAAAAGTTCAACGTTCAGGATGACTACGAGACAACAACGCCAAAAGTTCGACTACAAAACAACAACACAAAGCATCTGTGGACATTACTCAATAAAAAAGGAATTTATAAAAAAGAGGTATCTACTTGGCCAAAGGTGCTTAAACGATCACTGAGTACTCTATTAAGACTAAGAGTTACCTGTGTAATTCACGCTTCGACAGTAGCAAAACAAAAAAAACCCATTAAAAAGCAATTAATTAATTAATTAATCTTTTTTTTTCTTACTATATGAGTTAGAGATTTTAGTTGAGGCTCGGTATGGATAAAGTGTTTCAGACAATAGAGCTAAATGTAACACAACCACAAAATGTGGAGCAAAGCATTCAAGATGCAATCGCACAAATACCAAACAACTTTAACAATGATCCACCAGTAAAGGTGCAGTTGGTTGCTGAAATTCTATACAACACGACAAATAAAGATGAAGAATTAACTGTTTATGTGTCAACAACACAACAAGCACTGAACTTGTTTGAAGAGCTCAACACAACATGGGCAGATGAGATTATGTGCAACTTGTACATTCTGCAGAAACAGCAAGAATGAGGGGATCAGGATAGACAGTTGGTAAAGTTCTTGCATAGAACTAAAGCAAACAAAGTTTCATCCCATTGTTGGTAGAAGTTACATTCCCTTGCCCCCTGATGTTGTAGTAAAACGTGCTGTGCTGAACATTCAGAACAAAGATGATAAGTGTTTTATGTGGTGTGTGCTGGCTAGACTGCACCATGTAAGAAAGAATGCAGAGAGAGTTTCAAACTATCATGAACATCATGACAAGTTTGACTTTACCACCATTGATTTCCCTGTGGCTGTTAGGAGTATTGACAAGTTTGAGGAACTAAACCCAACCATTAGTGTGAATGTGTACACCTGGAAAGATGCAGCCCTATGCCCACTACGCATTTCTAGCAAGTCTCCCACTGTAGGTGATCCCGACAAAAACCATGTAGACTTATTGTTAAAAAATGATCATTATACACTTATTAGAACAATGAGTAGACTTATTGCACAGACAACAAAAGAACACCGCAAACAAGAGTTTTGCAGACGATGCTGGTTCGTTTACCATCTCTACAAGCAGTTGTCAAACAGAAAAAACTGCAAGAGTGTGACTGAAGCAATCACTGAACTTGTAACACTAAAGCCAGGAAGCAAGTTTACTTCAAGAACATAAAGAAGCTACAAAAGAGTCCCTATGCATTGTACGCTGACTTTGAGTCTATCATTGTGCCGTACCAAGGACCAGCGCCAGTAAATATTCCTAAAACAGTCTTATGCAGTAATCACCAAGTCTGTTCCTTTGCTTATAATGTTGTTCAGTCAGATGGTGCACACTCAGAGCCAGACTTATACAGAGGACCAGACGATGCAAAGATTTTTTTGAACACATGAAAGCGAATCATGAATACTACTCTCAACAACTAAACCTACAAGAGATCATTATGACAGAAGAAGACCAGGAACAGTATGAGTTTTCCACACATTGCTTGATCTGTAGCAAACCCTTAACACCAGAGGTAGCAGACAATCAGACAGTCAGAGATCACGACCACATCAGTGGTAAGTTTGGTGGAGCAGCACATAGTAAGTGTAATCTACGACTAAAAGTAGATCCCAAAACATGGAAGCTGCCAATCTTTTTCCACAATCTAAGAGGTTAGGACTCACACCTAATTATGCAGGCAGTAACTGATGAGTATAAGGCTTACTGCATTGCACAGTCATCAGGGAAGTACCTGACTTTTACACTAAATAGTCTGTCCTTCTTTGATTCTGCACAACATCTGATGGGATCTCTAGAGTCCTTGTCTTCATCACTGAGTACTTGCCCTATCACAGAAAAATACTTTGACACAAAGCTTGCACGAAAAGGAGTCTATCCATACGAGTATATGGATTCGTGGGAAAGCTTTGATGAAGAAGAGCTGCTGCCAAAAGAAGCATTTCTTTAACAGACTGACAGGTAAAGGAATCAGCAATGATGACTATAAGCATGCTCAGTGGGCATGGCAAAAGATGCAGTGTCGGATGATGGGCGATTACCATGATCAGTATCTACTTGCTGATGCATGTTTGCTTGCTGATGTCTTTGAGAACTACAGAAAGACTGGCATGAAACATTATGGTCTAGACCCATCACGCTATATTACAGCACCAGGAATGTCTTGGGATGCTTTCTTGAAGTTTACTGGTGTGCAGATTCATTTGTTGTCTGACCTGCCCATGCTACAAATGATTGAGGATGGTCTGCATGGTGGCATCAGTATGACATCACACAATTACTGTAAGGCCAACAACAAATATTTAGAAGACTATAATCCTAGCAGACCTTCAAACACATCATGTACTTGGACACAAACAACCTGTATGGATGGGCGATGTGTCAGTCACTGCCACTAAGAAACTTTCAGGTTGTTTAATGGTCCTT